>CM062618.1:54363899-54948899 GCA_025617555.3 Puccinia polysora
TCTACTAGCAGAAGACACCCGTAGGGAAAGTGAAAACCCCGACCAAGCCTACCTAGCGTCGTCCACCAACAACCGGCGACCCCCAGGGTCTCAAGCCCCTCACGTTAACTCAAGGCAACCTTGTCTGCCTCGCGCCAATCAACAATCCACGCAAACCAACCCAGCTCCGCAAGTTCAGCGCAATCCTAGACCAGCCATACCCACAAGACAACAACCCCATCAGAGGTCAGACCATCCCTCTAAGAGACGCCAAAACCCACACAGCAACTTGTCCACTCACCTTGAACAGCGTCTCACCGCAATGATCCAAGAACTCCAACAAATGCGCTCCAAAAACTCGGCAAATCTGGTGAATGTTGAAAACAATGGATCGGAAGCTGATCTCCAAGCAGCCAACCATGTCAAAGACAATGACCAGGAGGGGGACTCAGGTTTCCTCGCTGATCCCAACGCTATATTCAGTGTGGTGTCTTCTCACACGGGTGACACCTCCAAGCTTGTATACGACTCCGGGGCCACTAAATCCATTGTGTGCAATATGAAGCTAATCAGGGACATCAAGCCCTGTCACAAACCAATGAACACATACGGGGGTCAGATCAAGGTCACTCATGTGGGGAAACTGGACCTGGGCCCCGTATCCATTCACCCTGTGTACTACGCCCCAATGGGACCGAGGAATCTGATCTCGGCCTTGCAGCTTGAGGATCACAGCCTGAAGATCATCCATCAGCATCGGGTGGTACTGATAAAATCCTCCGACTCAATTATCTTCAGATTTTGGCGGTCCGGAAACCTCTACATTGGCATTTTGCCGTCCTCCCAAATCTCAGGCAACTCAGTGGTTGACAATGCCATGGCAACGGACTGGCACATAACACTAGGGCATCCCTCCAATCCGTATCTGGACAAGTTCCTAACCATGCATGGTCTGGCTCCATTGTCTACGGAGCACAGGGCAAGAAACTGCGAAATATGCAAGGCGTGCAAGCTGAAGAGGTCGCCTCACTCAAATCCCCTCCCTTGCGCTCCATTTCCATTCCACACCCTCCACACCAACATCCTCCAGATAAATCCTCCGTCCAAACACGGCCTTTGCTACGTTCTCGTGCTCATCAATGATTTTAGCAGGTTTAACCAGATCTACATCCAGCGCACCAAGAGTGAGTCGGAGAAGAACATTCTGTCTTACTTCGAGGAAGTAAAGAACAGGTTTAACCGCTACCCGGAAGTGTTTCACTTGGACCAAGGGGGTGAGTTCACCTCAACATCCTTCCTATCAGAGCTGCTCCGTAGAGGTACTGCAGTTGAGAGAGGACCTGCTGACTCCCCGCAAACAAATGGTCTAGCCAAGCGGTTCAATCAGACGCTCCTCACCAAGCTTGGATGCTTCCTGGCCCAGTCAAACATCCCAATATCGTACTGGGAAAAGGCAGCTAGACACTGCTCAATGCTCATCAATCATCTTCCAAGCAAGGCCCTCAGTTGGGAGTCTCCCACCAGTCAACTAGCTCGCTCAAATTGTGAAGTCGAGCCTACTCGCAACACTTGCCATTTCCTTCCCTTTGGTATCCGGGTTCACGCGCACGTCAAGACGCCGGGGTCAAAGATTGTTCCCACCAGCCAAAAACTATTCTTTGTTGGATATGAGCCACTTTCAGATGCGGCGAGGTTCTTGGACCTCTCCAACGGGCATATCATTGTTAGTAGAGACTTCTCTCCCTCCATGCTTAACTTCAAATACAACTCGCATGACGCCCTGAAGAAACCGCCCTCCGTCCTCCCTCAGATTGTCTCGTCCGACATACCCTTGCACGAATTGCCTCGACGGGTTTTTGTCCCACTCCCCTCACACCCCAACTGCCGTTGGGCACGTCAAGCGCCCCCTGCTATATCCTCCCCTTCCGCGGACAACCCCAACCTGACCCACTCCAATCCAGGCTTGCAGTTGGATCCTCCATTGACCACTGCGGCCGCTCCTGAACCTCCTGAACCTGGCCAACATCATCCACCTGCGGGTAAAGGCTTTGCCTATGTCCCCCACTACAACTTTGCGCCAAGAAACATCAGCCAGGACATTGATCCATTGGCCATACTGACCACATCCTGCAGGAGTCAACTTCCCACGAGTAGGATTGCAGAAACAGAGGACAACTTGGCTAACATTTCCGAAGTCCTATCAGTCAAGTTGGTGCTAAACGACCCGGAGGAGGGACCTAAGTGGTTAGCTTCAATGGCGGAGGAGAACACTTTGTTCCTGTCCAAGAACACCGGTACTCTGGTGCCTTGCCCCAAAGACAACAAGGTGATTGGTGGTATGTGGAGGTTGGTTCAAAAGAGAAATGAGGTTGGAGAGATCACTTGGCGGAAATCAAGGTGGGTCTGTTTTGGCAATCATCAGGAGGAGGGTAGACACTTCTACAATACCTACTCCAGCGTAGGCAGAAAAGAGTCAATGAAAGTCATCCTAGCAATAGCCGTTCAGTTTGGCTGTATCAGCCATGAGACGTGTATTGGTGTCCTATAGGCTGCCCCACTCACAAGTGTTGGTAGTATAGTGGTTAAGGAATGTCTTAGTACCCTTCGGAGTATGTAGGTAGTGTGTTCAAGCCTCCATTAGTCCATTACATATCCATATTTTTGACATATAAAGTTTCATATAATCGTATTTTTATAGTATGTCTTAATATTAGAAATCATCCCATAAAACCTTGAAGGTTTATATTATAATTTATGGGAGATCTTATAGCTTTAATCTAGATTACAATCCTCTGGAAGCCTCCAATTGGATGTAAAATTAATTTCCTTAAAGATTTCCCTCTGTGGAAACTATATTCTGTAATAATCCTTATCTACCATAACCCAGATTTTTAGGTGAATTGTAAATTATTTTCTAAGAACTCTCCTTCCAGCTTGTAGATAACTTTCAAGAAGTTAATCATGCTGGAAAAGCGTACACTCAGAAACTAGGAAACTCCCCTGGTGCAGATAAACTCTGTGGGAATAGTTACCCAGAGTATACATATCTATGTGGATTAAGAATATCTAATAATATGGTTGTAATTCTTTGAACACCTGCTCTGATAGATCTACAGAGAGTTAGAGGGTAAGTCAATCTATTCTGAAGCCTTGAGAGCTTCCTCTTGAAGGAGAATAAATGACTGGGGTGATTCCCCCCCATCACTTTAAACTTCTGAGTAAATAAATTACAACCTTACCTCGAAAATAGACCCCAATGAGTATGTAAATGTTATTATACATTGGGGATGATTGCTTGGGGCTCTGAGCCACTGGAGACGAAATCTAGGACAGTGGTGTACTCCCCTGATGATTCCCTGAGTCCCCCTGAGGACTCTTTCAATATAAAAGAGGAGGGTCTTGTCCCTACAAGACCTATTCCTGATTGTATTTTATAAACCAGATAGTGCATATTAACAAGCCCATCCAACTTATTCCACTAAGAGGATTGACTGGGGCCTTTTAATTCAACATCTTATTATATTATCAATCAAACAATCAACTTTGATTTTGAGTCCAAGGTCCTATTGGAGTTTTAGTCCTTCTCAGGCTATCATAAAGGGTGTGAGCTTCCTTGTGTGAGGAAGTCTCCTTTGAGCTTTATTTATTGAAGCTAGGCCCCTTATCTCTTCAGAGGTTCAAGGTGTGGCTTTTTTACTCCTGATAACTTACTATCAGTTGAGTTTTTATTGATATTATCAGTGTAATCATTAAAAATGATATTTGGCAATTATTTTTATTTTTTTGCAGGTATCTGCCACAGCTACTATAGCAATAGAGGCAATACTCTGACAGGCTGGTTGATTTTTCAGTTCGACGTTGAGACTGCATTCTTATATGGGGACATCAATGCAACCGTGCACGTATCTCAAGTCTCTGGGTTTGAAATACCGGGAAAGGAAGACTGGGTCTGGCGGTTGAACAAATCACTCTACGGAACCAAGCAAGCCCCAAGATGCTGGAAGAAACACTTGACCAACACTCTGGGCAAGCTTGGTCTAAATCCATCAAAAGCGGACAAATCTATCTTCCTAAAAAACTCCAAATCCCTCATGCTTCACATCCACTTTGACAACGGGCTCATTGTAGGAAAGTCACGCCAGGAAATACTTGATTTCCTAAGTGCTCTGGAGCTCACCTACAGGATAAAATCTTCTGAAAAACCGGTACAACACCTGGGCTACACTCTGGACTGGAAGGAGGATGGCGCCGTACTGGTTCATCAACAGGACTACTGTGAGAAGGTCCTAGACAAATTCTCCATGTCCAATGCAAATCCAGTCAAGAGTCCAGCCCCACTCAACCTGGTCAAACAAGCCGCCAAAGACGCGGAACCGTTCGATGTGAAGATCATGGAGAAGGCCGTTGGTATGCTTAATCACCTAGCTCTGCACACTCGACCAGAAATCCTTCACACGGTTAACGTCCTGTCTCAGTACACCACCAAGCCTACTATCCGGCACTGGAATCTGGTGAAGCATCTCCTCAGATACCTCCGGGGCTCCCTCAGTACCGGAATCCACTACCGCAAGTCCGACAAGGCCAACAAACGCCTGTGCGGATGGGTGGACGCCAACTACGCTAACTGCACCAATATGCGGAAGTCAACTACCAGATTTGTGGTCACGCTGTACGGTAACCCGGTGCACTGGGTGTCTAAGAAGCAATCAGTTGTGGCTCAGTCAACCACGGAGGCTGAGTTCATAGAAATGAACCACTGTGCCAAGCAAGTGAGGTGGATGTTCACGCTGACGTCAGACCTGGGGATAAACTTACCTACCCCCACTATCTATAACAACAATTCCGGAGCCAACTTTCTCAGCAAGGAGGCTCAACTCAACCCCAACTCCAAGCATATCAAGGTCAGGTACCAATACCTCCGGGACTTGGTCGCTAAGTCTCTCGTACTAGTAGCACAGGTGCCCTCATCTGAGATGATCGCAGAAATCCTAACTAAACCACTTGATACAATCAAGGTAGCTGCCGCACGCGATCAACTGAGGCTGGTGGAGGCTGAAGCCAGGAGGAGTGTTGGCTGACAACTTCACCCTCACCAGTCGTGCCAGTGAAGTAGCGGCTGTCTTGCGCAGCCGGCGCCCCTCTGCACTGATTGCAGGCCCTGCTCTCACCACAGACGCTCTCCTGTGGCTCTCTCGGAGTCCTGTCACTGCTACCCCTTCCTGGGACGGTTTCTGAATCTCTGGTCCCCCAGCTTGACTCATCTTGCTCATCTTCTGTCTCACCGCCCAACAACCCGCTCACGCTCTCCCTCCAACGCCAACACCCCTAAGAAGGACCAATCCAACCCCTCAGTACTCAGGAGGAGCTAGAAGCGGCTAAGTAGGAGGTATAGCTCTCTCTTTCTCTCAGCTGCTTTCTTGTTCATACGTCTACTTCTCCCAATTCTTCACCCTGCTCTGTCTCGCCTTTCTCTCCTGTGCTACCTGGCTCACCCTGTCCGTGCTGTCAATTGATTTGTAAAGGCTTTAGTCCGTGTTTGCCAACACTCCAGTCTGAGGCCCAAGCCCTGTGACACTGAATCTTTGGTAACTTCTATTGCTCACCATTTCTCCCGTCACTCGCTCTCTAGCTCACTTTGTTGTGCCTGTCTCCTCCTCTTCTTCCTATAAAAAGTTATCCTTTACTGTTACTACTTTTGAACAAAGTGCTGCAATAAAGAACACCTGTCATTCCTTACAAATGAATCCTATGGAGTAGTTCTGGATTTCGATTGACATTTTCCCTGTTGAAGGTTTTCAATACCCAAGCTGAGTTTGCTATTATATAGCCTGGTCATATAGAACAGCAATCTTAATCCCCAATGGGTTGAGTCTCAGCGAGACGAACGGAGGACAGACGAGACACAAGGGAGATAGCCAACCTTAATCCCCGATGGGTTGAGTCTCAGCAAGACAAACGGATGAGAGACGAGACATGAGGGAGATAGCCAACCTGAGAGCAACAGCGAGTGGGTTGAGCAACAATGTGGAAAGTAATGACGAAACAACAATGTTGAATGAATTGCAGACCTTAATCCCTGATGGGTTGAGTCTCAGCAAGACGAACGGATGAGAGACGAGACACGAGGGAGATAGCCAACCTGAGAGCGCAAAGAAGGAGATCACAATAAGCTTGAAATGAAGAAAACAGAGAAGGTAGGAAAGAGATGCGAACCTGAGAGCAACAGCGAGTGGTTTGAGCGACAATGTGGAAAGTAATGACAAAACAACAATGTTGAATGAGGAAAGCGGTACAACTGGGTGAGAGCACCGGTTTAAGAACAACTTTGATTAGCTTTCGGACAAAACTATGAATATCACTATTTACCCCGCAGTATCTTTGTGCGCAGCATTACTACCTTCGACACCCCCCCTCACTTCAAGCCTATTGAGATTCAAAGCCTCAATGATCGGACAATGTTTAATTGGCGACAGGGCTTTAGTGCAGATGTCGGCCAGCATGTCGGTAGTTGGAACATAAGAGATGTCAAAGAGAGACAATTCAAATTTCTCGCGGATCCAGTGAAACATGACGTCGATATGCTTCGTGCGTTGTTGATACAGAGGGTTTACCGTGAGCAAAATTGCGCTTTGGTTGTTGACAAAGAGCCCAGGTTTGCTACCGGAGATGGAGAGCAAGGTGAGCAGCTGAGTCAACCAACTCAATTCCTGGACGCCCTCGTATAACGCTTGGTATTCAGCCTCTGTGGTTGAGGTGGACACGGTGGGTTGCTTCTTTGACTTCCAAGAGATGAGGTTGCCATTAAGCTGAGACAGAAATCCGGAGTACAAGCGGCATGTTTCAGGAAAGTTGGCGTAGTCAGAATCGGTGTACACAACAAGTTTGCCAGGATGCCAGAACCCAAGAGGTATATGCCGTAGTGGGACGTTGATGACAGGTACCGAAGTAGATGAACGACTGCACTCCAGTGTGCGGTTCCTGGTTGTTCAAGATGCTGGGACAATTGAGACATAGTGTAGGAAATGTCTGGTCTGGTTGAGACGGCGAGATAGTTTAGGGACCCCAAGACGCGAAAATAGTTGATGTTCTGCTTGATGAAGGAATCATGCTCCTCATCAGAGGCCCGAACTAGGCAAGTGTTGGGGACCATTGGAGTGGCAGCAGGACGACAGTTGAGGAAGCCATAGTCCTTGAGGATCTTCAGAGTGTAGATTTCTTGAGAGATGTGTAGATGTGACCCGCCAATCCTGGAAAGTTTGAGGCCAAGCAGGTGCCTAGCCTCACCTAAGTCTTCCATGACAAAGGCATCCGAGATTAATCTCTTGAACCGAGCAACGTTAGGACTGATGATGATCATGTTGTCAACGTAAACGTGAACGAGGCAGGGCCAACCGGGGGTTTGAGAAACAAACAGACAGGGATCAGCTGAAGACGGAAGGAAGTCAACCGAAGCAAAGAACCGTCTCAGCGCAGAGTACCAGACGCAAGGAGCCTGTTTCAAACCGTAGATCGCTTTGTGAAGGAGAAGGCATGAACCCTTGGGGACATCGAGACCAGCTGGCGCACAAAGGTACACCTTCTCCTCAAGATTGCCATTCAAGAAGGCATTCTTCGCGTCCATTTGATGGATGTCGTAACCACGACTCAACCCAACAACCAGGGAGACCCGGAGGCTGGAAGACCGACCAGTGGGAGCGTAGGTAAGCAATCCTTCCTCCACTTCTTGCCTGCTGCTTTGGGCACAAAGAGGGGCTTTGTACTTCTGGACGTTGCCGTTTACATCCTCCTTGATGCGGAAGACCCAGAGGGTATTCAACAAGGTGACCATAGCCGGCTTGGGGACAACCGACCACACCTTCAGCCTGGTCATGGCGTCAAGCTCAGATTTCACAGCATCTCTCCAGTGTTGAGCTTTGGGAAGGAGCATGGCCTCGCGATGAGTTCGTGGTACATGGATGGTGAGGAGGGCTCGGGCCAAATGAGCTCGGCGAGTGGTTTCAAGGATTGCACCGGGATTGATAGAGGAGTCAATGTTTTTGGGGGCAACGTCTGAGGTAAGGACGTAGTTCCAACCAGGTCTTTTCTTTGGTGGTTGAGTGGATGGAGGCCTGACTGTTGGTTTGGAGGATGGACCAGCATTGTTGGCAGGTTCCGGGCTTGGATCAGGGATGCAGTCAGGAGTATCCAGAAGGATGGCTTCCCCCGCAGGAGCGTCCACAACAGCGTTGATGATGTCCCCAGAGGATTGGGTTTCAATGAAGTCAAGCGGAAAGAAACCTTCCAAGGAGTTGTCTTGAACAAAGGAAGCTCCTGGAAAGGAGTTTTCATCAAATTGCACGTCGTGACTGACAATTAGGTGATGGTTGGAAGTTAGAACCTTGAAGTTTAAGTTCCCAACGTATAACCAAGGAAGATCCCTCTTACGGCGGTGTCTCCAAACTTGCCTTCCCGTTTATGCTTCGGCAGGTGAACATAGCAGAGACAGCCAAACGAAAGTAGACGAGAAAGGTCAAAGAGATTTCCTGTCCAGAGTTCATAAGGAGTCTTCCAATTACGAGTCCTGGATGGAGTGATATTTTCCAAAGTTACCAACGTGGACACGGCGTATTCCCAGTGAGTGGCTGGAAGGCCAGCTTGCTTGAGAACAGCACGAGCCTTCTCGCTGGTTGTTTGGTTTCCGCGCTAGGCAACCGGGTTCTGTTGGGGGGTGTACGGCGCCGTGATTTGGAGTTGAATGCCATTTGATCGCAGGAAGGATTGAAATTCGCCACTGTTAAACTCCCCACCTCCATCCGTGCAGACAAGTGAGATGGGGTGGTCAGGTTGTTCATTTGCTACTTGAGCACAGAATAACTTGAAGTTTTTGAGGGCCTCAGATTTGTTTTTGAGAAGGTAGACAAATTTGTAGCCGGTGAATTGATTGGTGATTTTGAAGTAGTATTCAAAACCATTGACCAAGGGTGGATTGATACAACCACTGAGATCCATGTGAATTGTTTGCAGGGGACGAGAGGCTGGAGGGAGTGTGGAAGGGAAAGGCAGTCTGGTAGACTTGGAAAGACAACAAGCGTCGCACAAGATCTTCCCCTTTGGTATGTCAAACATGTGAGCAAGAACTTCATCGCAAGGGTGTCCAGCCCTTCAATGGAAGAGTATGTGTTGGTCTGACAACACCAGTAACACAAGAGCCTTGTTGTCATCAGCAGGGTCTTGAGAAGCCAGTTTGAGTGGGACGCTGCAAGTTCCGTTCACAATGATGGCATTAAATAGGATTCTGCCTTTGTAGGTCACCTCAAAGGTGGAGGGACCAGAACCAGAGATCTCGCAACCTTTCTCATAAAGACAACCTAGGCTGATCAGCGAGGTTGAGAGTTCGGGGATGTGCAGAGCATTGATGCTAATCATAGACCCGTCAGGAGTGAGCAACAGGACTGTTCCTTCACCAACAATGTTGAGTTGATTTCCATCAGCCAATTCAACCTTGGAATCAATTGATTTGTAGGACCAAAATATTGAAGCATCACTGAACATGTGGTGACTTGCACCACTGTCGAGAAACGCTCTTCCGTCAAAGGAGTGAGAGGAGTCACTGGTGGAGAGACATCTGAAGCCACAGGCTATAACTTTTGTACTGTTTTTGTCTGAGGTAATGGTGGCTGCGTTGGCCTGTGGGTTCTTTTCCTTCTTTCCCTTTTTCCTAAGGATCTGACGGCATTCGCTTTCGCTGTGCTTGGTGAGGGGATTATGTCTGCCGTTTGAGCAAATTTGATAAGCTGCATAAGCCAAGGTCTCGTTTTTAACTTGAGCAACTGAGTTTGAGGAGTCTCTGTGTTTATTTTCCAACGCATCTTTCACCATTTGAAGTGTTAGAGGTCGCTTTGTGTACAGGAGTTCCTTGGTGCTGGTGAAGTCAGAAGGCAGTCGGCTGAGGATGAATTTGGCTACAAGGGATTCTTTGATGTCGACGCCAGTGGGACTAATGACAAGGCCCACTGCAGTCATGGAGCCGAGATGGTGATTGATGTCCAAGATGAATTTGGGAAGGTTGTTGTTTTTGTATTTAAGTGCCATGAAATCTTGGTACACCTTGGATTGATTGTCATCGGTTTTGGCCTCAAAATGATTTGAGATGGCCCTCCAGATGAGGTTCGGATTTTCGGATGAGAACTCCGTGATAAATCTGTTGTAGATATCCTGCTCAACGTAGCAACCAAGGATCCCGGCTGTCCGTGTCCGTTTAGCATAGTAGGTTTCACGTTTAACCGGATCGTCCAGAGGTGGTAAGTCGGCAAGTGTTTGTCCAAGGTCATTGGCAAGCAGGAAGTGTCTGATCTTAAACTTCCAGAGTGGATAGTTGGAGGAGTTGAGGATTGGAAGAGAAGGCTTAGACAAAGGATTGCTCATTGCACCAATTCTGGGCTCATAACCTATAGAACAGCAATCTTAATCCCCGATGGGTTGAGTCTCAGCAAGATGAACGGATGAGAGACAAGACACGAGGGAGATAGCCAACCTTAATCCCCGATGGGTTGAGTCTCAGCGAGATGAACGGATGAGAGACGAGACACAAGGGAGATAGCCAACCTGAGAGCAACAGCGAGTGGGTTGAGCGACGATGTGGAAAGTAATGACGAAACAACAATGTTGAATGAATTGCAGACCTTAATCCCCGATGGGTTGAGTCTCAGCGAGACAAACGGATGAGAGACAAGACACAAGGGAGATAGCCAACCTGAGAGCGCAAAGAAGGAGATCACAATAAGCTTGAAATGAAGAAAACAGAGAAGGTAGGAAAGAGATGCGAACCTGAGAGCAACAGCGAGTGGGTTGAGCGACGATGTGGAAAGTAATGACGAAACAACTATGTTGAATGAGGAAAGCGGTACAACTGGGTGAGAGCACCGGTTTAAGAACAACTTTGATTAGGTTTCGGACAAAACTATGAATATCACTATTTACCCCGCAGTAGCTTTGTGCGCAGCATTACTACCTTCGACAGGTCAGTTTGCCAATATAATCAAGGTAGATGGTCGCCAGGGTGGAGTTCTTAGATGCTAGATCTCTGGATTGATAGTAAAGGTTGGGCACAATTTACAGAGGGGGCAAGAATAGGAGTAAGAAATCAGAGTCGATTTGATTGACGATCGGAGTTGATCGGCAGGAGTGAATCTGATTGATTAATTACTTGGCTTTGACCTTGACCCAATCGACGGCGTGCTCAAAGCCGGTCTGATGACCATTGACGTTGCCGTTCTGAAAAGTGCCGTTCTTGATTACATCCATCCATATCTGAATGATATCATTGATCCCAATCCATACACAGTTTAGAACTCTTGCATCCTTCGAGCAACCCCTCTGGATCTTTCCATCACTAATATCCTTGACATACATTTCCATCTGAGTCCTCGTATCTGGTGCATTGACCTTGAAAAATTGATTGTTGACGGTCGCATCTCCATAGGCGTAATTTAGGGAACTGATTGACTTGCCGGTTAGGGTCAAGGCAGCTAAATACTTGCCAAACACAGGGCCATTGGTGAATCTTCCCTGCCCATAGGGAGCAGGCCTGATCGTATTGGCATAGATGGATGATCAAGGATGAGCATCATCACAATTGGAAGCTCCAAAGATAGCAACGGCAGAGTAGGAAGTCCGACTCCAGCCGTTCTTCAGTTGATCCGGGAAGCTTCTGAATGAGTTGTCGGTGCCAGTCTGATGATGACTGACAATTGAATTTGGGGGATTTGGATCACTCAATGGTTGATCGTTGGCCGAGGGGTGGTGATGCTTGGAACCTACAATGGCGGCGACAAGGATCAAGGCCAAGACGACAATGCAGAGGATACCAAGGACGAGGTACTTTTGGATGATCATTGTCAACTTGAGCCAAGCTCACAAGGGTTGGAGGAGCAAAGAGGTCGCTTGGTTTGATGGATTGGAATGGGATGGTAGTTGAGGAGAATGAGAAGTTAGAATGGATTTGGTGAGATTAAGATCGAGGTTGATTGGATTGAGAGTTGATGATCTGTTGAAAGTTGTGGGACCAGGATTGAAGGGACGATGATGATGATGATGTTGGTGATTGATAGGGATCACTCTGATCATCTTCGTCCTACTGCCCCAGCAATCAATTTGGTGATCTTGGTGAGGATGTTTGTCCTTCAGCAATTCTGCTTGATGTTCATTGATGACCAATTAATTGGATGGATGTATTGGTATCTGTTGACTCCTTCCTCCTCATCCTCCAACTCAATGGTGTCCTAGTGTTTGTTGTCAAAGTGGGTTGATAGGATGGGCTTGATAGTCAATGACAAGGCTCATCCTAGCCTCCCCCCCTCGCCAAAAGAGTCAAAGATTGGCTTTCAGGATGAGACTGTTGAAGGCGGACAGTTTGAATGAAGTATAGTTGGCTCAGGTTGAGCAAAGGCTTTTAACCGTGTAAAAGTGAAAAGAGCTGAAGCTCAAATCGGATGAAGGAATTAATAAATTTCAAAATATGGCTCATCAGGAACCAACTTACCAAATCAATAAGCAATGCACCTATTTGCTCTGGTACCAAAGCGGTAAGTTGAGCCAGAGCCAAGCCAACCATTATGCACAGAACCAGAACGTCATGGTTGAGCACAAACCACCATGACATCATAAGTTGTCCGCCGTGTTGTGTCCTATTGCATTTTCTTTCTATTCTAGTGCCCGTGCCTCCATATCTATTTAAGACCAGGCTCCATTCAGTCAGTGGCAGTTTTTCCCCATTGCTTCTAACGACTATTTGGGGATACTCTTCCACTGTAAGTGTCATCAGCATTTTATTCAAGTCTAACGTCAACTGATCTCAGTTTATGGATACAATTTCTCACTTCATGTATATAGACAGGTGCCATATTTTCAGAAGCGGTCCGGTCTTACTTTAGGCTTCAACCGCCGCCATCTTATTTGATTATCAGGTGTTAGTCGTCACCGCCTCTGTAATAATAACATTGCTTCTAACGACTATTTGGGGATACTCTGCCACTGTAAGTGTCATCATCATTTTATTCAAGTCTAACGTCAACTGATCTCAGTTTATGGATACAATTTCTCACTTCATGTATATAGACAGGTGCCATATTTTCAGAAGCGGTCTGGTCTTACTTTAGGCTAAGACCGCCGCCATCTTATTTGATTATCAGGTGTTAGTCGTCACCGCCTCTGTAATAATAAAATTGCTTCTAACAACTATTTGGGGATACTCTGCCACTACAGGTACCATATTTTCAGAAGCGGTCCGGTCTTACTTTAGGCTAAGACTGCCGCCATCTTATTTGATTATCAGGTGTGCCATATTTTCAGAAGCGGTCCGGTCTTTCTTTAGGCTAAGACCGCCGCCATCTTATTTGATTATCAGATTATCACCTCAAAAGTTTTTATGGTAGCAAGAGAGCATCAATCCATCTCAAAAGTAAAACCATGTCTCCAGTCAGTCGATCACCAGTTTCCAGCCCTGCCCCAACCTCAGTACCTCCACCAATCATGTCCACCAGCCCAGCCAATCAACATGCTTTCACCACCAACTCATTCCATCAAGAAAATACAACAGGGTCATCTATCCCTGACCCTGAGTATACAAAACAGAGACTACAGGAAAACCAAGAAATACTTAACTTATTATCCAAAATAAATATCTCCAACAAACTTACTGACAACAATTATCTCTCCTGGTCACAAGCCGTGACCATATCCCTGAGATCCATAGACCTTGACAAATACTTACTGGTTGACTCACCCCAATCAGAGATCTTCTCCCCACTGTACCACAACACCATCAAGCGCCTTCTCAGCTCCTGGCTCTTTAGTCAGCTGGACTCCAAAAATATGTCATGGTTAAACTCTAAATCACTCTCAATCCCCGGGCTAGCTTCCTGTGAGAACCCATCTGCCATTTGGACTACCCTAAAAGAATTCCACGCCAAAGACTCCAGCAGAAATCTTTTCAACCTCAACAAACAGCTTAATTTGCTGAAACAAGGTCCAAATACGTCCATTAGAGAACAACTTGATAAATTTGAGATGATTATATCCAAAATCCAACAAGCCGGAGGTTTGATAGACAAGGAATTGGGTCTTGTGTACACTCTTCTTGAATCCATACATCCCAGGTTCAACGTAGACAAACATTCCATTGCTAGATTTGTTTGACCACTAACCTATGAAAGAGTTTTTGAAGAACTCCTTGAGACTCACAAAACAGCCCCCTTATTCACAAACACTCCACCCAATGAGGCCAATGCCGCTCAAACTAAAACTTGGATGAAGTGCACAAAAGAACACTGCTTTGGCCCGCACCCAGCCAACCTCTGCCATGCAAAGAATGAAGCTAGCCAAAGAGCCTGGATAGAAAAGAAAATCATTCAAGGACTCTGGAGAGGAGACCTGCCCAAATGGTTTAAAAACAAGCCAGGCTCACATACAAATCTGGCCACCATACTAGAGTGCCCAACTCCGGATAACCCCATTTGTTATCATGGTCAAACAGGAGACAAGGAAGATATAATGATATTTGACACTGGAGCAAACCAACACATGTTCAATAACGTAAATTTATTCAAACCAGAAACCCTATGCAGTGACAACATAGGTCTCAAACTCAAATTAGCAGGGGGAGGAGTCACACTTCTGGTACAAGGCGTTGGAAGAGTCACTATTGAAGGACATAATGATCATAAAATGGTATTTGAGAATGCACTCTATGTGCCCCAACTATCTAAAAATTTGATAGCCAGTTGTATACTCATACAAGACAATATAAACATTGTTAAATTGGGAACAACTGTTGAGTTAAAAGACAATGGAAACACAATCCTTCAAGGAAAATTTAACAACAATCTAATGGAATTCAAGATATCACCCAAGGGGAGAACCGTCCACATGTTCCAAACCAGTCCCAAACTCAATTCTGAAATTGTGCACAACCGATTTGCCCACTTCAATACAGACTGTCAGAACCAAATGACCACCACTGGGGCAATCAAATCTTCTCTCATAAATCCTTTTTATTGTGATACGTGTAAACTAGCCAAAAACTACAGAGTCTCTCAGAACAAAGAAAGAAGACGTAGCACGCAACTGTTAGAAAATGTTCATCTAGATCTAAGTGGTATCATTTGCACAGAGTCCATCTATTTGTACTATGCACTCTTCACCGACAATCTCAGTTGTTATAGAATGGGTTTCCCATTAGTATCAAAATCTAAGTATGATGTCCTAGAAGCAATCAAATCTTTCATTGCCCAAGCAGAGCGCCAAACCGGAAACAAACTTTTCAACCTGACTATTGACGGCAGTACAGAATTCAATAACTCTGAAGTCATGGGATACCTAAATAAATTAGGGATTAATACTCGAGTGACAGCCCCGTACACACCAGAACAGAACAGTGTGGCCAAGAGAAGTAACCATACATTTGTTGAGAAAGCACCAGCTCTAATCATCCACAGTGGCACCCCACATAAATTCTTGTGGAACGCCATACATACAGCCATATATCTTACTAATCAAACGTTTTCCAATTCCACTCCAGCTCAGAATGTTACCCCTTTTGAACTCTGGAATGGATATAAGCCATCCATGGATCACATAAGAGTCTTTGGTTGCAAAGCCCACTTGCTTGTCAGAAAGGCACTTCGAGAAAACAAGTTTAGCCAAGTAGCTTTCAAAGGAATCCTATTAGGTTTCACGGAAGAGAATAGGAATTACATCGTACATGTACCCAAAAACAATTCCACAAAGATCTTGTGTGACGTAACTTTTGAAGAAACAATGTTTCCGTTCAAAGAAATGAAAATTGATGCTCAACCTGAAACCGTACTTCCAATATTCCCTACTGAACCAATATCCAACACAAACACAAGCCCTTACAACAATCCAACCTCTCCCAAAACTCCTCATCCTCCTCAGCGACTTATACTAAAATTAGGACCCCCACCAGTTCCACCTAACTTGCCTCAAAACTCAATCCACAACCACAACAATACAGTACCACCTGATAACAAAAATCCTGCCGGTACCTGTCTGCCTTATACCAGACCAAGCAACTTACGCAACCTACCCCGAATCAATTATAACAACCTAGTCCAAATATCAACTGATTTTTGCGCTTTAACTACCCTAATTGCCTATATTGTCCATTCACCAGATCCATTATCTTACTTTGATGCCGCACAAAGAAAAGACGCCCCCAATTGGTTCAAAGCGTTTGAGAAAGAGATTAACTCAATGAAAGCTTGCGGTGTGTTCTCCTTAGTCGACAGACCAACGCATAAGAAAGTAATTAAAGGGAAATGGCTATGCAAATCCAAACACAATACCAATGGCAAATTCATTAAGAAAAAATCACGCTACGTAGCCAAAGGGTGCTCCCAGATTGAGGGAATTGACTACCACAAAAAATTTTCTCCCACTGGGAAGCCAACCTCCCTTTGACTGCTCATAGCTATAGCTGCCAAGAACTCATGGGAGATTCACCAGATGGACGCTGTTACTGCATTCCTTAACGCGCCAATTGATGAAGAAATCTACCTTGAACAACCGGATGGATATGTCGAAGGCAACAACAAAGTGTGGAAGATTCATAAAGCGATATATGGACTTAAAAAATCCCCAAAACTTTGGAACAAAGATGTTAACAACTTTCTCCTTTCAATTGGTTTCACTCAGTCCCCGTGTGACGCATGCCTGTATCTATGAACCATTAATGACAAGTACACCCTTCTCTATGTGCATGTTGATGACATGGTAATAACCGGCAATGACATTACAAACATCAAACAAGAAATTAGCCAAAAATGGGAAATGGAGGATTTGGGCACGGCCAAAAGTATTGTAGGGATACAACTCAAGCAAACACCCACCGGATACTCACTAAATCAGCACAATATGGCCCTGAAAATCCTCAAAACATTCAACCACAATCAATCCAAGGTTGCCTCCACTCCTCTCCCAGTCACCATCTCTTACATCCCTGCCACCAATGAGGAACATTAAGAGTTTGAGAAACTCAATCTTCCGTATCAAAGCGGCGTCTGCTCCCTTCTCTACCTAGCCCAATGCACACGGCCCGACTTAAGCCATTCAGTCGGGGTACTTGCCCAATTCATGGACAAACCTGCAATTTGCCATTGGAAGGCTCTTTTCCATGTTCTTTGGTATCTCAAGGGAACCATAGAATATGGTATCAAATACACAAACCACAATGACCCAATAAGTGCTGATCAAAGTTACTATATCCCACATGGCCATGCTGATGCAGACTGGGCTGGAGATAAAGCCACTTGACGCTCCACTACCGGATACGTCTTTACCTTCATGAACGGACCAATAAATTGGCAATCCAAGCTGCAGCCAAAGATTTCACTATCATCCACAGATGCTGAATATAAATCAACCTCTGAAGCTGGGCAAGAAGCGGTTTGGATAATTGAGTCAATTAAATTCCTCCAAGTTCCTTGCAATAAGCCCATTACTTTACACTGCAACAACCTAAGTGCTATCCAGCTTACCTCAAAATCAATCTTCCACGCAAGAACCAAACATATCAAAATCCATCACCATTGGATCAGAGAACTGGTTAAAGCAAAAAAGGTATTTATTGAATACTGCCCAACAAAGCAGATGGTGGCCAACATATTAACTAAAACCCTCAATAAACAAACCTTCAAGAACCTGCGTAACGCACTAGGATTAAAGAAGGTAATTGATTTGATAAGTTGAAGGGGGGTGTCAAAATACGGCTCATCAGGAACCAACTTAACAAATCAATAAGCAATGCGCCCATTTGCTCTGGTACCAAAGCGGTAAGTTGAGCCAGAGCCAAGCCAACCATTATGCACAGAACCAGAACGTCATGGTTGAGCACAAACCACCATGACGTCATAAGTTGTCCGCCGTTTTGTGTCCTATTGCATTTTCTTTCTATTCTAGTGCCCATGCCTCCATATCTATTTAAGACCAGGCTCCATTCAGTCAGTGGCAGTTTTTCCCCATCGCTTCTAACAACTATTTGGGGATAATCTGCCACTGTAAGTGTCATCATCATTTTATTCAAGTCTAACGTCAACTGCTCTCAGGTTATGGATACAATTTCTCACTTCATGTATATAGACAGGTGCCATATTTTCAGAAGCGGTTGGGTCTTACTTTAGGCTAAGACCTCCGCCATCTTATTTGATTATCAGGTGTTATTCGTCACCGCCTCTGTAATAATAACATCGCTTCTAACAACTATTTGGGGATACTCTGCCACTACAGGTGCCATATTTTCAGAAGCGGTCCGGTCTTACTTTAGGCTAAGACCGCCGCCATCTTATTTTATTATCAGGTGTGCCATATTTTCAGAAGCGGTCCGGTCTTACTTTAGGCTAAGACCGCCGCCATCTTATTTGATTATCAGGTGTGCCATATTTTCAGAAGCGGTCCGGTCTTACTTTAGGCTAAGACTGCCGCCATCTTATTTGATTATCAGATTATCACCTCAAAAGTTTTCAAATAAATTAGTGAAATTAGCTAATAACGTCAAGCATAACGGACCTGAGGAAAGGAGGAAAAGTAAACTCCAGTTGATGTATTGAATGAACAGATGATGAATTCCACTTGAGAGAAACATGGTTTATATAGACTAAATACATGATTGGCCAACAAGTGGTTGAGTACAAAATGAATAAGGCAAAATTAACATAAGCAGTTTAAGTGACATGGTAAGTGAAATGTTATGCTTGGACAGTCTGACGATCACTACTAAGAACACAGACTAGTTATATTTTTAACCATTATTTTAATAATTCAATAACAAAAATAATACAAATCAAATCAATCCAATCAATGATACTTCAAACTCCAGTGAAAGTCACATATATGTAAACTCAAATTCTAACATAAACCCCCCCAGAAGTCATGCCAGAATTTTGGGCAGCCCCTGGAAGGCTTCAAAGAATCACCAGAGGCATCAAAGGGTTATCAAAGGCTGTTGAAGGAATTTTTAATTTTTGTTTAAATGTGCTGAAGAGGTTCCCAGGAAGAATTAAAGAAGCATTGAAGAAGTGTTGAAGAAGTGTTGAAAGAATCAGAGGGTTTTTAGGGAATTTAAGTCACTTTGAAGAGGTTTCAAAATGGCATTCAGGGAGGATTAAACAAGCATTTAAGAAGCTTCAGAGAAGCATAAAAGAACAATAAAGGAATTTTCGAAGGCAATTTTAAGTAATTGATGAGGAATCCAAGAGGCATTGTAGGGTGTTGCAGGGTGGTTGAGGTACTTTTGAGATACTTCAAATGAATTTCTAGGAAACTTAAAAGAATAATTGAAGAATATTTTGAAAAATTTTGGAAAAAATAGTTGAAGATATTGAAGAGAGAAAATTCAAGGAGATTGGCAATTGAGGAGTGGATAGGGGGGAAGGATATTTTCTGCAGGAGTAGAAACACACTGATTAGCTCAAACACACACTGGTCCACAAATTTCATAGGGAGTGGTATCCAAGGTTGAAAATTTCATGAAATAAATTTTATTTGGTTGAAGATTATTATTGAAAGAGGAATGGAGTTGCTAGTAAATATGGGGAAGGAATAAGTATAATTTCAAAAAATCTCTGGTGTGCAAGAGGAAGAGGGCACAGATAATGCTACTGATAGAACTCAAGGATGATTTGTTGGGATTTAAATGAAGAAGATGAGAGGAGGATATAAATGATGAGAAATGTAAATAAGGGAAGAGAACTCCAGGAGAAGTTTTTTAAAGAAGGATTTGATTCCCATATTAGTAACACCAGGAAGGGGGAAGGTGATATCTGTTCAGAAGGATTGGTGAGGGTTTTAAAATTCTGATAGTAATCCTTCAGTTTCAGAATTTTTTTCATAATTCAAGTTGTTTTATTTAGGGCTAGTCCAGTTACTTGTGATTTCCTTTGGTTTTTTTAGTTTTGGGCTAGTCAAGTTACTTGAGGTTTTTGGGGGTCTTTTTAATTTAGGGCTAATCCATTGGATAGTACCAGTTTTTTTTTGTTTTTTATTTATTTATTCATTTTTTTTGTTTTTTTCAACCAAAAAATGATCATTGGAAGGTTTATTTAGTTCATGGGTTATGTTAGTACCCTTTCATTCTTTTTTTTTGGCTCACCATGGTCCGTTGTCATTTGGGATTCCACACAACTACATTTGAGCCATGTGGAGTTCTACACGGCTGAAATCTAGTTTTGCAGCATCCCACACAAGCCCGGACTGTGGTGTATGGGCCTCATGGTTCTTTGAGCCATGGAAACATGGACATGGCTTGAATGTGGTTGTTTGGTGTACCACATGGCTTTTGAGTTGTGTCCACCGCTCTATGGACTGTGAATTTAACATTACCCTTTCTGTTTATATCTCCAAATTCCAAAATTTTCAGTCTTGCATCCAATGGAACAAGGCCACTCTTTTATTTCAATTCAAAAAAGGTTTACCAGAAAGCCTAATTGAGAAAATAACAGTTGGGGGACACAAGAAAACCTCCCTTCAGCAGTTGATTGACTGGGTAAATGAGATTGATAATGGCTATCACCACAAGAACCGCTCTTGGAAAAACAACCATGGATCATAAAATTTGGATCCAAAGGTGGACAACTCCTTGAAGCAACACTCAAAGAATCCAAAACAATCAAAACTAAATCCAACCTCAAACACCAAACCAAGAGGGAAGACCGTTTCCAAAACTTCAAAATTCCTGGACAAGGAAACCAGGATGCTCCAAAACAAGAAATGGCTAAGGAGGGAAAATAATCAGTTATGTATTTATTGTGGAGGGAAAAATGATGTCAATGGTTTGGCAAAGTGGCTAGCACTTGAAGTGGCTAAGCAGTAAAAAAATTAGCTTGTAGTTTTTCTAATACTTGCACGGAAAACTAAATATTATCTAAATTACAGAAATTCAATTTGCACACTTTCAAGTCACTTGGTGCTCCTAGTTTGAGATTTGTCCTCTTCAATTCCAAAAATTACCCTTATTGTGTTTTACTTGATTCTTGTGCTAATGTTTCTTTTATAAGTGAATCTTTTGCCACTTCCAAAAATCTTACGCTTTCTGAGATAGATAAGTTTGCCATTGATTTAGTAAATAGTGCAACCAAGCCGTCTCATTGGGTTTTTCAAAAGGAAAAATGGACCTTTGCATTTTACAATTTACACAGCTTCAAATGGTATTTATTGGTGTTAGATATCCCCAGAAGGGCCAATATCATTTGAGGCCATCATTTTCTAGTTCACTGGAATCCAGATGTGAATTGGCAAGAAGGAGTAATTAAATTCAAATCTTGAAACCCCAGGATGCTAAACCTTCTGTGAAACAGGAATTAAACAGCCTACCTGACACTCTCATTGATTTGGATGACAATTATCTGCCAGGAGATTTGCAATATCCTGACCTTCATTCCTAAGTTCCCTCTTCAGATTAAGGAGTTATTTCTTATTTTTCAAACTTACCACTTCCTTTTTTCTTCAAAGAGAAACAGGCACCAACCAAATGGTGTATTTTTGCTCCTTAATCCTCTTTTATTGTGCAAGAACTTTGAATCCACTGCTTGAAGATGACAAGATTGAATATTTAGAAATCATTTGAGAGTCTTTACCTTTGGATTATCATGACTTTGCTGATGTCTTTTCAGCCATAAAGGCAGATACACTTCCTCCTTCCCATTCTCATGATCACATGATCAAATTTACTGGCCCACCTCCAGCACCTGGACCAGTCTGTCTCTCTCTCAAAGTAAGAATCAACCATGCTTCAAGAACACATTGTGGAAAATTTGTCAAAGTGATTTCTCCAACCAAGTCATTCAAATACCAGCTTTCCCGTCCTCTTTTTAACAAAGAAAAAAGCATACTTTGTTGTTTTTTTGACTACAGGAAACTGAACCAGGTAAGGAAGAAGAATACCTAACCATTACCGCCTATGTTGCGCCTCCTCACTCTCTTCCATGAAGCTGCTTATTTCTCAAAGTTAAACCTTTGAGGCGCCTATAAACTAATTCAAATTGAAAAATTTCATGATTATTTGACTGCAATTAGAACATGGTTTGGCAGTTATGAGTATACCATCATGCATTTTGGCCTCTGCAATGCTCCTTCCAATTTTCAACATTTTTTCTGACCTTTTAGAGAAATAACTTGTGGTATAACTTGAAAATATACTTTTATACTCAAAAACTCTTCAAAATCACATTTCACATGTGCAAGAGGTGCTACAGCAACTTTGAAAGAATAACCTGTTTGAAAAAGCCTGTAAGTGAAAGTTTCATAATTCTTCTCCTCAGTTTCTAGGTATCATAGTCTTGCAGCAAGGAATATCAATGTATCCATTCAAGATTCAGCACATATTGGACTGGCCCGCACCTTCTTAAGTCAAATTCCTTCAATTTTTCCTTGGTTTAATTAATTTTTACAGGAGGTTTATTGAGCATTACTCAAAGAAAACTGTGAACCTTACTATAATTCTTCAAAAACAAACTTATTTATTTTTACAGAGAAAGCTGCTTTGGAGTTCAAAGCTCTAAAGAAAGTGTTCACTACTTCTCCAATAATTCCTCACTTTAACAGAATTGCTCACACTATTGGGGAAACAGACGCAAGTGACTATTATGCAATTGCAGGAGTAATCTTGCAGTTTTCTTCCTCTTCTTCCCTCTTTCATCATGTATATTTTTAGTCTTGAAAATTTCTCCCTGCAGAGCTTAATTACAAGATTCATGAAAAGGAACTTCTTGCAATTGTTTACTGCTTGCAGAAAGAGCATTCATACCTTTTGAGCCTTATGGAACCCTTTGAGTTCTTAACTGATCACAATTCCTTGAAATATTTTATGAGCTCAAAATTCCTTACACCCAGACAGGCACAATGGACCAAATACCTCTCCAAGTTCAAATTTAGAATCATGTACCATCCTGGGAAAGAAGTGGTATTCCCTGATTCTTTATCACGTTTGGAAAACTTTTACCCAGGGGGGGGGGAGCACATTTTACAATAGAAAACCTGAAAACTTTAGGAAACTCTTCTCAACCCAATTTGCCCAACTCAGTTTGATAACCACTCACCTGCAAGACATGGATTCCAAACTTTGACAAGCTCAACTCAACAACCCCAAGTGTATCAAACTTTGAAAGAGTGAAAATGTATTATATAGTGGTTACAGTATTGATGGAAATGGTTATTTAGTTTATAAAGACCATATAGTAGTACCAGATTATCCTTGCATTAAGTTAGATATCTTTGGGTTTCCACATGATTCTCCACTTGCTGATCATCATGGGAAGGATAAAACCTACCAACTGATTTCACAAGACTTCTATTGGCCTGGTATGACCAAGGAAGTAAAAGACTATGTTAGAAAATGCTATGATTGTAATTTTAACAAGTCCTTGAAATACCAGAATTACGGGATGTTTCAGCCAATTCCAATTGCACCTATTCCTTGGAACTTGCTTTCTATGGATTTCATTTTGCAATTACCTATTTCTAGTCATTATGATACTATTTTAGTAGCAGAAGATTTCTTCTAAAATATGGCTTTATTTCTTCACAGAAATTTGATGGCATCTTTGGAAGACTTAGCTCATTTTTTCATAGAATATGTATTTTCAAAACATGGTCTCCCTGATAACATAATTAGTGATTGTGGATCTTTGTTTTTCTCTAGCTTCTGGAACTTGCTATGCCATTATTTGAAGATACTCAGAACTTATCAACAGCATATCACCTGGAGACAGATGGGCAAACTGAGAAAATCAATCACATTCCCAAACATTATCTTTTAATTTAAGTTGCGTATTGACAAGACAGCTGGTTGCAACGGCCTCTATTAGCCAAGTTTTCATACAGCAACTCCACTCATTCTTCCACCACAAAGTTTCCCTTCCAGACTCTTTATGTTAGAAACCCCCCTTTTGCTTCTATTCACATAGCACCTTCTCAACCTGCTACCCATTACCTCAATCACATTCAATATTCTCAAACGCAACTTTGAACCAACCTTGGAGAAGCAAACCAGCGCTACACAGAGAAAGCACACCAACTTTTCATTATGGCTCCAACCTTTGCAGTAGGCAATCTGGTATGGAATGATGCTTGAAAAATTCACAGCACATGCCCAACCCAAAACTCCCTCAGAGAAAACTTGGCCCCTTCAAAGTCAAATCAGTCATCTCTCCCAATCCTTTTCAACTAAACTTACCTTCAAAATTGAAATTTATCCACCCGGTCTTTCATGTTTTCCCCTAGAGCCAGTTTGAGTCCTATACCTGGGCAAGACTCATCCCCCTCCAGAACTTGTTAATCTCCAAGACTATCTAGAGTGGGAAGTAAGTCATATTCTGGATTCCAGATTACGCAAAGAAAAACTTCAATATCTTCTCAAATGGACTGGCTTCCAGTATGCCAAAGATTGAACCTTGTGGGAACTACCCTATCACCTTTGAAACTCTTCTAATTTGGCTCTAAACTTCCATGAAAACTACCCTTGCAAACCTTTCCACTCTTGATTCCATCCCATCCAAGCCCATTCCACATTTTTGATTCCATTCCATCCTATCATTCTTGTCATCTCTCCCATCTTACCCAATTTCCCCTTTCAGCTTCTTAAAAGTTGTTTTTTTCTGCAATATTTTGACCTTTAATGTTTCTTTATTCCAAGCAAATTCTATTCCTTAAAATCAAAAAAAGAATATATGATGATTATAAAATAAAATAAATATAAAATATAAAATATAAAATATAAAATATAAAATATAAAATATAAAATATAAAATATAAAATATAAAATATAAAATATAAAATATAAAATATAAAATATAAAATATAAAATATAAAATATAAAATATAAAATATAAAATATAAAATTTAAAATATAAAATATAAAATATAAAATATAAAATATAAAATATAAAATATAAAATATAAAATATGAAATATAAAATATAAAATATAAAATATAAAATATAAAATATAAAATATAAAATATAAAATATAAAATATAAAATATAAAATATAAAATATAAAATATAAAATATAAAATATAAAATATAAAATATAAAATATAAAATATAAAATATAAAATATAAAATATAAAATATAAAATATAAAATATAAAATATAAAATATAAAATATAAAATATAAAATAATAAAGGTTAATGTTAAATTCCCGGCTGCAGTCGTCTGGGAGCTGTGTAGGGCCACACATGGCTTGTGGGAGTCGTTTAAGGCCCCACACAACCTGTGGGAGTTGTTTAGGGTCCCACATGACCTGTGGGAGTTGTTCAGGGCCCCTCAACGGGTGGGGGCCCATACACTACTCCATATAATTTATAATTTATCATTTATGATTATTTATTATTTATTATTTATTATTTATTATTTATTATTTTTTATTTATTATATATAATCTATTATTTATTATTTATTATTCATTGTTCATTATTCATTATTCATTATTCATTATTTATTATTTATTATATATCATTTATTATTTATAATTTATAATTTATTATTTATAATTTATTATTCATTATTTATTATTTAGTGGAGGCTACACAACTTGATTTTAGTTGTTTAGTCTGCCACACAACTCAAATGAGATGTTTAGCATGCCACACGGTCCATTTGAGTTGTGTAGCATGCCACATGGCCCATTTGAGTCGTGTAGCATGCCACACAGCCCATTTGAGTCGTGTAGCATGCCACATGGTTCATTTGAGTTGTGTAGGGTGCCACATGGCCCATTGAGTCGTGTACAGAGTTGTTTAAACAATTCAATGAGCCATGAATTTAACATTTCCCAAAAATAAAATACAAATGAAATTAAATAAAAAATTTACAGATTTTCCGTTATTTCTTTTTCTGCCTCCTCCCAATTTATGGTCAAGTCCGCTACCATCAACCTAAATTCATCCAATTCCTCGTCATTTATTAAATTGGAGATTCTTTGCAACACTAGTACTTGAGTGAATAAATTTTTTTCAAATGTTTCTTTGAAATTTGCAGTCCAAGCCCTCTTTGGCCAGTCATTCCATCCACCTTCCTCCAAGAGCTCCTCATATGCTCTCTTCCTTTGGGCTTGCAAAGAAACTTCTCCAACATTCCCAGTCAATTTTCTTGCATCAGTTTCAGTTGGTACCACAAATTGCACCTGGCTTCCCTTGCCTTGGCCTTCCATCCCATACCCTTCTACTCCATTCCCTTCTGCTCCATCTCCTTCCGTCCCAATTCCTCTTTCATTTCCTCCCCCTTCCTCTGTTCTGTTTCCTCCATTCTCTTCAATCTCCCCCCCTTTTTCTGTTCCAATATCTCCTTCTACCTCCACCTTTTCGTCTCTTGCCTCCTAAATTACAGTTCCGAATTGCTCTTTACCTTGAACTTTGCCTTGCACCATGGGATTCATTTGGGTATCCTGAAATTTGGCCAATTGTCCAATTTACGGTGGTGGGGGTGGGGGTGTATTGGTGGTGTATCTTTGAAATCTTGGAAATCCTATAAGGAACAAAAGTTATATTAGTTTCATTTGTATTTTATTTGTAGTCAGTCTCTAAAGCCTTACCCTACCTGGGTTTTTCATACATAAGAACTCAATCTTTGGCACTGGTGGTACATGATAATTTACTTGTGGCGCAGACCTTCCACTTTTCAATTCACTTGTGGACACTACTGGGTTATCAACCACTGGCTTGCTATTTAAGGGAAAGTTGAAAGCAACTTTACAGAGACATAATTCTTTTCATTTGCCTTGGAGACCTCGCGTGGCAGTACTAGGGACACATTTCTCATTTCAACAAATGGAGTCAACAAATGGAGTCTTTGAAACAAGAAGATGACAATGAAAACATATTGGAATTAGGCATTTATTTTCTAGAAATGAATTATAATAGAAACTAGGGGTATAGACTAACTCAAACAACTTTTGAATCAATGGGAAAATCATCTGAACGCTTGGAGGAGCTTGTGTCTTTATACCCCGGCAACTGTCATGCTTGAAGCTTAAGGGTTATTGTCTTTGCCCATTCAACATATCCTTTCCTCAGTACCATCTACCTCAGTCCATAAGCGTCAAACAACTAAAACACAACATCAATGGTGCCTTCTGATAACAAACTCTGGCTTGCTTAAAAACCTTCCAATCTTGGCAGCTGACTCAGTATATACTTGCAAACCTTGCAGTTAAATCTACTCCAGTCAACCATCCATTTGAGCTCCGCTCTTCCATCCTGGGTATCATCAGCCCTCAGACTTCCATTCTTTGTCAGGCATTCACACTAGTTCTGAACCATGCCTAGATAGCCACACCAACTGTATAGTTTGCAAATGGACTTGTCCCTTACCCTGGATAAGCTTGATCTTCACATTTTCATTATCTCACATTTCATTCCTTCCTGTCCCATTCATTACATTCTTTTACGCTCAGATTCTTTTTCTTGCACCTACACTACTGCCTTTGAAACAACTGTACTTTTATTTAATTTCCCATTCCATTCTTGTCATTCATTGCCTCACCTCCTCTTAACTGTAGCTGTTCATCTATCAGGTTTTATCTAGTCACCTTTGGATTACCTTATAAAGGCTGTGTTGCCTGCATGAAGATTTTCTTCCCAGTTATTTAATTTCATGCGTTCTTGCATTTACTAAATCCAGTCATCACATTGGACTTGGCTTTAGTTTCCTTCCATTGGAACACTTCCCTCTTTTGACTTTTTGTTCAGTCACCAACAATAAGTTTTCACTTTGCAGTTAGCCTTGCTATCTCCCATTGTCCCTTGCACCCAGTCCTTCTTTGGGCTCATGATCATCAAAGATTTCACTATAGTATGTGGGGTGGTCTTGTGAAAGCTACCTTATTTCACTGATCATTTCTACCATTGCATCCACAAAAGAGCTTCACTCCTGCTACCATTCCTTTCTGCGCACCTCAGACAGAGGCTCAATATCACCATGGTCCTTCCCAAGCTTGGAACCAGATTCCACAGCCCTCATCTTCTTATTTTCCTGCAGCCTTGCCCCAGAAGTCAAACATGAATTTCAACACTGTTTGCCGCCCAGGCCAGCCCAAAATTGCTCCTGCCTACCAAGAATGTAAACCCTCATCAGTGCGTGAATCCCCATATTACAGAGCATACCCACAATCTTCCAAGAATCAGCCACAAAAAGCCCCACACCCAATATTTAATTATGCGCCAAAATCCCAGCCGCTGTATTCAGCGCACCCCCCAGTATTTGGGAATTCAAAAAATTTTCTAACAACTCAATCCCTGTTGCCATATTTCCCACATGGTTCTTTACACTCAAAAAAAATTGGTGCCTATCCACATTCTCACCATTCACCACACTTTGGACTGAATCAACCTCCTGGGGGGTTTGCAAATCAAGGGGCCCCAGCTTCCACCTATCATACACAATCTACCTTGAACTTTCAGGTTCAGTATTTGGAGCACCTCCCAGCGGTGAGTAGGAAACCGTTTTATTCAATTTATTCACCAGAAGACCCTACCAACCTTGATGGATTCCAAGCAGCTGAGCGCTTTACCAAATATGTGAGTAAGGTTCTTCGATCTAGACATGAACTCCCCCAACCTTTCCCATGAAATTTGCATAGAATACTCAAAGCTCCCAGTCCTACTGGCATCCTAGCAACTATGAGAAGAAGCTCCCCTTTTACTCTGAAGTATCTCCATATCAGCCAGTCAAATATCTTAGGGACAATACCCTGAAAACTCATGCCTGTGTCCCCCCAAAGCCATTTTACTATTTGCAGTTTTGGCCACAAGTCCCCACACAATCCAAGCCCTCATTTGCTTCAGGATTTACTGGATCCCAGGCTCCAAGAAATCAAAACCAGCTGGTGTGGTGACCAATTTGGTAGACATCAAGAAAAGGGGAAAAATTTTGAATTTTGTTCTTAGTTTTTTATCTTGTCCAAAAAAAAATTCTTTTTTGGCTCTAATTTGTAGTTATCTCTTGTAAGTAGTCTGCAGGGCCTCTTGCCCATAAAAGGAGGGGCTCTCCCCTGCCTTTTTAAACAATCATCAGCTATCATCTTATCATCCATCATTTTGTTATCAAGCAATAAATCTGTGGTCTCTTCCCCCTTTATCTGAGCATTTATTATCATCTTATCCAGGGTATATCCATGATTTCCCTCTGATCCTTGAGCCTCCATACTCAAATTCCTGATCTTCCCTCCTTTGGCCCTGTTCCTTATTGCAAACCAATAGCTTTTCTGGTTGAATTCTTCAGTGTGTTAAACCACTCCTTTTATCCCTTTCTATGACCACTTTGGTATTGATCATTCATTTTATTTTCTTTCTGGAACCAGTCTTATTTTACTGAGAGTTTTCTTTAAGCTTGAAAACTGGAGTTTTAAAACTCCCCTTATTTCTTTAAAGTTGAATTCTACCAGGCTATTCTTGAGTCCCTTGAGAAGTGATGGTTTATTTTTTTGAATTTGTTACTGCTTTGCTTCTAGAGCTTCATAAAACAAATTGATTTGTTTTTTACAGCCATCCAATGTTATCTGGTGCCCTTCAAGCGCTTGATTGCAGAGAGTTAGGCAGGTTCATTGAGAACCTGGAGGTTGGTTGGGATTCAGTTGATCTTTCCTCATCTTCTGGTAACAACCAGAGTTATTAGGTTGTGGGTTTTGTTACTGACAACCAGAGTTATTAGCTTGTGGGTGTTGTTACTTACAATTGCCTTATTTTATTGAACTCTGAAACAAACTTTACTTGTTTTTTTAAATTCTTTTCCCAAATTATCTTGCCTCAGATAATTTTTTTTCCATTGCTTCCAACTACTATCAAAATTCATCCTTTCCATTGATTCCTTATTTCCAAGGTTCTGGATCTTGATTCTGGTTACATTTAAATATTTTTGTAACACTCAGGAGGGAAGCCTAAACAGAAACTTTTCTCCTCTACAGAACTGCCTGTGGCTCAGTACCTTTTGGAGTCTTACATTTGGTCCCCTGGGCAAGAATTGAACCATCAAACTTGGATTTACAGTCCCAATTAGATTTGGAATCAACTTCAAAATCTGATCCTTTTTCTTTTTTTCTCTGTTTATTTTTTTCTGGGAACTGATCCATGGAGTCAACTTGTCTCAGAAGTAGGTTCTCCCAATTTTGCACTGCTTTTGAAAGATTCTTGTTGTTTTTTGTGAAACACTACTCTTGCCATACTTGTGAGCCACTTTGGAAATCTTCTCTTTGGATCCTCTAGGAACTCTGTTATTTGAAATGGAATCTACTGGTACCTCCTTCTTCTCTGTTTGTGCTAAAATGGTCAAGATCAAGCCTCAGAACAAGAAATTGGGTTTCAATGGGAAAAATGTCAAAAAATTCCTGGATTCTTACAAGATGGCTGCAGAATTGGATGGAACTAGCAAATACAATATGGCCTATCAATTACAATTCTTTATTTCATCTGATGAAGTTATGGTATTAATCAAGTCCTCTGGTGTATTTGAATCTCATAACTTGACGCTCCCAAGGGAAGCAATGCTGGCGTATTGGGGAAAGAGAGATATATTGCAATTTATGCTACAAGACTTGGATGATCTTGTCTTTCAGTGGATCTCAAAGGATGGTTTTATCTTCAGCCCCTGATTATCAATCTTTTAGGAAATTGTGGGATCCTATCCAATTTTGTCTCCTTATAAAGAATCATATTGACACCATGGACAAAATTTGAGTCTGATTTTTCCAATCTTTTTTGCTAGGGGTCCAGGAGAAAATAAGGGACAAATTCCTTAATTGTGGATCTATGATCACAACTAAGGATAATTGTTTCAAGCTTTCTGCTTTTCTGGTTCTTAGGAGTGCTGTGGATAAAGTCATGAAAGGTCAAACTTCCCTAACTTTCAACAAAACCCGCACCACTGAACCTGTTCCTTCTCCCTCATTTTCTGATTCTAACAAAATTATGAGGAAAATGGAGGACAGTTGTTGTCCCAAATCAAACCCTCAGGCTAACAAAGAAACTGCAACTATTGATGAAATCACAGAACTTCTCCAAGGTTTTGAAAATAAAATGGATCAAACAATTTCTGCTCTTGCTGCTCCCAAACCTTCTGGTTCTGTTCCTAGATCCACTCTGGTCTGCTACTATTGTCATAGGGAAGGCCATGAAAACTGGAAGATGCCAATAAATCCAGAAGGATAAGGAGGAAATGTTGGTGGAACAGAAGGGAAATAATTTTATTCTTCCTAATTGTGCTTTGATACCTTTTGATTCATCATTCCCTATCCCTCATGTGGTGACCTCTTTGGCCTCCCGGGATTTTTGATCTTCCTGTGGTACTCTTCAACTATGGTCTCCTCCTGCTATCTCCTCTTTTAGATATTCCGGAGCTTATTGATCTTATCCATCTATGAAACATCATGAGGAAACCAAACTTCACAAATATCCTCCATGCCATCCCCTATCCTTTGTAAACCAGTCAAACTTTGATCCTCCCCTAAACCTCCTTCCTCTATGGTGGAAGAAATGGATGTAGAAAACAAACCTCTGATAGAAAGGTTTCAAAACCACACTGATCCTTCTCCTCCACCTTTTGCAACACCCCAACCTGCTGATCCTGTCATAATCCCTGCTTCACCTGAGCATCCTCCCTCCACCCAGCCCAAAGTTTTCTTTTAGAGGGAAATCTCTAAGGACCACCCCAATGCTGTGGAAGGGGTACTAAAAAAAATCTCTGATCTGAAAATTCCTGATATATCCATTGCTGAGCTCCTTTCAATTTTGCCCTCTGTTGCAGAAGGGATGAAGAAATGGGTCTCTCATCAATACGTGTAAATTGGCTCTGATGAATTGAAGGTTTCCTCTGGAAAGTTGCTTGAGCACTCTGGAGGAGCTGATCCTTCCTGAGATTCCAAACTGTAATCTTTTATGCTTGGTTTTCTTCCTTGTTTTCTTGGCAAATTGGATAAAACAGTTTCTCTCCTTGTCAATTCTGGTTCTCAACTTAACCTGATTTCCAATTCTGTGGCCTTCAAACTCAAGGTCAGTCCTAGAGTCAGCTTCAACTCTGTGTTTTATGCAATAGGGAATCAGTATTGTGAGTTAGTTGGTATTTCTGAATATATTCCAGTTTGAATTGGTTGAAATATTTTTGGAACCTGTTACTTTTGGATTACTCTTTGGAAGGACCTATGATCTTGGGTTGACCATTTTCAATGGACTGTAGTGCTACCTTGATGTTTTCTGATCAAGTTTGGGACATAATCCTTATTCCCAATGCTGATGGAAGGAATATTGGAGTTCCTCTCTTCTTCTTGGATTCCCGTTGTTTGGAAAGAGATTTCCCTGGTCATCCTCCTGAATCAGTTCTAAAGGGGAAGCAGGAGGAAACTCTCTATTCCTCTCAATTTGTAGCAGAGTAGTTTATCCTACTGATATTTTTAGTACTTCCCAGCCTTGGAATTCAACTCAAGGATAAACTCTCATCCAAGAGGCTTATTTTTCTTTTTTCTCATCATTTTCTTCTGATCTGGAAAGTATTAAAAATCAAAAACATGTCAAAATAAAAAATCCCTAAAATATTTCCTCTCTCTCTGAATCTGTGGTCTCTTATTTTCCTTTTTCCCTTAATCCTTTAGAATCTTCTTTTAGTTCTGGTTTTATCTCTGCAATGAGGATAAACTAGATTTTGATCTTGATTCTCTTCTTAATGGTTTTTTTATGGTGGAATATGGACTTCAGTGGAGGCACTTGGCAATCAAAGTAAGTCCTCCAAATTATGCACCACTAGGGCATTCTTCTACCATCATTTTTTAAACTCTACCTTGTGCCACAACTGTGAGAAATGTATTATCCCTTGGTTCTTATTTTATGGAAAAGGCACCCTTTCAGGAAGTTTTGGAACATAGGATATGGAAAATGTTGGAACTTGGTCTCAGTTTTCACAGTCAGGTCTTGCTAGTCAATGCTTGGAGGAAACAAGAACTCCTCTCTTTTTCCACCATGTATAAACCAGTTGAAAAAAAGGTTCAACCAATCAATTGGCCCAAGCCCCTCAACCTTAACCCTCCTCTCATGCGCACTGCCTTATCCCGTGATCCTGACTGTGTTTTATATCCATCTCTTACCGTTCCCTTTGTGCCTTGTGGTTGTATCACTGAAGAACTTCTGCAAGTGGTCAACTTTGGTCCAGATGGATGGCTTCTTCCTGATGAGTTGAATTTGATTAAAAATGTCTTATCTCTGAGGGAAAGTTCTATTTCCTTCTGTGAAGAAGATAGAGGTCTCTTGAAAGAATCCTATGTTCTCCCTTACATTATCCCTGTAGTTGAGCACAATCCTTGGAGAAAGAAAAAGATTCCAATACCTGCTTCTAAAGTCAACAAATTTATGAAGTTTATTGGCAAAATATTGCATATTGGTCTATATGAAAAGTCAACTTCCAGTTATTCCAGCCCTATTTTCTGTGTCCTCAAAAGTAATGGTAAACTTAAAGTAGTTCACAATCTCCAAACTCTCAACAAAGTAAAAATTAAAGACCCTGGTGTTCCTTGTGCTACTGAATAATTAGTGGAATCTTTTTCTGGGAGGGCTTGCTATGGTCTGGGGGAAATTATTGGTGGCTATGACAAAAAATGCCTACATCCTATCTCTTGTCCTATCACTACCTTTGATACTCCTCTTGGCCGATTCCAGCTTACTTGATTGCCTCAAGGTGCCACCAATATGGTTGCAGTCTATCAGGCTCAGATGATATGGATCCTCCATGATGAGATTCCTGATCATGCTGGGATATTTATTGAAAACGGCTTAATTTAAGTTCCAGTTTCTGATTATGATAACAAGCTCTTATCTTTCCATTGAGCAATTTTTCAATTCATTTGGGAATAGGCTACTACTTTGGAAAGGATTTTTTTTTAATTGAGGAATTGGGCCTGACTCATTCTGGATCCAAATTGGCTGCTTGTGTCCCTTCTCTGGAAATTATTGGTCATGTGGTCTGCAAGGAAGGAAGAAGAATGTAACCATCCAAAGTCAAAAAGATCATCTCTTGGCCCTCTACAATCAATCCCACTGAAGTTAGAGGCTTTCTAGGTGTTGTAACTTATGTTTAAATCTTCATTCCATTTTTATCCAAAATCTGTGCCCCTTTGTGTTTTCTAACCAGAAAAGAAGCTGAATGGATTTGAACCCAAACTTGTGGACATTTGTTTCAGTTGCTCAAAAAAATTGTTGGGAAAGACATACTGTTGAAAAAAATCTCTTATGGACCGGGAGCTTGCAAGATGAAGCTGGCTTTCAATTTTAGTCATCAATCTGTTGGGGCTGTTCTTACTCAGGAAGATGAAAGTGGTTGGGACCATCCTGCCCTTTATGAATCCTTGTCATTTTAAGATGTGGAATCCAGATACTCTCAACCAAAACTGGAACTCTGGGGCGTGGCTCAAATGTTGAAGAAACTTCAAACAGTCCTCTGGGGTCAAAATTTTGTATTAAAAGTAGATGCTTGATCCATCATTGAAATGATCAATGCTCCCAGCATTCCAAATGATCCTATGAATCATTGGGTGGCTTTTATTCAGTTTTTCTCTTTTGATATTGTTCACAGGCCTGGAAAATCTTTCACCATACCTGATGGTTTATCTCAAAGTCCTTGGGGAGATAATGATTTGTATTTTGGAGTGGATTTGGACAAGGAGGAACCTATAATTTGACCTGTCTTCTCTTTCTCCTCTCAAAATTATTCTGTCTTTCAGAAGGTTTCTTGTTTAAATTAGAGAAATAACTTTCAACTCTCCAAAGACCCCCTGATCATTCCGCCAAAAAGTTTCAATCCCTTAAAAGAAATTCCTCTAATTACTTTTTCCAAGCTTCTAGGCTTATGGAAAGAGGAAATCCTTGTGCTCTTATTGTTTTTACAATCCCTTCTAAGGAAGATTTAATCCTTGAAAATCTCCATGACTGTCTTGATCATTGTGGGGAAACCAAAACTTATCAACACATATCAAAACAATTCAGGTGGCCATCACTGAAGAAATCCATCTCTCAATTGTTCCACAGTTGTGAATTTTGTCAGAAATGTGATCTTAGGCGCCCAGCTGAAATTTTTTATCCTACTGGGGGAGTCCACTGTATTTGGCAGGATTTCTATGGGTGTGGTTCATATTAAGGCAGGTGCTGCAAATTATCTCATTGTGGCTAGAGATGATTTTTCTGGATGGGTCAAAGCAAAATTCCTTAAAGTAAAGCTTTCACCAATTCAGAGCTGAGATTCTTAAGGAATTTTGCTTCAACCCATCCAGAAAAATCATCTCTAGCTACACACTGATTCAGAGCTAAGATTTGTATGAGAGCTGGACAATCTTTTATGGCTTGGATCAATCTTATTCTACTGATGGTGGCTCTGAATTTGGTGGCAAACTTGCTGAAATTATTGGATCACTTCCTGGAAAACATCAGGTTACTACTCCTTATTATCTGGAAGGCCAAGGCATGGTGGAACAAGGCCATGCTCCTTTGAAGGCTTATATTTTCAAACTGGCTGGTGAAAGTGGATATAATTGTTGCAAATTTCTTCCTCTGGTTCTCTTCTCTGATAGAATCAAAACCAAACGGACCACTTGCTACTCACCTTACAAAATCATTTTTGGCCAAAGGGCTGTCCTTCCTCTTGATCTTGAAATGGAATCTTTTCTGGGTATCTCATGGGAGCAGGCTTCCTCAATCACTGATATATTAGTTTTCAGATCCAAGCAACTGGAGCAAGGTGAAGAAATTTGTGAAAAAGCTTATCAGAAGATGATGAAATCAAGAGAAAAAGCATTTCATTATTGGGAAGATAAGCATGTAAATCAAATCAGGGATCCCTTAAATCCTGTTGATATAGTTTTGATTTATAATTGATCCTTGGAGACTCAGTGGGGAACAATCTTTTCAAATTGTTGGAATTGTCCTTATTGGGTGGTTTTTCAAGTCAGAGGTGGGTCCTATGTTTTGGAAGAACTGGATGATACTCAGTTAGCCAGAAGTTTCTCTGCTGATCAATTCAAGAGGTTTCATTGTTTTGGGGGAAATTTGGGGTCATAGTAATTCCTCCCAATTGTGCACCATCAGGGTCATCTACTGCCTTTTTTTTTGTTGTAAAACTCTGCTTTATTTATGCCACAAACATGATGAAGCATACGTGCGCACCTGGGATGGCCCCTTTTTTTTACTCCTGTCACTTCTAGAGATCTTTTGGATGGATCAAGATTATTTTTCTCAACTCTTCAATCACTCTCAAGATCAAGAAATGGCCAATCTTTTTCTTTATATTGTCTCCATTTCTGCTTTTCTCAATATCCTCACGATCTCAAGATGCAGACTAAGTACAGTCTGTAAGTTGGGGAGAGATGTGGTGACAAATTTGTTACACCTCAAGAAAAGGGGAAAAATTTAATTTTTTTTTCTTAGTTTTTTATCTTATCCAAAAAAAATTAAAATTAAAATTAAAATAAAAAATAAAAATAAAAAATTTCTTTCTCTTCTCCCATTTGTAGTCATCTCTTGTAAGTATTCTACAGGCCCTCTTTCCCATAAAAGAAGGTGCTATCCCCTTCCTTTTTGACCAATCATCAGCTATCATCTTATAATCCATCATTGTGGTACCAAGAAATAAATCTGTGGGCTCTTCCCCCTTTATCTGAGAATTTATCATCATCTTATTCAGGTTATATCCATAATTTCCCTCTGATCCTTGAGACTCCATAGTCAAATTCCTGATCCGCCCTCCTGTGGTCCTGTTCCTTATCACCAACCAATAGCTTTGCTGGTTGAAGAAGAATTCATTTGGTTGAATTCTTGAGTGTGTTAAACCACTCCTTTGACCCCTTTCTCTTACCACTTTGGTCTTGATCATTAATTTGATTCTCTTTCTGTCACAATTCATGTTTGACTGAGAGGTTTATTTGATTTTGAAACCTGGAGTGTTAAACCTCACTTTATTTCTTTAAATTTGAATTCTATCACGCTATCCTTGAGTCCCTTGAGAAGTGCTGGGTTATTCTTGTTTGAATTTGTTACTGCTTTGCTTCTAGAGCTTCATAAAACAAATTGCTATGTTTTTTAGACCCACTCACAGTAATCCAGTACCCTTCAAGCCCTTGATTTCAAAGAGTTGGGAAGGTTCATTGAAACATGGAGGCCCTATTCTTTGCCCGCCCCAATTGATCAAAGCTTTTCAAAAAATTCCATCATATTCCTATGTTGGATTTTACTTATAAAACAAAGAAGTAAAACATCCCCCTATTGCATTTTGTAGGAATTACAGAAAACCAAAGAACTTCCACAAAATCTCTTCTTTTTATAACAAGAGAAATGTTTGAGTTCTACTGTTGGTATGTAAATGCACTAAAGGAGCTGGATTATGATCCTGAGAGACTTCCCAAATTGTTTGTGACAGACCATGAAAAAGCTTACTTATAAAACAAAGAAGTAAAACATCCCCCTATTGCATGTTTTAGGAATTACCAAAAACCAAAGAAATTCCACAAAATCTCTTGTTTTTATAACACGAGAAATTTTTAAGTTCTACAGTTGGTATTTAAATGCACTAAAGGAACTGGCTTATGATCCTGAGACAATTGCCAAATTTTTTGTGACAGACCATGAAAAAGCTCAGATTTGTGCTATAGAGAAAAGTTTCCATGGGTTGGGATTGAGTTGATCTTTAATCCTCATCTTCTGCTGACAACCAGATTTATTAGCTTTTGGGTGTTCTTACGTACAACTGCCTTGTTCTATTGAAATCTGAAACAAACTTCAACTTAGTTTTCAAGTCTTTTCCCCCACCATCTTCCCTCAGATAGTGTTGTTCTATTTCTTCCTACTGCTATCAAAATTCATCCTTTCCAGTTATTCCTCATTTACAAAGTTATGGGTCTTGATTCTGATTACATTTAAATAATTATCTAACCCTCAGGAGAACAGCCTAAACAGAACCTTTTCCCCTCTTCAGAACTGCCTGCGGCTCAGCACTTTTTGGATTCTTACACCGGGCACCTCTCAGATTGCTTTCCAAAAGAAACTAACTGCAAAAAAAATGCTCTCAATTCCTCAATTTGGCAGCACTTCATTTTTTCAAGTGAAGGCATTCTAACCCTTTCACAATCCCTTGCCTTCCCAACCCCAGACTCACTGTGGTAACTTTGGAAAGGAAATGGTTTATGGATCAGTGTACATTTTTGCTCAATTACCAGTACTTAAATTCAGGCCAGGTACCAGGTGCTTCCTTATCAACAACTGCAGGCTCAAAATTTATTCAACCCAATCACAAAAACTAATTTATGGTTGATTCTGGTTTGAACAACTCCACAAATCCCATCTCAGGAAAACCTCAACTGGCTAATTAATTGAAACCCTTTAACATTGCCACCGCAGTTGGCTTCTCTGGAAACACCTGTGAAAGAAAGAATTTACTGCCTCCAAAGCACACTAGCTTTGGCAGTAATTCTCAAGTTGGCCCCTTTGGTAAAACGCCAAATCCAAATCCCCCACCACCTCCAAAACCAAGTAAGTTTTGGAATCTGACTCCCCCACTGCCTCCCAAAACTAGTAACCCATGGCATCAAAATTCAGTACTAACTTCTAAATCCAATCAAAGCTTACTCCTTCAAAAATACCCAAGCAATTGTGTTGGCACACCTTCTGAACAACGCAACCTACCAAAATACACCACATTTCCCTTCTCAATTCCAAAGAAATTCACAAACCAGGTAGGTCTTCCTTGGGTTGATAAATCTTCCTTGTTGCAAGCCTCAATGAATGCTATCCAAGCCTCTTACTGTACAGAAATTAATTCCATCAAAAAAGACGCACATAACTGCAAAAGTTTCTCCCTAACCACCTTGCCCACCCTAACGGCCTCTGGAGATTTTCCAATGGATGAGCCATGTAGCGCAACATGCAATATGCACCTTTTGCAAACCTTTCTCTCTATTGGTAGGAAAGAAAATTTTTCCACCAAAAAATTAAACTTTTCCAACATTGCGGATCAAGAGAACTTTTCTGGAAAATACTTTCAATCAGCTAACAAACTCTTGAATGCTGCCCCTCAAATTTTGGAAGACTTTTCAGATAAAAAACCCATTGATCCTTGTTGGATTTCATCCAAAAGCAAATCTTTGCCCCAACCCTCTCCAAAGTCCAATTTTTCGCATGTCTCATTGACCTCCAAGAAACCTACTGACGTCAATTCATTCAAGATTACTACTAGTCAGACTCCAACAAGGGCTTCAATGCCTGAACCTCTGACTGTGCCAACTTTAAAGGCTCAGATCAATCCTGCAAATAATTCCACTGGCCCTTGGACCACAAATGATCATACTTGCCAATCCCTCCTGCCCCACTCTTCTGCGGTACTCATTTCTGAAAAAACAGTTGGTGGTCTGGATTCAATTGTAACCACTGATCAACATCCACCTGCAACTCTTGGTACCAATGTAGTAGTAATCAACACTGCAAATGTATCCCAATCAGGTAAGGATACTATATTTCAACAGATGAAATTTTCCAGAGCTCATAAACAGTGAAAAATTCTACCATCCTTAGTTCCAAGATCAGCCATCCCTACTCCATGAAAAAGGTCTTGTATGGAAAAAGTTACTCAGAAATCCACTTTACCCCACATCTCTCCAAACCATTGTATACAAGAGCCAGCGCACCAGAAAAGGAAAGATGATCATCCAATTCATGAAATGAATCTTACCCAACATTCAAATTTAGGAAAGTATTCAATCACTTGTGTGCTTGGACCTCTACCGCCTTTAAAACCAATTGAAGATACCAAAGTCTTGTAACCAATCATGAAATTAACTCATGCTTTCCTATAAAAAGTGAGAAATTACACATTGTATTTGTGCTTAGTTTTGTATAGCGCATGGTCTTTCTCTTAATTAAAAATTTTGTGTTTAAGAATTGTTGGTTTCTTTGAATAACACCTCTGGAAATATAACATGGTTTCTTGGAATTGCATTGTAAATAAATGTGACAAAAAAGTTTTCCTTGAATAAAACTGAAAAATCACTCTACCAAACACAATTCAAGGTCTTGAAATCAACTTGTATCAAATTTTTTCCTACAAGAGAATGCAAGAAAAGATGAAATAAAAAGAATTGGGTATCACAAATGAGGGCTGGGAAGGAGATGAAAAAGAAATCTAAAAGAAGAAAAACCTTTTGTAAAAGGTTGAATTGTTGAATCAAAATGAAATAAAAGTTGCCTAGTTTCAATATAAGCAAATTTGCATGCAAAATAACTTCCCCCAATATCAATCCTCACCCAAAGAATGAACACAAAAAATTTTTAAAAAAAAGAGAGAATAAATAACCAGATAGAAAGAGATAAAATAAAAATAAAACCAGAGAATTCCAATAATATTTCCTGTGCTGAACAGAAAGTTCTGAAAAAAATCTCATCATTTTTTTTTAGTATTGAAGATTTCAACACCCATGAAAAAAATAAAATTGAAATAACCAAGGAATCAGAATAATCACTAAAAAACAATTTTAAATATAGATTTTCTGCTGAGCAAGATGCTCTGAGCATGTTAGTAGCATGAGCAACCATTTTTCTTGCAAATAAACACCACTGCATCCCTTGCCTTGAAAAACATAAAGCTCAGCAAGCTAAGCAGCCATTGGGAGGTGTACCCATGAATCCCCCAAGCCTCAGCCCCTGCCTGAATGCATCCCATTCTTGAATGAAAAAAGGAACCAACCCCCATCTTTCCCCCAGGTCATATCAATTTTTTCATGTAATGAGAAGAAGAAAGAGGAGTTGAACCACTATTTTGGTTGTATGAGATAATTGATAATGGGCCTCCTTGAGCCATTGCAAAAAGAGATTTTCTTTGTAAAACATGAAGTGAAGATACAAATTAATCAAATAAATTGAGTGAAAAAAGTTATTCAGAGACTTGATATAAGAGGGAAAAGCATTTTTTAAAGTATCTGGGGTGTTTAGATGTTTTTTTTTGAGAAGTGGTGAAGGGTTGGTCATGAGTGGTGATGAGTTGTGTGATGTTGTGATGAGTGGTGTGGTGCGGTGATGAGTGATGTTGATTGGTGTGGCAAGGTGAGATTTGTTGTGGTTTTGTTCGTTGCTTTGAGTTGTGGTTTGGTTTGGTTTGGTTTGGTGTGTTGTGTTGTGGTGTGGTGTGGTGCAGAATGGGTTGTGTGGTATGGTGTGGTGTGGTATGGTATGGTAGTGGGATGGTGTGGTGGGGGGTGATGGGAGGCTGGAAGAGGTCAAGGGGGTTGTTTATAAGATAATTCAAGCGCTTCAAGATGGGTGGAGGTCCCAGGAAAGGATTTTCATGCATATTGAATACATTCATGTGAAAGGGCTCAAAGAAGGATGCCAGAACCCAAAAGGAGTCTAATATTATGATGCTTCTTTGGTTTGCTTTTTGAGACACAGATAGTGGCTGAAAAAATTCAAAAAGAAGTTCAGGGAAAGCTTGAGAAAATCTCTTCAAATCTGAACCTTCAGATTTCTCAGATAATCATTATTTATCTCAGGGAAAATAAATCAAAAAAGGATCATTAAAAAGAGACCACCCTTTTCTTTGGTACTATGTTTGTTGCAATTTATAATTTGGGGGTACAAAATGTCAAAAGCAGTCAGAGTTTTTTTATTTGGTTCTTTGAAATCTATTAGAAAGTTTTTACAAAAAATATTTGCCTAAATTTTGATTTAAGATGTATAACAAAAAAATTGCAATAGATGTGTTAATTGTTTGGGTTTCTACATTGGCTTGTATTTTTGGAGGCCCCAGATACATCCGAAAATTCTGAAAAAAAATTGAAACCCTTGAATGGTTCATTAAAGTTCTGAAAGCTTGAAAAACCAAAATAAACTCATCAAAAAGGCAAACAAAAGGATCCAAAAGTCTAATTGGAAAATTAAATTTTTCAAATTGTTTGGTTTTTTGAAGAAATGTTTCAAGGTAATAAAAAAAATCCAAAAAATCTGGGAAAAATATTAAAATTACCTTTGACTGTAATTTTATCCTTTTGATATCTTGAACAACCACAAAAATAAAATAAAAAGGAAAATAACAGGTTGCAAATTTCCAATGAGAAATTTGAATTGTTTAAATTTTTGGTTTTTTGATGAAATTTTTAAAGGTCAAAGGTTACATCCAAAATTCTGGAAAAAATATTATGAAGCTATTTAAAATTCTCTTGAAGTAATTTTTACCTGACATAACCAATAAAAAAATCATTTAAAAGACAAAATAATGATTCAAAAACCCTTGGAAAAATTGGTTTTTGCGGAATTGTTTAATTTATTGATTTCATGTTTGGAGTGGTTATAATGCCTCCAAAATTACCAAAAGATATTTTAGGGGTGTTTAAATACCCCAGCCGCGGTACCGCGGCATCAGAATTAAAAAAATATAAATTCTTGAAAGTACGGTGAAATATATTATTTGTCTGTGCAGCAGGGGAGGCGCACAATGGCGGGTAGATGTGAAATTCTGTGAAATAAAGGATTGGAAGGGAGACATGAATTTCTGTGAATTAAACAATTGGGGATGTGAGAAAATTAATGCCCTTTATGTTTTATTTTTTATCTATAAATTTTTGTTTTTTGTTTTTTATTTTTTATTTTCTCTTTTCTTTTTTTTATTTTTTATTTCTTGTTTTTTTATTTTTAATTTATTACTTTTTAGTTTTTATTTTTAATTTTTTATGTTTTTACTTATCATTTATGATTTGTTATTTTTCATTTTTTCTCTTTTTCTCTCTCTCTCTTTTTTTTTTCTTTTTTGTTCCTTTTTGTTCTTTTTCTTTTTTTTTCTTTTTCTTTTCATTTTTCTTTTCCTTTTCCTTTTTCTTTTTCTTTTCCTTTTCTTGTTCTTTTTCTTTTTCTTTTTCCTTTTCTTTTTCTCTTTCTTTTTCTTTTTCTTTTTCTTTTTCTTTTTCTTTTTCTTTTTCTTTTTCTTTTTCTTTTTCTTTTTCTTTTTCTTTTTCTTTTTCTTTTTCTTTTTCTTTTTCTTTTTCTTTTTCTTTTTCTTTTTCTTTTTCTTTTTCTTTTTCTTTTTCTTTTTCTTTTTCTTTTTCTTTTTCTTTTTCTTTTTCTTTTTCTTTTTCTTTTTCTTTTTCTTTTTCTTTTTCTTTTTCTTTTTCTTTTTCTTTTTCTTTTTCTTTTTCTTTTTCTTTTTCTTTTTCTTTTTCTTTTTCTTTTTCTTTTTCTTTTTCTTTTTCTTTTTCTTTTTCTTTTTCTTTTTCTTTTTCTTTTTCTTTTTCTTTTTATTTTTCTTTTTTGATTTCTTTTTCTTTTTCTGTTTCTGTTCCTTTTTATTTTTTTTATTTTTCTCTTTTTTCATTTTTTTCTTATTTTATTTTCTTTGTCTTTCCTTTTTACTTTTTTACATTTTTACATTTTTTTTTCTTTTTTTCTGTTCTTTTTTCTTTCATCTTTCTTTTTCTTTTTTCTTTTCCTTTTCTTTTTCTGCCCTCTTTTTCTCTCTTTTTTTTCCTTACTTTTCTTCCTTTTCTTAATTTTTTTCCTTTTTTTAATTCATTTCCTTTTTTCTTTTTTTCCTTATTATTCTTTTTTTACTTTTTTCCATTTTTTCTATTGTTTCCCTGTATTTGCTTTTTTCCATTTTTTCCTGTTTATTATAGGTGATGATAAATTCACAACTCCTAGTTGTTTGGGAGTTGTTTACGGCCCTACAACGCTCTATGGACGTGCGGGGGCCCATACACGCTTCAACACGTGTCAAAAGTGTTGTTTCAAACATGTTCAACTCACAAGGGGCTGTATACCCCCCATAATCAGCACTTTCGGGTTGTATACCCCTGTACTTGGCCATTTTGACATGTTTTTGGGAAAATACAACTTTCCGGCTGTTTTGCAATACTTTTTTGGATCCCCTGGACCACATTTGGGCTCCATAAACCCAAATTTGGGATCAACACATACTATTTGGGACTATTGTACCACACCTAGCAATTGCAAAGTGAAACTCTCATGAATTTAAAGTGAAATAAAGTGGAACTGCAAAGCAACTCATTGAAACTAAAGTGAAACTGCAAACATAAAACCCCACAAAAGTAAATCTTTCTCAACTTGAAAGTGAGAAAACTTTTTAGTTTTTCAATTGAAGTTTGGATTGAATACTAAAGTACCATTGTATTTCTTTGCATTATGGGAACATTGACAAGCTCTGCTTTTTTTGAAATTGCTGCGTTGCAGGACTACTTTATTGTTGCATTAAAAAAGCTGCGGAAAACAAGGATTTGGGTAATTAATCATAGGAAGCCCCAATTGCATCCTCATATAGGGTTACAATTGAAGAACAAAATGTTTCACAAATTGACATGACCTCTGGTGGTGAGTAAAATGTTATGTTACTCTGGTCTTTGCCTCATTTAATTTGATGGAAAATGAACTATGACTATTTAAATAGGAAAGATCCACTTGACCCACCTCCTGTGAGAAATTTTCCTCCTAGGCAAGAGGAACCAAAAATATTGTCAAACATGGGCAATGAAGCATGGTGAGGTTTGACTGTTTTCAAATCAAAGTGTGATAAATATGAGGATTTAGCCTTCAACCAAAATGGTTCCTACTCTGGGCAATTGCTCACCAAACGGTCAGGGAAAACTTATACAAGGAAGGTTGGGTGCAATTTTTGAATTGGTGCAAGTCACATGAAGGCAGACCCCTTTTGGGGAATTCCCTACAGACATGATCAACATAACAATCAACCAGCTCCACACCCTTCAGTGCATCCTAACCTCAGGAGCATTTCTGGGATTGCATTAGTGAATTTAAAAGAAGGCACAAATGATGGGCTCAATATATTCAACTGTAAAAACAATTGAGAAAAATTAATGGTGAAAAATATGTTGATGACCAAACAACCCATAACACCAAGCAAAAGTTTGCGCTTGCATAACTAAAGGGAAAACATTTCATGGAGGTCCTCTTTGAACAAGTTGGTAATTCAGGTTGGGTTCATCAAGCAAAATTCAGTGGAGAGGGTCACTTGGAGGCCCTATTTTTGAAACACCCTAATTTATTAAAGCTTTGCAAAAAATTTTACCATATTTCTATTTTTTATTATATTTATAAAACAAATAAGTACAACATCCCCCTATTGCATGTTGTAGGAATTACAGCCAACCAAAGAGCTTTCACAAAATCTTTTTTTTATAACAAAAGAAATTTTTGAGTTCTAAATTTGTTCTTCAAATTAACTAAAGAAGCTTGCTTATGATCCTGAGAGACTTCCCAAAGTCTTTGTTACATAAGGTGAAGAAGCTCTGGTTTGTGCTATAGAACATTGAGTCAACAAGACAGTGTTTTCAGTGGCACTTTTCTAAAAATATACAAGCAAACTTTAAAGTGCGCTTTAATAATAAATTTGAAGCATTTCAAGGGTTTATTTCTCTGTGGGCTTAGCATGGGGCCTCAAAAAGCAAGGAGGAGGCAGAGGTCAATGATATGGAACTTAGAGTAAGTGCAAAAACACTGCCTCTACTTTTAATCTTCCAAGTTTTGGGTTGCTTAAATTATCAATTTTATAAAATGTTTCTTGGAAGACCGTGAGGATGTGCTTGAGCATATGTATTATAAGATCTTCCATATCAAAGAGATTTTTGTAACCCTTGGAATTTCAAAAACCCTGACTTTCAAAATAAAACCACGTATTGGGTTGAAGGGGCCCATGCTACTCTAAGAATATTTCTTGCAAATTATTTAGGAAACATGATGGATGTTTGGAGCAACCTAGAGGGAAAAGTTTCCAATCAAATTAAATTGGTTCAGGCTGCCCTTTACTACTCTTGAATAAAGATAGGAATATTTATTCCAACTGAAATGTAACCATTGTGATACAAGTTGTATCTAGAGGCAATTGAAATTATTGTGGAACAGTTAGAGAGGTTAAAGCACAAACATGATAGGGAAGTGTGAACCAAGTCATACTCCAAGACTATGGGCTTTCCCTGCTCCCACAAGATTATTGACCTACTAGTTTCAAGAGGATCTGTTGTGTCTGAGAATGTTCATTCTCAGTGGATTTTGGATTATGAACCTTGAAGTTATAGTTTTGTAAGTGGTTTTAATAGGATTAATGCCTTTTGATGGATTATTCCTACTTTACTAATGATTGATTGTTTTGAATTTAAGAATTTCAATGTTCATTAAATGCTCAAAAACTCTCAGTTACATGAGAATCTCAATTCAAAAATCTTGGGCCATCCTGAACAAGATTATTGCAGACTGTTGAAGTACTTGATTCAGAATATGGAAAATTATCAATCAAATGCAAGAATTGAACCAAAATTCTTGCAATCAACTAGAGGTTGGCCAAAATTGACAGATAAATGGAGAGATACTTTTCAATTTGAGCACTTTGAGAAGCAACTTAAGCAAGAAAAGAGAATTAGAGGGGTACCAAATATGAAAAAATGAAGGATTTTAAGTCTTTTATTTTGTGAAATGTTCATTTTTTGGTTTTAATGAACTGATTGTGAAATGATTTCTGTAGTTCAAGGATTGCTGTTCATCTGAATCCCATAGTTCAGAGGAAGAGACTGAAATATAATTAGGTTTCCTTCTGTTGGAATCAGATTCCTTTTCAAATGATGATGAAGAAGAAATGCAGGATTGAAAAAGAAGCTCATCTTTGGTGATGGTTTTTTCCTTTAATGAGATTAGGCTTTTGGCTAACTAATTTTTCATTTTAGGAAATGAATTAACTCAATCAAATACCTGAGGGCTCACATAAGTTCTTGGGGGAGTATTGGGATCCATTTAGTGATAGAAATTGTGGATTTAAAGTCATTTCTAAATCACTTGGGTATGATGAGCGTGGATGGTTTCAAGTAAAAAAAGAAATTCTTGAAACATTGAGGAAAAATAAGAGATTCTATTCTAACATCCTTGGTTGCATTAAAGAAATTTAAAGGATAGAAAAAAGACTTGATTTCAATGACATCAATGAAAAGATTCCCTCTTCAAAATGCCTTTCAAAGATTGACATGGGTCAAATAATAGCAGCTACTTATGGAAGACCAATATGTTTCATTTCATTAAAATCATTTTGTAATTTTAATCCTATTTAAATGGGTTTAAAGGGACAATCAGTTCCTATTTTCACTTGATTTTTTAACAATAACCATTGGTTCAAGATTTTTCTTAAGGAAGATGTGATTCCAGTCCCATCCATAGTTTCCAAACCATGTTCCATGATTTCAAAAAAAGCCTCTGGTTGATTTGATAACCTCAATGATTAACTTTTGAGTTGTATTCTAAATTATAGACATCATTTTCATTTCATCATTTGTGTTTGGTTTCTGATGCTGATCTTTGAATTCTATCAATATAAAGGGTTATCAAGTTTTGAACATCATTATGTTGAGTCTTTTGAGTTAACATCATTATGAAAGGTTTTTGGAATGGGATTTTATAGGTATGTCAGTTCAAAGTTTGTTGAGCCAATCCCATCATAAGGAGTATTTCTACTTCTTATGATGGTATCAGCTTAACACCAGTTGAACTTGTTTTTTTTCTTGTTTTTTTTTACTTTAGCACTTGTAAAGTTACTTTTCTTTTTTTTTCTGTTTGTAATTTAGGCCTTTTTAAGTTGAACTTGCATTTTTTAGCACTTATAATTTAGGGCTGCTCCATAGACTATTTCATTGTTTATTTAATTTTTGGTGTTTTGGGTGTCTTCAGTTTTTTTTTGTTTTTATTATTTTTATTTATTTATTTTCAATTATTTTTATTTTATTTTTCATTTTTTTATTTTTTCATTTAACCATAAAACCAACATTTTGATCTTTTGGTTTATTTCTGTTAATTTCCGAATTTTTATTTATTTTATTTTATTTTATTATTTTTTTTTGTTTCTTGGCCTACAACACTTCTAGTCATTTGGCATGCAACAAAACTACATTCAAGTTGTTTTCATCCTCACACAACTTGAATTTAGTTGGGTGTGGTGCCACACAACACTGGGCCACCATGTGAGGTGGCACAACTACACTTGAGTTGTGTGGAGGCTACACAGCTTGATTTTAGTCATGTAGTGGTGTAGAGACTCCTGTGAGATTATATAAATAAAGTAGAAAATAGCTTTCTGGAATTCCTTGAAGTTTAATTTAGTATTACTTCTACTCCTTTAGAGTATTAGTAAATACTAAGAGTTTTTTTGAATATTCTTCCCTTCTAGTAATTTATTAAGTCTGCAAAATAATATATTTCAATTAATGGCTGGTTTCTTTGAGACTTAAAATAGGTCTCAGATCAGACCTAGAATAGTTATTGATTGTTATTGGTAGTTTTCTGGTGAAGAATAGACCAGATGTATTGGATTATTGGTCATTTAATGATCAGATATATTTGATCTTAACCAATATCCCAATATTAAAGGGTTCAAGGTTCTATCAAAGGGGTGGTTCAGGAGAGGACCCAAGGATTTGTTTATCCACAGGGGGCTGGGTAGAGGAAATTTTGGTAGTTCCTTTTTTTTGTGCTCTCTTTCTTTTTAAGGGTTATTTTTTTATTAATTGGTGGTGTTTCTTTAATATGGTGCTGAATATTTAGGTCAGAGAAGAACCCTTATTCAAGAACCTTTTGGGTGTTTTAATTGAATAAATATGGTTAATAACTTGGTTTCTGATTTCTTGTTTCCTTTTATAACTTATTCACTAAAAATATTTATCTGGGTAGGTACCACAGATGGTTAGGATGGATTGACCTGGGTGGGATACTGGTATGGTGGTGATGGATGGTGGGGGGTGAGTGGCCTCTGAGGGCCTAGAGGTGGATGATTAAGTGGCCTGTGAGGGCATAGAGGTGAATGATGATAAAACCTGGATAGGGCAGAGAGGCCCTCCTGAAATAGAAAATCTGGTCCTCAGGGGATGCTCAGGGATGCCCCTGTTACAGTGGGATACAGGTACATGAGAAATTTTAGCTGGTTGGAAAAAGACACTGCATTAAACTGAGGCAATTCTGGTAGTTAGACAAAAGATACTGCATGATACTGAGGCAATTCTTCTGTTTGTGAAAAGATTGTACAGGGTTTTCATGCCTGCACAGCCTTGCAAAAATTGCTGTGAGGTTCTGATAAGGTTGGTCTGGTGCTGGTTTCTTATTTGTTACTGAATTTTCTTCCTGCATGTATTGCTGTGCATTCACTGGTGGTTTGTTTGGTGCTACTTGCTTCTACCTTCATTTATTTCTGTGAATTACTGGTGGTTTGTTTGGTGCTGCATGGTATTGACTGCCTGCATGTATTGTTGGGTATTACTGGGGTTTGTTGTTCCTGGTGGTTTGCTTGGTATCACATGCTTCCTGCTACATAAATTTCTGTGTGGTGATGAGGTTGTTTGGTACTGGTAGTTTGTTTGTTATCACATGCTTCTGACTACACAAATTGCTGTTTGCTGCTGGGGGTTGTTGGTACTTGTAGTTTGTTTGGTTCTGTTTGAGACTGGTCCCACTTTCTCCTGCCTATACTGTTCCTGTATACTTCTGGGCAGCTTTCTCTATGTATATTTGCTTATTTTTTTGGTTCTGTTTGAGACTGGTATTTACTTGAGGATTTCCAAGGTATGTCTTCATGCCTTCCACAGATCTGTGACACCTGTTTGGGTATGTTTTTGCCACAGTTAGAGGTTTGTTGGGCTTTATCTTCTAATCCATGAGAGATAGGTGGGGTACTTTGGCTGAGTGACTATTGGTTATTTTTGATGTAGAATCCATTTCTGACGTTACTTTGAGGTTTTGAGCTGTTTTTCCACTAAAATAGTGAGTCTGATGGCTATAGGACAGGTTTGGACTACCACAGCTGTGTGGAAAGAATAAAGATTACCCCCCTATAATTGTCCCAAGGCTCGGAAGTTAACGGTTCCCTGCGTTTGAAAGGAGATGAGGATGTCCAAAGTCGCACTTAAATGAGAAATAGAAATAAGGAGATAAAGCAATAAAGAAAAGTAGAGAGAGAGAGAAATTGTTGATCCTTCAATCCTAAGAACTTTCCACCTGGATGTGTATCCGGTATGAGTTCCTTTAATTCTCCTGGTGAGATGAGTGATCCAATCCGATGATGTGATGTGATGATTCCCTTCCTCCTTCCATACATTCCCCCTCTCCTAACCCGGAGTTGAGAGTGAGGATAAGTCCTCCCCCTCAACCCTAACCTAAGTACATGCGCAAATGACAGTATGACAAAGAAACAGAAAACAATCTCAAAAAAGAAACCCTAGCCTCCTCTCCCCACCTCCTCCGTACCAAACTCCCCCTGTTGTCCGTACACCGTTCTGTCCATCGGGTTTGTCCTTCTCATGAAACAGTCCTTGCACTGCGCCCTACTTGGAGCCCCCCGCGCCTGTCTGTATCCGTTTGTCCGCGCCTGTTGTGGGTGTTTGGTAATATCCGGCATGATTCACGCGCTTGCACGCGCTCTCCATCCGTTCCTTCATAGCCCGCGGATTGCTCCGCCCCTACGTATCCAAACTGGCGCGCCCGCAAACCTAGTCGAGCGCACTACCTTCAGAATCCAATCCCTGGGGCAGATTGCCGCCCACGCCACATTTGATGCTGAGCCCAACATGTCCACCAGGTGTGGAGCCAAACAGCGGCTGCCGCTGCTGAGCACTCCGCATACCCTAGTGCTGAGCCCGCTTGCCTCCAATGCTGAGCGCGCAGCCGCAATGCATTCCCCAATCCATGTCTACAAATTGACACCACATCCCCCCCCCAACTTGAGTTCTGTCCCCAGAAGTTTCCCATTGCTTCACCATACCACCACCTCCACTACTTCCACTCCACCCCCACCACTCCCACTACCACCTTCCCCGTCCTCCTTCCGCATCATTGCCAATATGCTCCCATGCGAGTTCTGCGCCCGGAACGGGCACGCGTGTTTGATTGTCCCCCGTCGACGCGCCTGTGTTGCTTGCTGTCGCGGCCATTGTCGCTGCTCGCTTAGCAACAGCATCCCTCGAGCTCCCCCCCAATCCAGCTCTTGCCCCAGGCCGCACAAGAGGGCTCGTCCCGACCCGTTTGTGGTTTTGGACAATGACTCAATCTTAGAAGGCTTGTGGACACCCCCCAGTTCACCTCCATCCCGCCGCCCCCAAGCTCCGTCACCCACCACCTTGCACGTGAGCTGCAACTTGGCATCACCTCTCCGCCGGGCGGGACCTCGGCAACGGGGCAAATACAAAACCTCGGAGGAATGGCGTGCCGCGACCCGCGCTTGGGCCGCCGCTGTCGGCGTGAACCAAACGGTACCAGACCCAAGACTTTTTGGAAGACCCGCGGCCGCGCCAGCACCTCCTCCTCCTCCTCCACGACTGCCAAAACCGCCCTTGCCACCAGCCGCCTTGGATGAGAGGCCTGCAACCCCCGATGTCCCTCCGCCTCCGTCACCTATAGTCATCCCGTCATCGCCTCCAGCTGGACCAAGCCCCCCTGTTGGTTCCCCGGAGGCCCCATCTTCACCGGCCGCTCCTCCCCCCAGCCCTCCTGAGATCCAGGAGATTCCAATTTTAATGGCGCTCCCGGCAGCTGGCTTTGAGGCTTTTGCGGAAAGGTCAACCATGATGCTCTGGAATTTCCTCGCGATCCCCGGCGCACAATCCTTGGAATGCCGGGGCAAACTCCTGGCGTCTTTCCGGGCTTTACTGGCGTCCTCAAGGGCGGAAATGGAGGAAATGATGAAGATGGCTTAGGCGCATTGCCCCCCCTTTTCCCCTTCTTCCTTTCCTCTACTTCTTCTCTTCTTGTTGTTTGTACCGCGCTTCCCTTTCCATTAAGAAAATACATTTATCTGGGCAAGGTCCTAATCTTCTGAGAAAAAGTGCGCAACCACGCTTTGTGAGAGTGAGCTTGAGATTGAGTCCGCACCCGCGCGCTTGCTTTGTGAGCAACCGTAAGTGACTAGCCGTTCCAAAAGAGGCACCTGGACCGCCCCAGACAAACTGCCACACAGTTCCCTGTACCCTTCCTGTAACAAACACAACAACCAAAACACCAGCACGCGCCACCGTAAGGGAAGAGATAGAGAGAGAGTAAGAGAACGGACATTCTGGGGTGTCTAGTCGTCCCGGCTGTGAACCGGCTAGAGCACCCCCTCACCAAATCAAGCTTATTCCCATACCAACCACCCATCTTTGAGATATCCTGAGAGAAATAAAAAGAGAAAAAGAAACCAACAGAGAAGAAAAATAGAAAAGAACTCCCTTTTTCGTGTGATGCCCGTAGACCTCCCGCAAATTGCTCTTTGTCCCGCTTCCCCCATCCGCAGGATTGCCCACGCGTCCCGGTTCCGCGGGGCTTGTCCTTGCGCTAATGGACCCGGCTTTGTGCCGCACCCGCGTTTCCTGCAAAAACCCTAAGCCAGCAAAGACCCCACAATCCAGATAAGAAAGAAACATAGAGAAACAAACATTCTGGGGTGTCTAGTTGTTCTGGCTGTGAACCGGCTAGAGCACCCCCTCACCAATCAAAACTTATCCCCTACCCCCACCACCTCCCCCCCCCCAACTTGGCCACTGTCCCCAGCTGGTCGCAACCGCCTACTCCGTCGCAACGGCACAGTCTCCGCTTCTCCGCCCAAAGACAAATCCCTGGATTGCATTCCTACACCATTGCCGCGCTCCACACTCCCCTTGTCAGATCCGTCACCCCCTTCTGCCGTCTCGTCGAACGAGGTAGATCCTTGCGTGAAGAAGCGCTTGACATGCGAAGCCGCCGCCTTCCGTTTCAGCGGAGTACCGTCTAATTCCTCCAACTGATAGCTGCCGCCCTCAAACTTGGACAACACGCGGAACAGGCCGTTCCACCGGTTAGCAAACAACTTCCCCCACTGAGACTCCAGACTTTGGTTGTACAGGAGCACCAAATCCCCCTTCCGCAAGGGATCCTGGAGACAATGCAAGCAGCGCTGTGGTGTCAATTTATAGACATGGATTGGGAACTGTGTCGCGGCTGCGCGCTCAGCATTGGGGGCAAGAGGGCTCAGCATTAGGGTATGCGGAGTGCTCAGCAGCGGCAGCTGCTGGATCAGCAGCAGCCTCTGTTTGGCTCCGCACCTGGTGGAAGGGTTGGGCTCAGCATCAAATGCGGCGTGGGCGGCGATTGGCCCCAGAGATTGGATTCAGAAGGTAGTGCGCTTGACTAGGTTTGCAGGCGCACCGGTTTGGATACGTAGGGGCGGAGCAATCCGCGGGCTATGAAGGAACGGATGAGCGCGCGCGGGTCATGCAGGATATTACCAAACACCCACGACGGGTGTGGACAAACGGATACAGACAGGCGCATGGGGCTCCGAGTAGGGCCCGGTGCGAGGACCGCGTCATGAGAAGGACAAACCGGATGAACGGAACAGCATACGGACGACAGGGGGAGTTTGGTACGGAGGAGGTGGGGAGAGGAGGCTAGGGTTTCTGTTTTGGGATTGTTTTCTGTTTTGTTGTCATACTGTTATTTGCGCATGTACTTAGGTTAGGGTTGAGAGGGAGGACTTATCCTCACTCTAAACTCTGGGTTAGGAGGAAGCATGCATGAAGAGAAGCGGAAGAGGAAGAATCACATTATCAGATTGAATCACTCATCTCACCAGGAGATTAAAGGAACTCATACCGGATACACATCCAGGTGGGAAGTTCTTAGGATTGAAGGATTGGCAATTTCTCTCTCTCTCTACTTTTCTTTATCTCTTATCTCCTTATCTCTATTTCTTATTTAAGTGCGACTTCGGACATCCTCATCTCCTTTCAAACGCAAGGAACCATTAACTTCCGAACCTTGGGAAAATTATAGGGGGATAACCTTTATTCTTTCCACAGCGCTTGTCCCAAGAGCGCACCAATGCCGTCCAAGTCTTCTTCAGCTTGTCCGCGGCCTTTGCAAGCATTCTGTCCCTTCAAAGGAGTTGTTTGGCGCAAGCCTCAAGCAATTTGGCAGAAGTCTTAACCTTCCACCAGTCAACCCCCAGGAACGTCTCCAACTCAATGTCCACCGGGAGCACGGGGCGCTGTCCAAAAAGTAAATTGTACGGCAAGTTGCCTGTTGACCGCTTCACCAAAATTCAATCCGCAAACAGAACCATTGGGAGGGTCTCCTGCCAGCGCTTCCCGTCTTCCCCGCACATCTTAACCAGGGCGTCCTTGATTGGTTGATGCCCGCGTTTGATCATGCTGGCCCCCTTGGGATAGTACTCCATTACCCGGAAGAACTTGGCTCCGCAACTCCTCACCAACTTGACCAAACGGCTGCGAAACTCAGCCCCTCCGTCCACTGTAACCAGACAAAGCAACCTGTACTGCCCAAACCAATCTTCCTCCAGAAATAGAGTAAATTTGTCTACCGAGAGCTTGACCAACGGATGCGCTTCTGCCCAACCGGACAGGTTGTCCCGCGCGACGAGCAGATAGGCAAACTTACCGGCCTTGATGTGGACAACATCAAGCAAGACTCGACCAAAGAGGACGTCTTCCCCTGTGGGGTTTCCAACTTCCTTGGGCAATCTCGGGCTCCACCATTGACAGGCTTTGCAGGACGCCAGCCATTCCCGCACTGCACGCACTACCCCCGGCCACCAGAACCGCTCCTTCACCCGCCTCCGCGTTTTGACCTCCCCTTGATGACCAAGATTGTTGTGAAGGCTCCGGAAGACAGCTTCCTGATCTGCCCTTGAAGTGGTAACCACAAGAGGAACCAGAGTCTTCCGCCGCCAAAGCTGCCCCTCCTGTACGTAGAAATTCCCCGCCTGCCACTTTGCCCATTGCATGTCCTTCTATGTAGCTCCATCGGGAAAACAAAGGTCCTGCAAGTAGTCACAAAGAATCGCGTACCGCCCGTCTGCCGGAGCGGCAGCTGAACGCCTGCCTCCACAACCCCTACCTTGACAACCAAGGCCTCCACATTGAGCAGTTCTGCGTCCTCAAACGGTTTGTCCCTTGGGTACTGCGAAAACGCGTCGGGCATAGTGAAGGCTTTCCCCGGAACATGAACAACAGCAAAGGAGAAAAGTTGAAGAAACGCCACCCACCTGGTCATGGGAGCATTGGGCAACGCTGGGGAATTTATCATCCGCGCCAGAGCCTCTGCGTCCACCAAAAGCTCAAAGTGAACCCCCCACAAAAGATACTGGAGCCGCGGCACAATCTTGGTGACCCTGCACAACTCCAACTTTGGCTGGGAGTACCGGCTTTCCGTTGGAGTGAAGGTTACCAACTCGTAAAGAACCAGCCTATCCTTGCTGTCATCCTCTTGAGTGAGAACTCCCCCCGCGCCGAATGCGCTGGAATCAACCGCTAGCCTAATTCCTCCTGCGTTGTAGTCAAGATCGCGGTGCACAATGTCACGTCCCACGATCTCCTTGAGCTTCCGGAACGCGCAATTGCATTCTTCCCCCCACTTCCACTCCGCGCCTTTCCGTGTTAGTGATCGGAGCGGGCTTGCCACCTCCGTAAACCTCTCGATGAACATACGGACATAGCTACATAATCCTAAGAACTGAAGAATATGCGACACCGTCCATGGGGTCGGCCATTTGAGGACCTTGTTCTGCTTTTTCTCTGCAATGCGCCGGCTGTCGGAAGCAACAACATGGCCAAGGACTTTGAGCGCCAGGACACAAACCGCCAACTTCTTCCCCAACACCGTCAGGCCTGCCTCCTTGATGCAAAACAGGATGCGTTCCAACGTCTGCGCGTATTCCCACACAAAACGTGGGACGCCGGGAACTTCAACCAGCTCCGCCCCCCCCGTAATCGGATTTTGGACCTTTGATGCCCGCATTGTCAATGAAGATTTGGACTCCCTCCGGAAGATCATCCTTCAGGATCCAAGCCATTTGCGCCTGGTACACCGCCACGGAATTGGTCGCGCCCTGCGGGAGCCGAGTCAGCTGCATTCTTCCCAACCCAGTCTCAAATTCCATTAGAGGCCGCAAGTGAGGATCCAACTCGCGCTGGTTGTATCCCCCCATCACATCCACTAAACCGTAACAAGTGCGCCCCGCCATTGACTCAAGGAACTTGTCAACGCAAGGGGGCCTTCCTGCGTCTCGGATCGTAAAGGAGTTGAGCCGCTGTAGATCATGAACAATCCTCAACGACTTTCCGTCCTACTTAACCACCGCAAAGATTGGACTGGAGTAACTAGACGTTGACTGGTCGTAAAGGCCAGTCTTCACCCGCTCCCACACCAACTCCAGAAACTGCTCCTGGACCGCCCGTGGTATCAGAATTGGCTTGATCTGCCACGGCTTGTGATCAACAGTGGGGATGACATAGGGGTCGCCAATATTGTTTTTCAGGAGCCCCCGCTCTTCCGGTCCAAACGCAAGCGCTCTTTCCCAAAGAACCAGAACCGAAATCAGCAACTCACGCTCCTCCGTACTCAACCATCCCGTTGGGCCAAAATTGAAAGCTGCAATCCGCTCCTCCGTGATCCGCGCCAAACTAGTAACCCACCCCAAAGTCTTAATCAGTGTGACCCAAGGGTCCCGCAACCAAGCAATTGGTCAAAGCGGTCCTTTCAATTCCTGGGGCATTGGCTCATTCCTCGGTGGGACCTTCCGTGACACCGGCTTTTACTTGCCCGCGTTGCACCACATCATCCGCACGCATCCTTTGCTGTAAGTCCTGCACAGAACGGAACCGCGGCTTTTGCCTTTGCTCACGAGTGTGGCACGATGATAGGTTTTTTGAAGCGTAGTACCCTCGGGCGATGAATACTGAGAAAAGGGACTTACTTCTGCAACGTGCGCGCCCTGCACTTTCCTTCCTCCTCCTCCCTGCTCTTAATTAGTCAACCGCCTGCGCAAAACCGGAGCTTTTTCCGTGCGGTCTCCTTGGTCGACTAGGAAAAATCCTCCAAAGGTTTCCCGTCGCAGACCAAATCCGCGTCCTGTTCCTCCCCATACTCCGACACTCTCCTCCGCTTCCCTTGCCCGTGATTGCAGATAGTTGTCTCAAACCTTCCGCCGGATGAATCCTCCACCGTCAACGCCTCCGTTCCCGCCTCCGGATCAAAAACCATTCCTGCTCAAAACCCAAACATGAACGGCCTTCCCAAAATCACATCCCCACAATAAACCAAAAGAAAAGAAAGAGGCCTACGGACCCTTGCAACCTTGACCTCCTCCTCCTCGACTACCCCATCCACACAACACTCCCCTCCGTTAAGCGCGTGGAGACCCATCGCGCATTTCCGCCGAACCAACCCCAAATCATCCACCATCCGCAATGGCAGCAGGTTTTCCATTGAACCGCTTTCCACCATAGCCCACACCTTCCTTCCCGCTATGACCATCAGAACGTAAGCAAGAGGAGTCAAAACCAATTTCAACTCACACTCCTTGCGCCCCTCCTCCTTCTGCACCACATGAACCTGCTGCACCGTCTGAGGTACCTGGCCCTGACCGCAATCCTGCAATGTCTGAACCATCTTGTCTACCACCACCGGAGACACAGCCGCCAGTTCCCGCAAGGTCAGCGGAACCAGAGTCTCATTACCCATCACCCTTTGCATGATGTCCGCCGCTTTCTTCTTCCCTACAGGATTTTCTGCCGGCGCCTTGGTTCCGGGCAGGCACGCGGCCGGTTTTGGAACGGCTGACAGGGGTCGCTCCTTCGCGTCCACCTCCATTTTATTGGAGACCGCCACCTTTTCTTCCGTTGCCACTACCCTTACCTCAGCTTCCACCCGACATGGTTGCCATGATCCGGGACCGGTAACAATGCCCAGTGACGCTTGCGCCGTTGTTCCTGCCTCCTGACCCCGTGTGCGCACCTGCTGCATTGCGGTTGGCTGGCTTGGCTCCATCGGAATCTGTTTTCCCATCAGAAACATGTACCCAATCCCCGCCATTTGAACCAATCACGCGCTGAGATCCTTTGTAAGCTCCTCGCACGCCAATCGCCAATGACTGTTTTCCCTGCAGTACAAGAACCCCCTTGGCACGAAGGTACCGGGCAGCCAAAACCCTTCCACCATGTGAGGTGGAGGCCCTCGCGGCTGCTGCTGGCCCATACGGCTCATGCAGATCTTCAAATCCTTCATCAGTTCTGTCAATTCGCTTACCAGAGGGGTGGGCGCGGGTTGAGGAACCAGAACACGCGTGGAAGTAGGTGGAACTGGGACCAGAAATTGCGCCGGAGCCAGAACCTGGGGGGCGGATTTCTTTGGTCCCGCTGGGAAGGACTTAGGGGTGTCCTCAATAAGCTCTTCTAAGTCAAGCTCACTCTCCACAGCCTGGCAAATGACAGCCAACTCCGGAAGGAGTGCAATGCTCCCGTCCAATGACCACTTTACCAAGTTGTGATTGTAAAGATGCCGCTGCACCCTTGCCCGGAGTTGAGCGCCTAAACCGCCCAGAAAGGGGCGTTTCATGGCCCTGTCTGTCCCACAACCACCTTGTTCTTTGACAAGTACCAATAGATCCAATTGAATTTCGAGGTGTACTCCGCCAGCTCCACCCGCGTTCTGACTCCTCCGCGCGCGCTTGCCTCCAAGGCCACGCGGTCAAAATTTCTTTCCCAGAATCAAGGTTCGCGCCTACCCCACCGCATTAGGATCTCTGCCTTCATTTTTGGCCAATCTTGATTCTTGTAGCCTTCCATTTCCTCCACATCCCGGAGCTTCTCTTTGTCCATAATGAACAGGACAACAAGCCAGGCCTTATCGGCGTCCAACGCACCTTCCGCATCTGCAATACCTTTGTATCTCAAGATGAATTGCTCCACATCCGCAGTGTTGAATTGGATGTGAGGGTAGTCGCGCGGCCTGATACGAACCGGACAAGTGGGTTCATGGTCACTGGAGACCAATGGGGGAATGACGTAGCTTGTCCTGGGTTGAGCGGAGGGATGGAAGACAAGAGTGGGGTTGGAGTAGCGGACCCGGAGACGGAAGGAGAAGAAGAAGAAGAAGGAGCGACTGTAGGAAGGTATGAATAGGACATTGCGCCCGGTTACCTTTGAAAGACAAGAAATGGAAGGTTACTTCCCGGCCAGACCCCCAGATGTGGAAAGAATAAATATTATCCCCCTATAATTGTCCCAAGGTTCGGAAGTTAACGGTTCCCTGCATTTGAAAGGAGATGAGGATTTCCAAAGTCGCACTTAAATGAGAAATAGAAATAAGGAGATAAAGCAATAAAGAATAGTAGAGAGAGAGAGAAATCGTTGATCCTTCAATCCTAAGAACTTTCCACCTGGATGTGTATCCAGTATGAGTTCCTTTAATTCTCCTGGTGAGATGAGTGATCCAATCCAATGATGTGATGTGATGATTCCCTTCCTCCTTCCATACATGCCCCCTCTCCTAACCCGGAGTTGAGAGTGAGGATAAGTCCTCCCCCTCAACCCTAACCTAAGTACACACGCAAATGACAGTATGACAAAGAAACAGAAAACAATCTCAAAACAGAAACCCTAGCCTCCTCTCCCCACCTCCTCCGTACCAAACTCCCCCCGTCGTCCGTACGCCGTTCTGTCCATCCAGTTTGTCCTTCTCATGACGCGGTCCTTGCACCGCGCCCTACTTGGAGCCCCCGCGCCTGTCCGTATCCGTTTGTCCGCGCCCGTCGTGGGTGTTTGGTAATATCCGGCATGATTTGCGCGCTTGCATGCGCGCTCCATCCATTCCTTCATAGCCCGCGGATTGCTCCTCCCCTACGTATCCGAACCAGAGCGCCCGCGAACCTAGTCAAGCGCACCACCTTCCAAATCCGATCCCTGGGGCTGATCGCCGCCCACGCCGCATTCAATGCTGAGCCTGACCTGTCCACCAGGTGCGGAGCCAAACAGCGGCTGCTGCTGAGCACTCTGCATACCCTAATTCTGAGCCCGCTTGCCTCCAATGCTGAGCGCGCAGCCGCGACGCAGTCCCAAATCCGTGTCTATAAATTGACACCACAGCAGGCCACACAAATCATATGAGTTGTGTAAACAAATCATTTGAGTCATGAAGTTATTGTCACCCTTCTATGAAACCCACCATTTTTAAATGCACCAGTTAGGGTGTATGTGTATTTCAGAAACCCACAATTTTCAATGGAGTTTTTTTCCAAAAGAAAATGGCAGTTTTATAATGGCCAGTTTTCTAACTCTTATATGCCCTATTGAATCCACTTTGAGGAACCTTGAAGAAAAAAAAGAAATTTAATTCAAGGATCTTTCCATTCAAATGAAGAATAAATTTGAAATAAAAAAATTGAATACCATTTTTCCAGAAGCTACTGAGAAAGCTTGCAATAATCCAGTGGATTGTGATGAAACTTTCTTGAAACAAAAACAAAGTTGAATTCCTACAATAGAAAAAAAAATCTACTCAATGATTTAAATGGATTAGGAAAAGAATTAACCTCCATTGATGATTCCAGGTTTGATTACCTGTCTCATATTGCTCCCAAATATTCAATTTTGAATAATATCCTATTGATTATTCATAATATTTTTTCCTTCTTTTGAATTAATCACTTATCAAGAAATCACTAATTAATTTTTTATATATTTTTTATTGTTCTTTTTTATGCTCAATAAAGTGTGTCTGGGTGCCAGTCCAAGTTTGAATTGGCGTGCACCCAGCAGGACTTGGATTGGCGCCCAGAGGGCTTGATTGGGTTGGAATTTCAGGGGTAAAAACTTGGCTGCCAACCAAGTTCCACCTGAGGCCAATCAAAGCTTATTGCATCAAACCAACCAGCCTCCCCACTGGCAATTTTCAACCATCAATTCTTTTAAAAACAAATTCATGTATTTTGGAGGTCAAAGCAACCAGCTTTGATTTGCACCAGATTCATTTGGCAAGGATTCAAGGTCACTTTGATTGGGGCAAAGTTGGATTTGATTGGGGACAACGTGACTTTGATTGGGGCCATGCACACTTGATCACAATCTTGAATAACTTTGAGTGCCTCCCAAAATGGATTTAAACACCAGATAATGATAGGCCAAGATTCATCCTGGTAAAAAAATTCCCAGGGGAGCATGAACCATCTGATGAGATCTTTTTCCAAACCTGGGATGATATATTACAAATGAATGAACAAAGATGTTAAGAAGAATGGTGGAACTGCTTCTTGAAAAATTCAATATTTTTCTCTCCACCTTGAGAACTTTTTACCAAAAAATTAACTCATAATCATGGTTAATGAGTCAATCTATTAGGGAAATTGTTTGATTGAGTATTTTGAATAACAAATGAATCAAGAAAAGAGAAAATATTGAACTAATCCCCAAGTAATAAACTTTTAATATCAAATCATAATTTTCTTCAATATAATAAAAATTCAAATCAAGCACCAAGATATTCAAATTGTCCATGATTTCTCAGTAAATTATGGTTGAAGCAAAAAGAGGATTTCTGGTGAGTTTCCTCAAAGTTTTTTTTTCTAAATTTTCAAACAATCTATAAATTGTGTGGTTGCATGGTACCAATGATGGGTAAATAAATTAGAGAAACCAGTATTTCTATGAACTTGGATTCAATTTTAAATTTATTTAAATTGGTTTTTAATGAATTCATTTTTTTACTGATGCTTTTTTTTATAAAATTATTTTTGATGTTTTTTTGTCTTTTGCAATTTTTTTAATTCATTATTCATAAGTAATTTATCACTTAATAAAGTTATATTTTCAATAAAAATGGATACTTATCAATAATACATGGATAATTATCAATAAAAAATGGATGATTATCAATAAAAAATGGATAATCATCAATAAAAATGGATAATTATGAATAAAAAATGGATAATTATCAATAAAAAATGGATAATTTCCAATCAAATAAGAGAATTATTTTGCTTGTGACCCCTATGCCCAAAATGAAAGGTACTTTATGGATCCATTATTTAAAAGCTACACAGCTGTATCCTTAAATTCATGGGTCTTTCAAGAAATTTAAATTTTTAAAATATAAAGTCACAGAAGGTTAGTTTGGTGATAAAGATTAAAGAATGATTTTTTTCAGTTTTTTCAAAGTATTTTCAGGCCATTGAAGATCCATTAAAAATTTAAAAGCATAAAAAATAGAAATTTGATATTTGATAACCCATGTATATGATGAATGAAACATACAAATTGATAAATATAAAAAAAAGTGTGTATTACGCCCAAATTTGAGGATGGAAGCCTTCTCTAAATGCAACAGATTGGGTCAATTAAAGGCATGGCCCACATCAATTTTTCAGCTAATATTGCAGAGAAAAATTTCAGGTACTAAATGGTTTTTGAAGGATTTCAATGAAAATTTTTTTGGATCCTTGAAAAAAGAACCTTTTAAACAGATAGATAATGAAGGACCAATGCATCTAATAATTAAAAATAGATAGAATAAATCATAACTCAAATATAATGGACAATATTTAATTTCTAATCTTCAAATCATAAAAATTGGCAAAAAAAATAGGGAAATTATTTGTCTCATGGGTGCAATCGTTGAAACCACATTTGTTCTACACTGCACACTGTTGAACACTGCCATTCCCACATGGAGAAATAACATATTTCACAGTTGTTTCAAGAATTGGTTTTTTTTGAATTAAAATGCTGCAGTCTCGTACCTGAGCCTTTTGAGACCTTAAAAAAGATGTTTCATAATTTTGGGAGAAATGGAACCCCTTCAAAATTTCATCAAAAAATAAAAACAAAAAACAAAAACAAAAAACTAATTTTTCATTTCATTTTTGGATCCTTTTATTTCCCTTTTCAATTCATTTTTTGGTGATAGAAGCTCTCATGAATTTAGAAAATTAATCAAAGAGTTTTGCAATATTTCTTTCAGATTTTTTGGATGCATTCTTTTACCTTAAAAAATTCATTCAAAAACCAAAAAAAAAATGATTCTCATTAAAATTTTGGATCCTTTGCTTTGCATTTTTAATCAATTATTCTTTTGTGATTCAATCTCTCAGAAAATCAATCAAACTATTTTAGATATTTTCAAAATTTTTTGGGGATTTTTTGGATGTATCCTGGGCCTTAAAAAATTTAATCCAACATAAAAACCCTTCAAATTAAAATATCCATTGCAACATATTTTTTTCTTTTTTTAAATCTGGAATCAAAATTTTCCTCTATATCTTTGAAAGAAATTTAGAATTTAATGAAAAGATCCAACCAAAAATTTCTTTTTCTGCTTTTCACATGTTTTACACATCCAATTATATTTTAAAATGAAATTAATCCAAAATAAAAGGGTTGGTCCACATTTTTCATTCTCCCTTTTGTCATATTAATCAATTAGAAGAATGAATATGGATAAAAATGCTAAATTGTATTAAATTATTATTTATATTATGTTTCTTCTGTATTTCTTGTAGTGAAAAAACCTCAGTAACAAAGTCTAAATGTTTATGAATAAGTGTTTTCCAAGATTTGGAATCCTTGGTGACAAAGCTTTTCCAAATAGGATCAAATTTGGGAGCTGGCCAATTATCAGACTTGAACTTGAAGGAGTCTACATGTTTGAAATCTTCTAGAAAAAGGAAGGAAATATCAGAGTATTATAGATTTTGAGTGGAAGGGTAATTCAGGGGAATATAAGTGCAAGGAATTAAAGAATAGAACAGAAACACGGTAAACTTATGTTTTTCAAAAAGAATTAAACCATTTCATGGAAATTTCATCCACATATTTATGGGAGCTGTTCAAGAAAGGTGGTTTCTTCCTTGTTTCTTGGAAATTTTAACCCCAGATTTCATGCAGTAATCTTGGGTCCTGGAAAATTGGGTTTGAATCCAGATTTGTTTCCTTACTTCAATCCAATCTCCTGAGTTCCTCCACAACCAAATTGCTGCTTCCCTAGATCCACAGATTCAATCCCCTCTGACATTTTCAACATGAAATATATGTGGAATTAATGCTTAGGGGAAATGAAGTCTTTGTATTGGAACTAAAAGCAAAAACCAGAATTTTTTATGAAATGAATTTGGTTCTAAAGGTACCACTCACTTGTTCAATTGAAAATTGGTCAAAAATTCCAGAAAAATAATAAGATAATTTACACAAAACATAGAGGAAAAATTCAAAAAAAAAATGAAAAAATGAAAAAATGAAAAAATGAAAAAATGAAAAAATGAAAAAATGAAAAAATGAAAAAATGAAAAAATGAAAAAATGAAAAAATGAAAAAATGAAAAAATGAAAAAATGAAAAAATGAAAAAATGAAAAAATGAAAAAATGAAAAAATGAAAAAATGAAAAAATGAAAAAATGAAAAAATGAAAAAATGAAAAAATGAAAAAATGAAAAAATGAAAAAAATGAGAAATGAGAAATTATCAAATTTTCTTACTTTCTCACTTAGTTTTGTTGCTTTTTGTGCTAATATATTCCTTCTAAAAGGATGGTAATGAGCATCATAATCTTCATTTGCTTGATTTTTTTCTCTTGATTTTTGTCCCAGGGTTGTATTCAGGAGAAAAAACCAACTTATTTACAATTTTTCAAGACCTCTGAGAACAGATTAAGTAAAACATTAATAAGCAATAATATCAAAAACATCAACAAAAAAAATCTCACTGTCTTAATAACATCCAAATCTGGAAGCTCTTCATCTTCAGAATCATCATATTCATTCAAATACAGAATTTCTCCATCCTCTGAATATTCCTCTTCAGTCAGAAAATCACCCCTTTTAAAAAAACTAAAAGGATTCATTAAAAAGAAAAAGGCATTGCTTTTCACGCCCCCAAACCTGGAATTCATGTGGTTTTGATGTTGCCACAAAATCTCCCAAGGTCCCTGATACACTTGGTAAATCTGGAAAAAAAAAATTTTGGGGGTTGTCAAAAAAAATACTGGGGGATAGACGGGCATCTCAAAACCCTGTATAATATTTTTGAAAAATATTTGCCATTTTGAATGCCTTCAAAATTGCCCTCAAAAAACCAAAAAAAAAAAAAATAAAAAATAAAAAAAAGCTCCAAGTCTCAAATCTTTTCAAATTTTTAATTTTTTTTTTACCTTTCTTATTTTGAAAATTCTTCAGTGAAAATATTTTCCCAAATATGCCAGTCCATTGAATTATAGTTTCCTCAGAATTTTAGAACTTCATTTTCTTTCCAGAAAATGGGATTTACATAAAAAATAAGACATTATTTTCATTTCTTACTTTGTTATTTTTCCATGAGATTTTCCAACTTTTAAGTTTGAATTTTTTGTTGGTAATTACAAGTGGCCCAAAAACATCATTTAGGGATCTTTTTTAGCTTTTTTTTTCCAAATAATTCATAATTAAAAACACAAAAGTGGTGTTTTTTTCTCTAAAACAATGAGTAAAAAAATATGAAAAAATGAGAAAACAAACAAAAAATAATTCAATCAAAACCAACTTTATATAATTCATTAGGGTGAATTTTCATAAGTTTAGTTGAGATTTTCTCTTGCTTTTTTAAACTTTTCATCCCAGACTTGACCCATAATGTTTTCATCCTTGAAGAGAGGGTTTGATTCCATTTCCTTGATCTTTTTCTGACATATTGAACTTCAATCTTCAGATTTGTGGCCCAAATTAGCTTCTACTGATCTAAAACTACAGTTCCCATCTTTAAACTCAGTTTTCCCATAACAAGAATCAAAATAGTATCAGAATTGGCTTCAAAACACACCCCAAAACAGACACTTCCCATTTTTGCTGTAGAGCATTGATTACATTTAGTTAAATGATTGATCCTAAAAGTTGGAAAATAATTATTTTTGGCCCTTTCCAATGCTCACTAAAAGACTGAAACCTCAAAATTTGGCAAATCTCATGTAAAAATAAGGAAAGAAAAATTGAAAATAATGTCTTATTCTTTATGTAAGTGCCATTTCCTGGCCGGAAAATTAAGTTCTAAAATTCTGAAAAAATTATAATTGAATTGCCTGGAATATTTAGAAACTTTTTTCCTTCAGAGTTTTTTCCAAATAATCAAGGAATAAAAATAAAACTGTAAAAAGATTTGAGACATGGAGCGTTTCTTTATTTTTCAGTTCTTTGAGTGCAATTTTGAAGGCCTGAAAAATTGCAATAATTTTTCAAAACTCTTGTACAGGGGTTTGAGATGCCTATCTATCCCCTGGCTTTTTTTGAAAACCCCTTAAACAGCATTTTTTCCAGGTTTTCCCTTTGTATTGGGGAAGTCGGGAGACCTTGTGGCAATATCAAAACCGCATGAATTCCAGGTTTGGGGCGTGAAAAATTCAATACCCAAAAGAAAATTCCATTTTCAGAAAAAACAATTATATAAAGAAATTTAACTCTTCCTCTGATTCCTGCTTCTTTTAATCCCTTCCCATATTCCTTTTTGGACTTCCAATTTCTTGAAAAATGAATAAATACATTAAAAATATTAATAATGAATGTTGATGTTTTTATTTTTTTTTTTTCAAAAAACGATTACTGAGCACCAGGGCCAAATTGCGGTCTCTGGGTGGACGGTGACTTCATGTCACCATCCAGTCCAATTTTATGGCCTATTTGATCCCTTTAAAGTAAAATTATATTCACCAATGAATATTCTGGAGTTCACCTCAGTTTACATCAAATAATTTTCAACATGGTATTGACCTTGGTGGAAAATGGATGTCATTTTTAATTATGCATTGTTTTTAATTAAGAAATGAAGAAAGGCTGAATCCACTTGAATTTTCACATTGATTCAACTGGGACTGACTTCAAATGCTCCATCAAATAAAAGTTTCCAATCCAAGATTGTGTATTTTGATATCCCAGCTCAAATTTCAGTGATCAATGTTTTCTACAATGAACAGTTTCATTCTGATCAATGCCAGAATTTATAAAAAAAATGTATTTCACAATTTATTTCACATTATGGTTTTTTAGAATTAGCAAGTTTGTATTACAATTTTCACCATGGTTTTTCCAGCCTTCCACCTGAGTTTCACATCTGGTTTCAATGCTGAAAATCAAGCTCCAAATCACTTTTAGGTTATCCTTCATGAGACTTTTGTGGATGGAACCCAGTATTTGGTCTTCACATTTTCATTAGGTTTTTGTGGTTAAAATTCAAATTTTATGCAGCTCAGAAATTTTGATCAGAAAGAGTTAGAATAATGTAAAATATAAAATAATAAAATGTATGCTATGGAATTGAATTTTCAACCTAAAAAAATTAAATTGAGGTTTATGTCTTGACAGGAACACACCAACAATGCAGCACATTTGTAACTGCATCTTTTTTCACAATATGAATCACATGGATTTCATTTGCAGAACTATGTGATATGTAGGACAAGCATGATATGCTCAAGTATCATGAGACTTTGACTGTTTATTTTGATGAATTGACTTTAATTTGTATTAATTCAGTTTCATAAAAGTATGAATTAGTATCATTTTACAAAAACAAGAAAAAATAAAATAAAGTAAAAATAAATAGGGTATACTTCTCATTTATCAAGGGAAATAGCAAGAAAATTCACTTTCATTCATTAACATTGTAAAAAATAAGCATTGGGGCTTAAAAAATATCTATTTCGGTATGTTGGTATTGATTTTTGATAAATCATGCATTCACCTATTGCAATTAAAATTTGGAGAAAACAGCCTTGATTTCTCAGGGGACACTGATTGGTGGATGGAAATGGTCTGAGTGAATGTGCCAGAGTTCTTTCCAATACCTGTCAAATGCAATATGTGGAAAGGCACAATCAGAAAAAGAAATTTGACAAAGGAAATTTTAGACTTGGAAGCACGTTTGTAGGAAGATGAAATGCTCAATTCAAAAGGAATGAATCTGATTTCACCCTTGGAATGATTGTTGGATGACTAAGTATGAAATTATATTCTCATTTTCCTGTCTTGCAAATTGATTGAGATATCCTCTATGAGAGGGGAATAAGTTGGTTTAGTTCTATGACCAATTTCCAGGACTTGTTCTCCAAGAACTTACCCTTCCCGCCCCCATGAATGTGTGAAGTGATGATGAACAAGCTATCACTTTTGACCACATTTATTTTTTGAAATATAAGTTGAATAACTGCATTGCAAGCTGGGGGTAGTCAACATGCAGCCATTGTGGTTGTTTGAGTGGCTGGCATCTAGAGGGCTGTAAATATCAGTGAAAATCTTTTCAAACAAGCTATCAAAGTTTCATGGGAAGATGAGTGAGTAAGAAATTTTGATGGTAGGTAATTGTAATTTTTTGGGAATTATTTTGGAAATAAGCTTTTGATAGCTCTCAAAGAGATATTGGTGCAAATGAGGTTTGATGTTGAGGCCACAAGGAAAATTAAATTGTAATTTTACATTCTAGTTTGGAGCTGTCCCTTCTCTCTCATTTTAATTATTGTTATTGGGTTGATTTATGATGAGAGAAACCCAGAACTTTCTGGAGGGCTAAGTTGCATAAAATTAATTGTGTTTGAAACATGCATCCAAAAACTAAAACTTTTGTGCCAAATTTTTTGGATTAAATCCTTGACAATATGATGAGGAAAGAAATTGAGGAATTTTTGTATAAGTCAGGAAGATCATGCGATCAATATTTCAATCAATGAGGAAAAGGATTAAAGGAGCTGGGAGTGTGAGAAAGTTTGAAAGTGGGGGAAGCTGGGAAGCAATTGAGGTTGGCATTGAGGTAGTGAGAGAATTCATCCATGAGTGAGGAGGAGTGTGCAAAGAATGTTTCAAGAAATGAGAGGAGGAAAGCAAAGCTGCAATTAAACAGATGGAAATTGGTTGAGAAGCCAATGAGGCTGCTGATAGTGGTAGATGTGTAAGATCACAAGTAATTTTATGGATGGGGAAGAGATTGAATAAGCCAAGAGTGATAGCAAAATTGGAGATCATGAAGAGAAAGTTGCATACAAGGAGGCAGGCATGGTTGAAAAAAAGGAATGGATGAAAAAGGAGAAAGCAAGGTTTCAATTGATGCATAAGCAAGGGGTGAGGTGCATCAAACTTCTTTTTTTTCTTTTGGATGCATGCATCCAAACACTAAAACACTTGTGCAAAATCCCCCCTTTGAGGTCAAACAACAAGGAAAAGTGGATTTGAATGGGAGAGGGCCTTGTGCTAAGAGGAAACTTCTGAAAATCTTTGTCCTATTGATCCTCTTACCAATTCTAAAAGTGTTTTATGGGTCTCAGGGGCATCCAAAAGTTGATTGCAAGTTTATCACACCCCATGATTTTGATTTTCACATTCAAAAAATGAGCACAAACACTGATGTGGTGTCTCCTTCTCTCCATTATTATTATGATTTTCTTTGTTCTAGGCCAGAATTTTTTCCATTATTGATAGCCTTAACAGTCCCTCCTCACGGGCAATGGATTCACCACTATTATTTCCAACCCATCCTTTTTCTCATTCCTCACAATCTTGAGGCAGAGATGATTGATTCAATCCCAAGGAAAGTGGCCTGCTCTGATGGTTATTTCCATCACAATTGCTGTCTTTATTTTCAATCATTACCTTGTTATAGATTTCACAAACTAGCATGATGGAGGTTATTGATTATGTCACTGATGTATTTGTGTCACAATTGTAAGCATTTGATTGCTCATTCATCCTTTTTTTTATCCGTCCCAATTACAATATCATCCCCTTGTTTGTCTTTTTATAGATAATACTCTGCATTGTGGTTAGATTGCAAAAATAATCAATATTTTTTATCCTGCTCTTCCTTTAAATGATTTTTATATTCTTATCAATTTTTTTGAAACAAATTTACAATTTATCTCAAAGTGGGAACATCTGTTTTTTTTCCAAGTATAAGAAGCAAATAATTGGCAGATAATAACTTGTGGTTACATTGATTTTAATGCTGCATTTTCTAAAGAAGGTATCCTTTCTCCTTTAGTCTTGATCCACTCAAGAGATTTGGAATTATGGAAAGCATTTTGATATATTTATATTTATACCACATCAATATGATATTTACAAAATAAACCCATGAAGGAAAAACCAAATTGAATTCACATGATTTTCCTTTTAAAATAGGGTTACCACTGAAAACAATTGGGTGAGTTAAAGTGAAATAATTTGTTATATTTTCACCCTTTCAAATATCCACTGTTTTTTCCTTTGAATGAAATTCATTTATTATTTACTGGCCAAAAATTGAAAAAACTACGGATGAAATAAAAAAAGAATGAATGAAAATTTTGAAAATTATTCTCGTTGTCCAGTGACATGATCACAAAATCAAAGGTGATAATTGGGTAAATCAGTTTGAATTAAATTTTCCAGAAAATTGAAACAAGGGTGAATTTTATTTTCAACCAAGGTGAAAACCAGTTGCCTTTAATTTTCCATCAAGTTGAAATCCAAAATCAACCCTGAATACGTTATGGTGAATCACAGAATCCATCACTGTCTTTCCATGGTGAAATTTTCAACACTTGTTTGAGACAAAATTGGCCACATATAGTGACCTCATCCCACTGGTCAACCAGACACCCCAATTTTGGCCCCAGTGGACCTTTGAATTTCATTGGAATTTCTTCTTTGGCCTTCCCCTCCTCTTTGGTTCTTCTAATTATTCAAAAAAAGATGTATCTCTTTGGAATGTGGAATGAGATATTTTATTTAACTTACTGGCTGCTACTTTGGGTCTTCCTCTTTCTTTGGATATTTGAGTGGAATTGGGATCTTGAATCAGAACCAGTTGATTTTTCCCACTTTGTAGCTTTTTGGTTCCACCCAAATAATATTGCTGTTCTCCAGGTGGCAAATTGTGGAATTCTTCAAATAGTTCAGTGAGATATAGTTTTTCATTAATTATTTTTGATGGAAAACTGAAGAATCAGGGTTCAGAGTTAACTGGAGAACACAAAATTAAAACCAATCAGGAAATTATTCATTTGAGCTTGAATCCAAAAACAAATTAAAAAGATGAAAATCTTCAGGTTGGGAGAGGTGGCACTTTCTTATTGAAGAGTTTGATATGAGGAGCAAGGTTATTTGGAGAAGGAAGTAGTATGGTAGGCTACTGAAGAGCCAAATGAGATGTATTGATAAGGCTACAAAGATCCAAGGAAAGAGGGAAAGTACTGTAAAGAATAAAAAGAGCTGAGCTCTAATGAGATGAAAGGATTAAAGAATGAGTGAAAGGGGCTTGTAACGTCAAGAGTAAAGGACCTGAGATCAGGAGGAAAAGGACACTCCGGTTGATGTGTTGGCTGAACAGATGATGAATTCCACTTGAGAGCACCATGGTTTATATAGACTAAATACATGATTGGCCAACAAGTGGTTGAGTACAAAATGAATAAGGCAAAATTGACATAAGCAGTTTAAGTGACATGGTAAGTGAAATGTTATGCTTGGACAGTCTGACAATCACTACTGAGAACACAGCCTAGTTAAATTTTAACCATTATTTTAATACTTCAATAACAACAATAATATAAATCAAATCAATCCAATCAATGATACTTCAAACTCCAGTGAAAGTCACATATATATAAACTCAAATTCTAGCAAGTACTTGTATAGTCCGGTGGAACTGATCTGAAGAGGAGGAAGGGACACTCCGGTTTAGTTGTCTGGTAATCAGATGATTTTGCATTCCAGGTCCAGGGAAGGACCAGTATTTAAAGACAACTAGAGAACCCCAAAGGGGGCCTAAGGTATCAGGGTTAAAACAACTGGAGAGTCCCCAGATGGGGCCTGAGACAGGAATAATAGGATAATGAAAATAAACTTCACTTTGTGAATACATGGTATACACATGTAAGAAAAGTGATCACAGTTTGTAAAAGTGGTGGATGATTCAGGAACTTGATGAAATGAATGAAGGATTTTGAGGGCAAATTGGCTGATTATTCAGGAGAGATTACCCACGCAGTGAGTTAAACCAATGAGATGCTTGAATTGTTACTGATAGCCTTTAATAGCTCTCTAATGGATTTGGATTTGGATTTAACTGTAAATTTTCTGAACTAAATTATAAAAAGAGCCAATAGATGAATTGAAAAAACATATAGTGTAAGGGTGTAGTCCTTCTATTTTTGAGTTACTTGTATTGCCAAAGTGAAAATGTTTGTTGGCCAAATAAGAGAAATTTCATTTTTGCAAGCAATTTCTCAAGAAGATGGTCTAATATAGGGGCATTCCAGACAAGGGAAAGTTTGGTGAAGTTTTCATGATCAATTCATTCAGATTTGGAATGGACCAACTGATTCCATTTTCCCTGGAAAAGCTTCCATTCATCTTTGGATTTTATTTTCTTCCTGCAATGGGCTTGAATATTTATGAATATATGCCAGAGACACAAAAGATTATGACATGAAGGGGAAACCTTTTAAATGGAACTAATTAGTTCTTGTTCTTTTTCTGTAACAATTACCCCGGGTTCTTGATCTTCTAAAATTTCCTGAATTTGAGTCAGGGCCCATGCATAGTTGTCTTTTTGCTCGTGAGATAGAAAACAGAAAGCAAATGAAAATTGTCTTGAACAATTTTTCACCCCAACAATATGAAGAAGGGGCATGACAAACTTGTTTGTTTCATAGTTGCAGTCCATAATTAGAAGAGTAGGGAACAGTCTGAAAGTCTGAGATGTTTAATTGAAAAGGTTATGACAGTGCAACAGCTTGTTTGAATATGATGACTGTGTTTGACGATGAAGGACACAATGCGGTCATGGGTACCCAGGCCTTGGCGTATAAACCCGAGAAGCATGTAAGTGTGGGGGGCATGGCATTGGGGGTCCATTTTTTTCCAAAAAAAATCTTCATCGTTTGGCGTAAAAGTGTGTGAGATACCGGGCACCAAAAACAATGACGAGCATGTTGCAGCCAATGAATCCAAAAAGGATCGCCAGATCTCGATACCTGTTTTCAAATGTGATTTCAAGGGTTTTGAGGTCTATCGAGCAAGTAAAGAAAAGCCTGGACGCGTCAACTACGTAGTCACTTCAGTAGCGTTGGGGGCAAAAGTCTCTTACACTCATCCCCCACGTTATATTGGCAGTAACGGCAATCCGAAGTGTCGCCAGGATTCAAGAGGTAACCACCGGATCTCTGGATGAATGAATCGGCCCATTGGCCGCAAGTCTGAGAAGTAGGGGGTTGGAAGATATTACTGGAGTTGGGGAGTCTTATTTCAGTATCCGGTGCCGAGCCATAGTTGGATTAGAAAGCGACCCAACTATTCTTTGGGATCACAGGTAATTTTGAGGTCATGCATTTCGTTGGCCAGAAGCCCGGATATCGTTCGAGTCAAGGGGTTTAGTTCGTATAACCCTATTAGAATGATTGAGAAGCCAGTCAGAAGTGGGTAAAAAAAGGTCGGATGCGAAGGGAACTGACAAGATCTCCAGAAACTGGGAATTTGGGACTTAGGAATAGTTACACCGCAAAGCAAGGAAAACAAAACGACCATCGGAGGGTTGGATTTCGCCGCCACAAGAATACTGGGGGATATGGCGGCTACCGCTTGTCCAAGAGTGACGGCGAATAATTCGAAAGCAAAGACCACTAGACCATTAGGAAAATTTTATCAGTGTTGGGTCATCATTGGAAGGGATATAAAAGCAAACTTGCTGAGTAGCGAATATCCGGCTCGATCACTGTCGCGCTGAAAATTGGGAAGGTAAAACCATATCGAGAACCACGCGATTGAACACAAGATTGAGTAAGGGATTTCGGCGATGGTCTGAGCAATTGCGAAGACAACTGGCGAATACATCTTCGAAGAAGCTTCCCGAAGGTAGATATTTCGGGCCATGATAAACGTAGGTTCGACTTGAGCCAAAATCTGAGAGAGGGATCTTTTTCAATAACAGCACAGCATGGGACGTCGCCCCAACTCGTGAGGGGATTGGTTACCCACCAAAGGAAGCAACACGGCCAACGAGAAAATTGTGAACACACGAAGCTGAAGCCCAAGCAGGGTAGAATCTATGTTTAAAAAAGTGAGGCCGATGACGAGGGCAATGGAGACATGATTGAACAGACGTGTGACTTCGTAATTGGCATTGCGGAAAAAACTGAGGTTGGTCCTAGCAATCACCGTCTTTAGCTGAAAGCTGAAAGGAGAGGCATCTACAAACAAGAGCGCATGTAAGGTTGAATTCCAAAACGATATTGACGCGGGAGAAGCGTTACATTGTAACTCGTGGTCCTCCTCATCTAGGTCGCAGGCGTTGCTCAAAGCTTCCTCCTTTAGCCTGATAATCTCTCGCTTGTTTTCTTCGTGTTCGGGGGACTCCAACCATCTGTCAGCCCAATCCTTGCACCCACCCATTGGAGGCGAATTACCCGCCCCGATGGCTTCCAGCATGAATTCAGCGGGGTTATGGTCACTAGGGCATGGGGCGCCATTGCGTGCCAAGTAAGAGCAAAGCACGTTGGAGTCGCGGCCAATATCGCCAAAGTAAACACAACGTCCGCCCTTCTTTAACAGGAGTAGCCGATCGAAGTTTTCAAACAGCAAAGCATTTGGTTGATGGATGGTGCAGCTTCGGTTGACGTCATGGGAATCAATATCAAAGCCGAAATACAAGCAAGTTGTCGATTGCTTACAGTATGGCTTGGCCGGCACTGGCAAGCTTGCGTAGGAATCGGACAATGTCGTACGCGCTTTGACCATCCAACCCAGAAGTCGGTTCTGAGTACAATCCGTTCAGCTTATCAGCCATCAGGGGAAACAGCAGTCAAAAACGAGCTACCGGTACCGTCAAGAAACAAAAGTAAATCTGGTCGAGCAGCTAATTCGACACCAATCGTCACTCTTTTGCGCGCTTCGACTCCCAAGCCGAACCCCGGGAACCCGATCATAGCTATGGAAGGGCATTTGGGAACAGGTCAAGACGAATCCAGGATTCTGGAGGGAAGATTGAAGACAGACCATCTGCGACGTCTTCTAGCTCTAGGAGCTGAATGACTTCCTCAACATAGGCGTTTTTTTCGGAAATAGGCACGTCGTAAGGTTGTCGCAGGTATGCTGAAAAACGGAATGCTTCTCGAACAGTGGCCGTCCACTCGTGGATATCCTGTTGTTCACAGTAGGCGGCACCACGCTGAAAATCCACACCAGGTTTCTTTCCACCGACGCAAACGAGTCCGGAAATAACACCCTAGAAATCAATATAGATTTTTTCCTTCAATTTCGCTCTTGTCCTATCAGCAAAGCCAAGTAGCCTAATTTACCATCGTTTTACGATTCGCGAGGGCGTCCAACAAAGTGGTTTTTCCAGACCCCGAGGAGCCCATTAAAGCGGTCAATGACCCCGGTTTCACGTAGCCGTAAATCTCGTCCAGCAATCTCGTCCGGTTTCCATGAACCGTTACATCATAGCATAGCGACTCCCAGGTAAAAGGCAAGCCAGATTGCCTAAAACCGGAGAGATCCTGGCTTTTTTTTCCTGACCTGAAATCAACTTTATGGGCCTGGAGCTTCTGGTTCAGGGCTTTGCGCTCCGCATTTTCTGGAGAAAAAACTTTGGCAGCTGGGTTTCCCGCTGCATTACCCAGCTTCTCAACAGCTACGAATAGTAGAACTAAGAAGACGACGATAAAACCGCACTTTGACGGTGGAATCAGTCGCCGGTGTTTGTCTGGGAGGCAGTTCAGTACTTACGACGATTGCAAAGTCTATCCAAATATTATTTCGACGATAATCAAATTCTATTGCAATATATTCCCAGCCAGGAATGACTGAAGAACCGGGGTTGGCGCCAAGGACGGTGCAGACTTGGTTTGGGCCTACCGTGTCGGGATAACTATTACCGCGGGGAACAACGGAATTGCCCTCACAAGTACTGACAAAGTGGCAAACAGGAGCAAGTGAGCTTTCTGAAAAGAACAGGTCCGGGGAGGAAGATCATACAAATTAAGTTGGGAAAACTCATTGGCCATGAGAGCGGCAAAAGAGTAATTGACCGGGTTGATGTAGAAAATCCATTTGAGCCATCCTGGTATAGCACTGAAGCAAATTTACCACATCAGCTAGGATGATGGCGATCAGAAATCTTCGAAGAGCCCCGAGTCGACACACCTTTTGGGGATTTGATAACCAGCATATGTGGCTACAAGGTTAGTTAATAGACTTGCCGCCCGTGAAGCGGTATTGAAGTCAAACGAAATGGCACCAAGGAGCCGGAAGGACGCGCTCATGCAAATATAAGTCATGTAAACAATCACGATGTAAGTGGAAAAAGCGCGAATACTTCGCTGAAGATGCGTCATGAAGTAAGTCTGGAGGAGGCATGGAAGTCATGGTTAGGAAGAAGTACAAGGCTGACTCAGATTCGCAGTAGACCGAGGCAAAAATACTAACGATCGTGGAGTAAACCAGAACTTTCGGGAGGCTGAATGGAATCTCTGCGATCACATCAGCTATCGCAAGGACTCCGGGGCGATAAAAGCAAAATGACGCATGTCTCCACAAGATTGGTCGTCCCAACAGCTGTTTGGGTAGTTCACTGAAGGCTTTCGATGAATAGAGTTGAGTTGAGGATCGTGGACAGATTATGAGTAGCGAGACGTACATACATAAGAAAACGTTCATTAACAATCCGATGAAGATGGTTCCGCCACGGGTGAAGATACCAGCACTATTGGTGGGCAAATCTAGAAAAATTGCACCCTGGACGATGGAGACAGCGACAACAGTGACAACATCAAAATATAGCTCGCTTCGGTCTTGCCAACTGAGCTGTATGGCCCGAAGGGCGAGGGCTTTGAATTGAGCGAAGATCGACACCGTATATGGAGACTAAGAAAAAAAGCAGGCAGAGTTTCTGATCAGTCCCAAGAACTCGTGAGCAAACCTAGCTGTGAGGGGGCAACAACTTTTGGATTGACTCCTTTTGCTTGGTCATCTCTCACGGCCTCCATGAAGGCGTGTTGAATCCGCCGCTCTTGAGCCAAGAACTGTTTGTATTCTATCCGCCCCTGCTCCACCCGCTGACAAATATCACTGTTGCGATAGGCCTGCTCCATCTCCTCAGATGTTTTCGGGACTTGTTTGATATCGACATCATCTTGAAACTGCCTTTCGTTTTCGTCAGTACACCCAGTGAGGTAATCAGCCGTCGTCTGACGGGTTAAGTTCTTATAGCCCAATGAGATCATGTATTGACGCGCTTCCTTGGCGGGTCCGAAGTAGACGCAACGGCCTTCGTTCAAAAGTAAAACCTTGTCGAACAGATCGTAAATTCTTTCACCAGCTTGATAGAGGGTGACAAACATGGTTGTTTGGAAAATGTTGGTCATAATTCGAAGTGACTTGGCATACGCTAAGGCCGTTGAAGCATCGAGACCACGGGTAGAGTTATCCCATGACAACACACAGGCGCGGGTTGCCATCATTTCGGCAATCGATACTCGTTTTCGCTCTCCACCCGATATTCCTCTGATGTACTCATTGCCGACGACTGTAATGATGAGGAACAGAAGTTAATGACCGGGATTTGAAGGATCATGAAAAGGCTACGCATGAAAAGGCTACGAGAAACATACGAGTGTGCTTGGTATGAGTCATGCCCAACATTTTCAGTAAGACATCCAAGATTTGATCAACGAAGTGTGATTTAGTAACGTTGGGTAGCAATTTTCCGGGAGTTTTGGTTTGCAGGGCAAACCTCAAGGTTTGGTAAACCGTGAGAGTGGGAAAATGAATATCATCCTGAAACAAAATGACGAATGAAAGCGTAAACTGACGTCAAGAAGATTGAACCAAATATTTCAGAAGCTGGTACTCACTTCAGCATTATACACAACTCTAAAAGTTCACGAAATTGAACCCAAGCAGGGAGCATACAGAGTAAGCTGGTTTGAAAGCGTGGCAAATGATGATGAAGGAAGGACTCACTCTCCCTTGTAATGTTTGGTCATCACATCTGCTGGAATCCCCCCATAAGTGACTTCACCCGTCACACTCTTATAAATGGACCTCTGGTTTGCGAGGACTTTGAGAATAGTTGAGCAACCGCTGCCCGGCCGCCCCAGGACTAAACACATCTCGCCGGACTTCAAAAATCCACTGGTGGGATGAATAATTGTTTTAGGCTGCGAGGGATTGAAGCGCTCGAGTATGGGTCTGACGGGCGCCAAGAATAAATCTTTTAGAGCCCCCGGGAAGGTCAAGATTGGTCGCTTGATAGCACCTGCACCGACAACAGACAGGTTTTCAAAGATGATACCCAGTTGTTTAGGGCGAAAGCCATTTTCGTCCCTAGAATGGGAGGTACCACGCTATTGATGGTACAAAGTGAAGGCATTTAGAATTGACCTGGCCTCCCGAACATCCTGAATGATGTTGATCGACTGACCAAAAAGTCGAGTAAATCAAAGACTGGGTTGGCGTTCTGTTTTTCAACGTCGCCCTTATATTCTGGCGCGACATACTGTGACCTGATGAATCAAAACAGCAGGTTGAGGACCGCGACGCAAAACAGGAACCCCCACTCAGCAGCACGGAATGAGATCGTAGGGATGGATGACTTACGAGGCCCAAGTAAGCTGACGGCGCAACTCCGCAAAGGTCCGCTCGGCTTCGGCGACATCGATCGGGTTGTCGGGTAAGATCTCAAGCACTGAGTCGTCATCTTCTGCGGCTCTCCTCCTTGCAAACCGTGCGGGCCCGGAAGGATCATGCATTGAGGCCAAATCCGACCGGCTCATGAAGGCTTCGGAGGCCTGCTCATGGTAGAAGAGCGAGGCAGGCGCCATGCAAGCACGGGAGAGAGCCCGGGGAATTCGGCCCAAGTGTAACTGCCGGGAAGAGCTCACCGGTATCTAGCAGGCCTGGCAAGTCGTTGTGATTAGGATGCACTTACTGGCGGCGTATCCCTGGACTGGGTTGGCTTCGGTGAGGAGGCCTCAATGTGCACAGCTCAGACACTTATTGGATTCCTTCTCCTCTAGGCCCGAGACCACAACGGTTAGAAACACCACGGACGAAAGGCTCGACTTCGGGAGTAGGACGCCCCCTTGGATGCCAGCCTGTCGGCCATATAGATTAACGTGCGATTATATGCCACATCACGCTTTGCACAATTGACAGTGTGATTGATCTTGGCAGGAAAGTGTCTTGTACACCGACATGTCCGTACATGGAGGTAGTTAAAGTAAACGTCCGACACAAGGGTTTATTGCCCCCTAATTTGGGCAGGATACCGCCTTGGGCCAGTGTAATGGTTTGACAGAGAGGGGCAAGGCCTGCATCCTTGACGTCCGACCACTGAACAGTTTTGATGCAACCAAGGCTTTTTTTTCAAGTGAAGTCGCTTTTGTTGGAATATCGATTTGCGAAATGCCCAGGAACGATTATAAATGAGGCTTGAAACCAAGAGAGACAGGAAAATGGCCTTGTCAGCAAAAATATTAGTGAACTAGGTTGCCCCCCCGCCAATTTTGGGGATGCCCGGTGTACAGGGGGAGGAAGTAAGTCCTCCCACTGATTGGCCGAAATCAGTACTTTGATTTTTAGACACTTTCCAAAGCCACATTTTCCAGGCCATAAAAAACATATATGTATTCCAAATTGTATGATAATTTATCCTAGCATCTGTTCTTTAAGGTGAAATTTATTGATGATTCAAATAATCCAACTATCATTTTTTGAAAAATAATACAAAAAGATAGAAAATACCCCAAAATCTATGTTTCAGAAAGAGAAAAAATGAAGCCATTCTTTTGCATTTTGTGCTATTTTTGATAAATTCAATTTTAGGGAAGAATCAGAATAGAACTATAAAAAACAAAAATAGCGAAATTTAATTTTTCCATTAATAGGAAAAGCAAACTAGATTAATGTGGTTTTTTGGGGGTGTGTGATTATCTTTTCATTAAATAATCAAGCTGGGTATCTGACAACTCATAAAATTCAAGCATGAAATATTTCTGATGCCATTTGAAGTCTGCAGTACAACTTAATATGAACTTTTGCCTTTTTTAGAGCTTCCAGAATTTAGTGAGAATTTTTGGTTTTGTTGGTTTTGAGGAGGGGCTCATCCCATTGCTTGAAAACAAATTAAAATTTTCAAATGAAATGAAATACTTTAGTGAGTAAATCATCTTTATCTGATAAATGATTTGACACCTTAAAAAGAAAAGAAAAATCTAAATAAAATGAAATATCAAATGTTGAAAATGACTGAGCAAAAAATCTGAAAAATCTCTGAGCATATTCTTTTTTTGAGTTTTCTGGAAGAGATTCATCAATATTCAAAAATAAAGGGTAAGAAATTGATAATATTTTTCATATTTATGTGGATTGAAAATGGGTTGAGTGTAATTGAACTCATTCATTTACAGATTATCTTTCAAGAAAAATGCATTTTCTTGATTTATCAATTCACACATCAGTGTGAAGACTTACTTCTCCCCCCCCCCCCCCCTGTACATACAAGGGTGGGAGATGCAAGTGACGCATCCTTGATCTCGGGTGGCTAAGATTGCGCAAAACGGAGCCGGTTTCAAATAGACCCGCGAAGTTGTCAACTCAATGGATTTTTGGAAGGGGTCGACGTCGGTATTTTCCAAGCCTCGAAAAAAATCTTTTTAGAGCATCCGTCATCGTCGTCGATAACTTTTCGTTAGCTAAGCCCTTGTTAGTTAAGTGCATCTCCAATAGTTGGGGAGCTCGGCTCGTTAGGTAGCGGCTCGCGAGCTAAAAAAAAAAAGCCAGCGAGCGTTTTAGCGCACATGTCTTGCAGTCGTGCAATCGATGAGGCCGCGGCAGCTAGCTCGCTAGCCAAAACACACAATTGTGTGCCACATAGTGGATCGCTAGCTAGGACCACTGCGCGATTTCAATATTTTTTTTCCTCTCAACACAAAGGTGGGGCTGGGCTGAGGGGGGAAGGGGGGGCAACAATGGCGCTGGGATGGTGGCGGGAGGTGGTATCAAAGGGTATTGAAAGGATATATGGTGGGCCAATGGGGTGGAGGATGTGGAGGAGTAACTCAAGGATGGAACTAGCGTTATTTGGCGTAGCTCAGTTATGCACTTATCAATTTATGCAAGTATGATGCCAAGCTTTGTCAGCTTAGCTCCATCTTGGGATGGTCCAAAACCTTGGGGAGGTTGATGCATTACTAACCTGTTTATGGAAGTACTAGAGTATTGCCCCCAAATTTGAGGAATGATTGGAATTTAAGAATTTGGATGGCAAATAAAATGTTCTTTGATTGGAAAAATTTGAAAAATAAAATCAGTTTCTAATTTTCAATTAAGTCATAGTTCAGCTAAAAAATACATTTCAATTTATTAATATAGGAGTAATTCAAACACAACATACATTTCAAATGAATTGTTTCCTGGGATGTATCATGTGTAAATCCCATTTGAGTGATGCCTAAAGTTATTGGTGTTTTTTTTCAAGCACACATGGCACCAATCAAAATCACCTTGATGTGAGTCCAAGGTTGAATTGATGCCTGGCCAATTTTATCTAGGCCCCAATCAAAGCTGGTTGTATTGACGTTCAAAATACATGATTATGTTTTTTTAAAAAAATTGATGGGCTGAAAGTCATGGGGAGGGGAGCTTGCCATTATGGTGCAACCAGCTTTGATTAGAATCAAAGGGAGCTTTGTTGGGTTCCAAGTTTGAACCCCTGCAAGTTCAACCCAATCAAGTGCCCTGGGTACCAACCTAAGTCCGGCTGGGTGCATGCAAAGTCAAACTTGGACAAGCACCCAGATACACTTTACACATCATATAGCATTTAAAACCTCAGTGTAAAAAATTTTATCAGGTTCAAATGAAATTTGGTTGTCAGTTATATGTTTGACCACTACTCTTCTTGAGTGGCTGGATCTGCTCCAGTCCTTGACAATGCTACATATAACTGACCATGGCTGTTCACCAGCACTGGCAGATAAAGACAAAAATATGAAATTAACCAAGGGGATGCAGGGAATCAGAACCAGCCTTCCTATTGATTCACCAGTTGCAATGTTGTAAACTATGATATTGCTTCCCAATCTGACAAAAATCAAGCAATTTCCATTGCAAAGCCCAATTCTATGGTCCATATTCCTCAAAATCATTCTAGGGGAACCAACTTTCAGATTCAAGCTATGAGGAGGGAATAATGTTTTGAGAAACTCTTTGTCATTCTTTGAGCTTAAGGGTTATTGTCTTCCTACTTTGACATACTCTAAGTATCATCTACCTCAGTCCATCAGCTTGACAAGCTAGAAGCACAACATCAATGGTGCCTTCCTCTTATCAACTCTGGCTTGCATAACAACCTTCAATTCTTGGCAACTGACTCAGCATCCACTTGCAAACCTTGCAGTCAACTCTACCTTGGTCAACCATCCATTTGGGTTCCGCCCTTTTCACCCTGGGTATCAATAACCCTTGGGTTCCCATTTACTGTCACATGCTTTTTCTGGTTTGCACTCACGCTAGTCAAACCATCTCAACTGTATAGTTTGCAAATGGACTAGTCCCTTACCCCGCATCAACTACACCTTCATATTTGCATTGCTTCTGACTTCATTCCCTCATGTCTCAACTGTCACATTCCAATAAATTTGTCCCCTATTGTCTTGCACTTACGCTAAGACCTCAGAAACAATTTGTACTGTCATTTCATTTTGTACTCTGTCCATGTCATTCATTGCCTCACCGTTCAGAACTGTAGTTGACCATCCATCAGGTTGTATCTAGTCATCTTGGATTACCTTATAAAGGCTATTCTGTTTGCCTGAGGATTGTCTCCTCAGTGAGTTAATTTCATACATTCTTGCATTTGCTAAATCCAGTCATCACATTGGGCTTGGGTTTGGTTTCCTTCCATTGGAACATTCATCCCTCTTGCTGTGTGTTAAGTTACTCCACCATAAGTTTGCACTTTGCAGTTAGCCCTTGCTACCTTACACTTGCCCTTGCACTCAGCTTTCCTTTTGCGCTCACAATCATCTAAGATTGCCCTATAGTATGTGGGTTGGTTGTGTGACAGTAAATTAACTAACTCAACTCATCTACTGTAGCTTGCCAACCTATAATAGATTTCTTTTAACAATGTCACCTACTTGCTCAACCCGGAATGCTTCCCTCACCCCTTACAATGATGATATCCATTGGGTAGGGAGATCCAGCGTTACTTGGGCCAGAAAAACTTTAGATCCTGTCCTTTCTTCTAAATCTCCTTTGGTTGAACCTCTTGATGATCCCCTTGCTCCCTTGCGGGAGGAAGTGGACCCTCTCAAAGAAATCAAAGACTATTCCAATGAAACCTTGACTTGTGGTAGATTGCGGGCTTGCACTAATGCTCCCAAACCCGGTTCCTCAACTTTAATCACAAATCTGATCCAGGCACTCAATCAAACTGCCTTGCAATCTGGTCCAAATGGTCCTAGTTTTTGCACCCCAGGCATGAAGAAGCCTGATCACTTTACTGGGGAACACCCTCATAAGCTTAGATCCTACCTACAGTCCTGCAAAATCATATTCTCAAACAATCCTCACAATTTACCTACTGATAGACCTAGAGTTATGTATGCATCTTTCTTCCTTGGTGGAAGAGCCTTGCAGTGGTTCAAACCCTACCTTGAACTATTAGATAACACTAGTACAACTTGTATTCTCAACAATTGGGACAAGTTTGAGCAACAGCTGTTCACCCTGTTTTGCAAACCTAATGAAGTTCAAAATGCTGAATACAAACTCAATAATCTAGTCATGAAGGAAAATAGTAGAGCTTCTGTTTATATTTCAAATTTTTGAACTCTGCAGTCTTGCATCCAATTGAACAAGGCAGCCCTTTTATTTCATTTTTGAAAAGTTTTACCAGCACGCCTAATCAAACAACTTGCAGTTGGGGTACATAAGACAACCTCCCTTCAACAGTTAATTGACCGGGTGATTGAGATTGATAATGGCTATTGCAACAAGAACCGCTCTCAACAAAACAACCATGGAAAGTCAACTTTGACTCCGAAGGCAGACAAATCCTCCAAAAAATCTTTGAAGAACTCAAAGCAATCCAGACCAAATCCAACCTTGCACTCCAACCCAAAAGGAAAATCCGTTGCCAAAACTCCAAAGTTCCTGGATAAAGAAACTGGGATGCTCCAGAATGAGGAACAGTTAAGGAGGGAAAAGAATGGGTTATGTATGTATTGTGGAGGTAAAAATGATGTCAATAGTTGTGCAAAGCGGCTAGTGCATGAAGCAGCTAAACAGTCAAAAAATTAGCTTGTAGTTTTCCTGACACTTGCAAGGAAGGCTACACATTATCTAAATTACAGCGAGTCAATCTTTGCACTTCCAAGTCACTGCTCCAAGTTTGAGATTTGTCCTTTTGCATTCCAACAACTATCCTTATCAAGTTTTACTTGATTCTGGTGCTAATGTTTCTTTTATAAGTGAATCTTTTGCCACTTCCAAAAACCTTATGCGTTCTAAGATAGATAAGTTTCCTATCTATTTAGTAAGTAGTGCAACTGAGCCTTCTCATTGGGTTTCCCAAAAGGCAAAATGGACCTTTGCATCCTCCAATTTCCCAAGCTTTGAATGGTATTTATTTGTCTTGGATATTCCCGGAATGGATCATACCATTCTAGGCCATGATTTCCTAGTCCACTGGAATCCGGATGTGAATTGGCAAGAAGGAGTAATTAACCTTCAAACCTTGCAACCCCAGGAGAATAACCCTTCCTTAAAACAGGAATTAAACAGCCTACCTGACAATTTCCTTGAGTTGGATGACACTTTTCCACCAGGAGATTTGCAATATCCTGACCTTCATTCCCAAGTTCCCTCTTCAGATTTAGTAGTTATTGCTTATTTGTCAAACTTACCTCTTACTTGTTTCTTCAAAGAGAAACAGGCACCAACCAAAGGTATATTTTGAGCTCCCTAATCCTCTTGCATCATGGGAGCAATTTGAATCCCGTGCTTAAAGATGACAAGATTGAATATTTAGAAATCATTCAAGAGTCTTTACCTTCTGTTTATCATGACTTTTCTGATGTCTTTTCAGCTGTAAATGCAGATAAACTCCCTCCATTCCCTTCTTGCAATCATAAGATTAAACTTACTGGCCCACATCTGGCACCCGGACCAGTCTACTCTCTCTCAAAGCAGGAATCAACCACACATCAAGAATACATTGCGGAAAATGTATTGAAAGGATTTCTTTGACCAAGCAATTCAAACGCTGGTTCACCCGTCTTATTTGTTCCAAAGAAAGATGTTGGACTTGGCCTTTGTTTCAACTATAGGAAACTGAACCAGGTAACCCGGAAGAATGCCTACCCAGCACTGCCTATGTTGCACCTCCTCACTCTCTTTCATGGAGCTGCTTATTTCTCAAAGTTAGACCTTTGAGGCGCCTATAACCTAGTTTGCATTGCAAAAGGCCATGAGTATTTGACTGCAATGAGAACACGGTTTGGCAGTTATGAGTATACCTTCATGCCCTTTGGCCTCTGCAATGCTCCTTTCACTTTTCAACATTTTGTCAATGGCATTTTTTCTGACCTTGTAGAAAAATATCTCATGGTGTATCTTGACAATATACTAGTCTACTCAAAAACTCTTGAGGATCACATCACACATGTGCAAGAGGTGCTGCAGCAACTTTGCAAAAATTGCCTGTTTGCAAAGCCTCTAAGTGCAAATTTCATACTCCTTCTCTTCAATTTTTAGGTATCATAGTCTTGCAGAAAGGACTGTTTATGGACCCAGTCAAAAGCCAACGCATATTGGACTGGCCCCCACCTTCCTCTGTTAAATCCCTTCAATTTTTCCTTTGTTTCAGTAATTTTTACAGGAGTTTTATTGGGCATTATGCCAAAAATACTGTAAACCTGACTAAACTTCTTTAAAAAGACACTCATTTTGTTTTTTACAGAACAAGCTGCTTTGAAGTTGAAAGCTCTGGAGAAAGCCTTTACCACTGCTCCAATACTTGATTACTTTCATGAGCTAGCTTGCACTATTGTCAAAACAGATGCAAGCAACTATGTGATTGCAGGAGTAATCTTGCAGTTTTCCTCCTCCTCTTCTCTTTTCCATCCTGTAGCTTTTGAGTCTCGCACATTGCTTGCTGCAGAGCTTAATTATGAGATTCATGAAAAGGAACTTCTTGCAATCATTTTTTTCTTGAAAAAATGGTGTTCATACCTTTTGAGCCTTATGGAACCTTTGGAGGTCTTAAATGATCACGATTCTTTGAAATATTTCATGAGCTCAAAAGTCCTTACACGCAGACAAGCAAATTATGCCAAATACCTCTCTTAGTTTAAATTTAAAATCACGTACCGTCCTGGGAAACAAGCCGTAGTCCCTGATGCTTTGTCACGTTGGGAAAACATTTACCCAGGAGGGGGGAGCACCTTTGCCAACAACAATCCTGAAAACATTAGGACACTTTTCTAAACCCAGTCTGCCAAACTCAGTTTGATCATCACTCACCTTTGAGATCTGGCTTCCAAACCAAAACAAGCTCAACTCAACAACCTCAAGTGTAGAAAACTTTTCAAGAATGCAAATTTATTAGATAGTGATTATAGTATTGATGAAAATGATTATTTAGTTTATAAAAATTGTATAGTAGTACCAGATAATCCTTGCATTAAGTTAGATATCTTTGAGTCAAGGCATGATTCCCCACTTGCTGGTCATTATGGGCAGGATAGAACCTACCAATTGATTGCACAAGACTTCTATTGGCCTGGTATGACCAATGAAGTAAAAGACTATTATAACGCGTGCTATGATTGCAATTGGAACAAGTCCTTAAAACACCGGAAGTATGGGCTGCTCCAGCCACTTCCAATTCTGCCAATTTCTTGGCACTAGCTTTCTATGGATTTCATTTTTCAATGACCTATTTTTAGTGGTGATGATTCTGTTTTAGTAGTAGTAGATTGCTTCTCAAAGATGATTTTATTTCTTTGCAGTAATGTGACAGCCTCTTTGGAAGACTTAGCTAATTTATTTATAAAATATTTATTCTTGAAATGTGGTCTCCCTGATAATATAATTAGTGATTGTGGATCTTTTTTTGTCTCTAGCTTCTGGACATTGCTGTCTCAACATTTGAAGATCACTTGCAATCCATCAACGGCTTACCACCCAGAAACGGTGTGGTGCCCCATCCTGGAAACCCTGGCCACATTAAGACCTAAATCCATAAACTGTTGCGCAAACGTACCGTCCGGCATCTAAAAAATAATAATAATAATAATAATTCCAACTAATCCTCAGGCTCATGCGCACCGTCATCATCGCGCATCCTTATCCTTGCGCGTTGCGCGGCGCTCATCCATGATTTACCAAATCCATCCTGACCGCACCCCCAAGCATTTGTCAAATCCTCAGATCCGTAAAATCTCCCATCTCACCCAATCTATCAGTTGTGAATCTCAAGCCTGTCAGGATTTAATCAACCGTCTCAAGCCGATCTCCTATCCGCCCATCCGCGCTCTCACAAACTTCATCCGTCACCTTTCCTGGGGCTCTTCCACCCACTTCCGCCTTTGGACAAAGGGTTAAAAGTGTCAACTACCGCCCGCGGACATCTGCGACGGTTTGGTTCATTTCCCTTTCCCACCCTGTCCGCCTTTGGACAAGGAGTGGGTGATTCCGGTATTGTTGCGTGCGCCCATTGACGGAGGGATGCGAGTGACCACATGATTTTCTTTCCTTTTTTGCTCTATTTGTAGAATCCGTTGTACATAGTCTAACAGGGCCTCCTTCCCATATAAGGAGGGGCTCTTCCCTGCCTTTTGGATCCATCATTGGAGCATGGAATCATCCAGCATGAAATCAGCACACCCTTGATCCTTGAGCTTCCATACTCAAACCCTTGATCCTTGATCCTTATCACCAACCAATAGCCTTGCTGGTTGAAGAAAAATTCTGTCTGTTGGAATTTTTGAGTGTTTTATACCACTCCTTGATCCCTTTCTCTGACCATACTGGTCCTGATCCCTGATCACCTTTTTGGAGCCAATCACAATTGATTGAAGAGGTCTTATTAAGCTTAAGACCTGGAGTGTTATACCTCCCCTTAGCTTCTTTGGAGTTTCATTCTGCCAGCCTACTCTTGAGTCCCTTGAGAAGTGTTGAGGTTATCCTTGCTTCAAATCAGTTACTGTTTGCTTTAGAGCTTCTTAAACATTGTGCTTTGTCCTGTAAAGCCACCCACAGTTATCTGGTACCCTTCAAGCGCTTGATTGCGGAGAGTTGGGCAGGTTCATTGAGAACCTGGAGGTTGCTTGGGTTTGAGTTGATCATCCCCAATCTTCTGCTGACAACCAGAGTTATTAGCGTGTGGGCTTTGTTTACATGCAACAGCTTTTGTTCTTTGAACTCTAAGGGGAATTTAACTTCTTTTGTTCAAGTTTTTCCCTGCATAATCTTGTCTCAGATAGTGCTTTTCCGTTGCTACCAAACTATTATCATCTTTATCCTCTACTCCTTGATTCCTCATTTACCAGGTTCTGGACCTTGATCTCGGTTACATTTAAATATTTTTGTAACACTCAGGAGGGCAGCCTAAACAGCACCTTTCCCCTCCGCAGAACTGCCATGGCCTAGCACCGTTTGGAGTCTTACATTTGGTCCCCCGGGCCGGGATTAAACCAGCAACCTTGGGATTTACAGTCCCAAATTGAAGAATCAACTCCGAAATACGATCCAATTTTTTTTTCCTTCTTTTCTTTCTTTTTCTGTTTGTTCTTTTTTTTCAGATCTGACCCGTGGAGGCAACTTGGTCCAGAAGTAAGTCTTCCCAATTGTGCACCCCCTGGGCAAAATCCTTGTTGTTTTTGTGAAACTCTACTCTTGCCACACTTGTGAGCCACCTTGGAACTCTGCTTGTTTGGATCTCTTAGGAACCCTTTAAAATGGAATCTGCTGGATCCTCTTTATCTGTTTGGGACAAGATGGTCAAAATCAAACCTCAGAACAAAAATTTAGGCTTCAATGGGACCAATGTTGAATGATTCCTGGACTCTTATGAGATGGCTGCAGAAGTGGATGGTGCCAGTGAATATGATATGGCTTATCAGTTACAATTTTTTATCTATTCTGACAAAGTTATGGAGGTTATCAAATTGTTCAAGGGATTTGAAACTCACAACTGGCCGCTCCTGAAGGAGGCTATGTTGGCCTATTGGGGAAAAATAGATGTAGCCAGATTCACTTTGCAAGACTTGGATACCTTGGTTTCTCAATGGATCTCCAATGGTGGTATCTCCTCAGCCTCTGACTATCAGACTTTCAGAAAATCTTGGGACCCTATCCAGTCCTATCTTATCTGGAACGATCACCTTGATACGTTGGACAAAATTTGAGTGCAATTTTTTCAGTCTTTCTCTCCAGGAGTGCAGGAAAGAATTAAGGATGAATTGGTGAAATCTGGATCCATGATAATGACAAGAGACAATTGGTTCAAGCTCCCTGCTTTCATGGTTCTTAGGAATACTGTGGATAAAGTGATGAAAGGTCAAACAGCTCTCACCTTTGAAAAACCTAAAATCACTGAACCAGTCCTTGCCCCCTCTTTTCAAGCATCTAACAAAATCATGAATAAGATGGAAGCCAATTGCAGACCTAAATCCTCAGACCCACCGGGAGACACCTACTATAGATGAGATCACTAAATTACTTCAGGCATTTGAGAATAAAATAGATCAGAAAATATCCTCTTTAGCCACTCCTAAACCTGCTAATTCTGTTCCTAAGTCTACTATAGTCTGTTATTATTGCCATTGGGAAGGCCATGGTACCGGTAGATGTCCTGAACTCCAGAAGGACAAGGAGGAGAATTTATTAGAGCAGAAGGGAAATAATTTTTTCCTTCCTAACGGTGCTTTGATCCCTTTTGATTTGTCTTGACCAATCCGTCATGTGTTGGCCTCATACCAACCACCAACTCCGAAGAAGGCATCCTTGGTCTCTGTGGATTTTTGATCATCCTGTGGAACCCTGCAACCTTGGTATCCCCCAGCTATCACTTCTTCCAGCTTCCCTGGAACCTATCAATCCGATCCAGCTAGGAAACGCCATGAGGAACCAAAACCTCATAAGTCTCCTCCTGTTCCATCCTCAATTCTGCGAAAACTTTTTAAACGTCAATCTTCACCTGAGCCTCCTTCCTCTGATGTGGAAGACATGGAAGTAGAAAGGGAACCACTTATGGAAAGGTTCCAGGACAACTCTGATCCTCCCTCTCTTCAACCTGCCCCACCCTCAGATCCTCTTCCATCACCTATTACACCTGATCTTTCTCCCTCCACCCAGCCCAAGGTTTGATTTGAGAGGGGCATCTCCAAGGACTACCCTAATGCTGTGGAAGGAGTATTAAAGAAAATTTCTGATCTTAAAATCCCTGATCTATCTGTGGCCAAACTCCTGTCAATCTCTCCATCTGTGGCAGAAGGGATGAAGAAATGGGTTTCTTGTTGACGTGTGGAGATTGGTCCGGACAAATTAAAGGTCTCCTCCGGTACTCTGATAGAGGATTCCGGTGGAACAGATCCCTCTTCAGATACCAACCTGTATTCCTGTCCTCTTGGTTTTCTTCCATGTTGTCTTGGTGATTCAACTAAAATGGTTTCTCTGCTTGTGGATTCAGGTTCTCAGCTCAACTTGATTTCGGACTCCATGGCCTGCAAGCTTAAACTTAGCCCAAGGGTCAGTTTCAACTCTGCGGTCTATGGAATTGGGAATCATTCCTGTGAACTGGTTGGTATTGCCGAGGATATTCCTGTGCAAATTGGTCAAAATATTGTTGGCACCTGTCACTTCTGGATCACTCGTCTGGATGGTCCCATGATTTTGGGAAGGCCTTTCTTAATGGACTTTGGTGCTACCCTGATGTTTTCTGATCAAGTTGGGGAGAGAATTCTCCTCCCTGATGCTAATGGCAGAAAGATTGAAGTTCCCCTTTGTTCTTTGGATTCTGGTCGTTGGGAAAGAGACTTCCCTGGTCATCCTCCCAAATCTGTCCTGAAATGAAAGCAGAAAGAAAACTCTCATTCCTTTCATCCTCATTTTTTAGCAGAATAGTTGGCCCTACTTATAGTTGTATTTCTTCTCAGCCTCAGACTTCAACTCATGGAACAACTCCCACCTCAGAGGCATATTTTTATTTTTCCTCATCATTTTCTTCTCAGCCAAATAAGATCAAAACCCAAACACATGAAAAATCCAAAAAATCCAAAAATATTTCTTCTCTGTCTGGATCTGTTGTATCTTCTTTTCCTTTTTCTTTTCAGCCTGATCACTCATCCTTTATTCCTGTTTTGAATCTCTGAAATGAGTCTAAACTAGATCTTGATGTTGATTCTTTTCTTGGTGGCTTTGGTATGAAGGAGTTTGGTCTTAGGTGGAGGCAATCTGGGGTAGAAGTAAGTCCTCCCAATTGTGCACCACCAAGGGCTTCTACTACTGTTGTTTTCAAAACTCTACCCTGTGCCACACATGTGAGCAATGTGTTATCTTTTGGATCCTCTTTTATGGAGACGGCACCTTTCAAGGATGTAGCAGAACATTGGACTTGGAAGATGTTGGAATATGGCCTCAGTTTTTGTAGTCAGGTCTCACTGGTCAATGCTTGGAGGAAGCAGGTATTCCTCTCCTTTGCCACCAAGTACAAACCAGTTGCAAAGAAGGTCCAGCCAGTCAACCAACCAATGCCTCTCAACCTCAATCCTCCTCTTATGCGTCCTCCTCTATCCCGCAATCCCTACTGTGGTCTATCTCAGTCCCTCACTGGTCCATTTATTCCCTCTGGTCGGGTCACTGAAGAACATCTGAAAGTGGTCAACTCTGGTCCAGATGGATGGCTTCTTCCCAATGAGTTAAATTTGATCAAAAATATCTTGTCTCTAAGGGAAAAATCTATTGCATTCTGTGAAGAAGAGCAAGGTCTCTTTAAAGAATCCTATGGTCTCCCTTAAATCATCCCCGTAGTTGAACATGACCCTTGGCAAAAGAAAAAGATCCCAATCCCTGCTTCTAAAGTCAAAGAATTCATCAAGTTGGTCCGCAAACGAGTCCAAACTGGCTTATACTAACAATCAACTTCTAGCTATTCCAGTCCTGTTTTTTGTGTTCTAAAGAGTAATGGTAAACTTAGAGTATTTCATGATCTCCAAACTCTTAATAAAGTTACTGTTAAAGACTCTGGCGTGCCTCCTGCCACTGAAGAATTTGTTGAATCCTTCTCTGGGAGAGCTTGCTATGGTCTAGGTGACATTATGGGTGGCTATGACAAACAATCCTTGCATCCTATTTCTTGTCCCCTCACTACTTTTGATACTCCCCTTGGTAAATTTCAGCTGACTTGATTGCCTCAAGGTCCCACCAACTTGGTTGCAGTCTATCAGGCTCAGATGATGTGGATCCTCCAGGACAAAATCCCGGATCATGCAGGTATCTTTATTGATGATGGTGGGATTAAAGGTCCAGTTTCTGACTATGATAATGAGCTCTTACCTTGGCACTCAGGAATCCAACAATTTATCTGGGAGTATGCTACTGTCTTGGAAAGAATTTTGTTTTGAATTGAGGAATCTGGCCTTACTGTCTCTGGATCAAAACTTGCCACCTGTGTCCCTGCCTTGGAAATTGTTGGTCATATAGTCTGCAAGGACGGAAGAAGGATGGCATCCTCTAAAGTCAACAAAATCATCTCCTGGCCTACCCCAATAAATCCAACGGAAGTTAGAGGTTTCCTAGGTGTTGTAACTTATGTCAGGATCTTCATTCCCTCAATATCCAAAATCTGTGTTCCCTTGCGTCGCTTAACCAGGAAGGATGCTGAATGGATTTGGACCCAAGACTGCAAACAATCATTTCAGTTGCTCAAAACAATTGTTGGGAAAGACATTGTTTTGAAAAAGATCACTTATGGACCCGGAGCCGGCAAGATCAAGCTGGCAGTGGACTCAAGTTATCAATCTGTTGGGGCTGTTCTTACCCAGGAAGATGAAAATGGTTTGGATTGTCCTGCTCTGTATGAATCTCTTCTTTTCTCAGATGTGGAATCCAGGTACTCCTAGCCAAAACTGGAACTTTGCGGTGTGGCCCAAATGTTGAAGAAGCTTCAGACTGTTCTTTGGGGTCAACACTTTGAGTTACAAGTCAATGCACAATCCATTATTGAAATGATCAACGCCCCCAGCCTCCCAAATGCTCCAATGACTTGTTGGGTGACTTTCATCCAGTTGTTCTCTTTTCATATTGTTCACAGGCCTAGAAAATCTTTCACCATGCCTGATGGTTTATCTCAACAACCTATTGGAGACAATAAATCAGAGGTTGGAATGGATTTCAATGAGGAAGAACCCTTGGTCCGCCCTGTCTTTGCCTTCTCCTCCCAAAATTAATCTGGTTTCCAGCAAGGTTTCTGGCTTAAGTTAGAGAAGTACCTTTCAACTCTCCAAAGACCCCCTGATCTCTCTGCCAAAGAATTTTGGTCCCTTAAAAGGAAGTCCTCCAACTTCTTTGTCCAAGGTTCTAGGCTTATGAAAAGAGCAACTCCTTGTGCACTTGTTGTGGTCACTATCCCTTCTAAGCAAGATTTGATCCTGGAAAATCTCCATGAAGGCCTTGGTCATTGTGGGGAAACCAAAACTTATCAACAAATATCTGAATGATTTTGGTGGCCATCCCTGAAGAAATCCGTTGCTCAATGGTGTAGGAGTTGTGAAGTGTGCCAGAAACGTGATCTTAGGTGCCCGGCCAAAATTCGTTACCCCATTGGAGAGTCCACTGTCTTTGGGAGGATTGCTATGGATGTGGTTCAAATTAAGGCTGGAGGAGCTAAGTACCTCATTGTGGCTAGAGATAATTTTTCTGGATGGGTTGAAGCAAAGTTTCTTAAGAACCTCAGCTCTGAATCAGTAGCAGCTTTCCTTCATGAGACTTGGACAGTGCGTTATGGCTTGGCCCAATCTTATTCTACGGACGGTGGCTCGGAATTTGGTGGAAAACTTGCTGAAATGATCCAATTGCTCCCTGGACAACATAGAATTACTACTCCCTATTATCCTGAAGGACAAGGAATGGTGGAAAGAGGCCATGCTCCTTTGAAGGCTGCTCTTGTCAAATTGGCTTGTGAGAGTGGCAAGAATTGCTGGAAGTTTCTCCCCTTGGTTCTCTTCTCTGATCAAATTTCCACCAAGCAAACAACTGGTTACTCTCCTTATGAAATCATCTTTGGTCAGAGGGCTTTTCTTCCTCTCAATCTTGAAATGGAGTCTTTCTTGGGCATCCCTTGGGAACAAGTTTCCTCAACTACTGACATATTAGTTGCCAGATCAAAGCAACTGAAGCGGAGTGAAGATATTCCTAACAAAGCTTATCAGAAGATGATGGAATCAAGAGCTAAATCAGTTCAGTATTGGGAAGATAAACACCTAAATTGAATCAGGGACCCTATAAACCCTGGTGACCTGGTATTGGCTTATAAATTTTCCTTGGAAACTCAGTGGGGAAAGCTTTTCTCTAACCGCTGGAATGGTCCTTACCAAGTAGTCTGTCAAGTTAGAGGTGGATCATATGTTTTGGAGGAACTGGATGGTACTCAGATGGCCAGAAGGTTCTCTGCTGATCAGGTCAAGAAATTTCATTCTTGTGGAGGCAAATTGGTCCAGAAGTAAGCCCTCCCAATTTTGCACCACCAGGGCCATCTCCTGCGTTTTGTTGTGAAAACTCTACTTCATGCCACGCATGTGAGCACTTGGGACACCTTCTTCATTTTATCTCAGCCACTTCTAGGATTTTTGGTCAGATTGACATTTTTTTTTTCAACCACTCTCAAGATCAAAATGGCCATTCTTTGGTTTCAATCATCTTTCTTCCCTTTCTTTTTTTTATGGCATCAAACTGGGGAGCAGACTAGGGACAGTCTGTAAGTTGGGGAGAGATGTGGTGCCCCATCCTGGACACCCTGGCCACCTTAAGACCTCAATCCATAAACAGTTGCACAAACGTAACGTCTGGCATCTAAAAAAAAAAAAAAATAATTCCAACTCATCCTCAGGCTCATCCGCACCGTCATCATTGCGCGTCCTTATCCTTGCGCGTTGCGCGGCGCTCATCCATGATTTACCAAATCCATCCTGACCGCACCACCAAGCATTTGTCAAATCCTTGGATCCGTCAAATCTCCCATCTCACCCGATCTATCAGTCGTGAATCTCAAGCCTGTCAGGATTTACTCAACCGTCTCGAGCCAATCTCCTATCTTCCCATCCGCGCTCTCACAAGCTTCATCCATCACCTTTCCTGGGGCTCTTCCACCCACTTCCGCCTTTGGACAAAGGGTTAAAAGTGTCAACTACCGCCCGCGGACATCTGCGGCGGTTTGGTTCATTTCCCTTTCCCACCCCGTCCACCTTTGGAGGAGGGGTGGGTTATTCCGGTATTGTTGCGTGCGCCCATCCACGGACGGACGCGAGTGACCACATGATTTTCTTTCCTTTTTTTCTCTATTTGTAGAATCCGTTGTACATAGTCTAACAGGGCCTCCTGCCCATATAAGGAGGGGCTCTCCCCTGCCTTTTGGATCCATCATTGGAGCATGGAATCATCCAGCATGAAATCAGCACACCCTTGATCCTTGAGCTTCCATACTCAAACCCTTGATCCTTGATCCTTATCACCCACCAATAGCCTTGCTGGTTGAAGCAAAATTCTGTCTGTTGGAATTTTTGAGTGTGTTATACCACTCCTTGATCCCTTTCTCTGACCATACTGGTCCTGATCCCTGATCACCTTTCTGCAGCCAATCACGATTGATTGAAGAGGTCTTATTAAGCTTAAGAACTGGAGTGTTATACCTCCCCTTAGCTTCTTTGGAGTTGCATTCTGAAAGCCTACTCTTGAGTACCTTGAGAAGTGTTGAGGTTATCCTTGCTTCAAATCAGTTAATGTTTGCTTTAGAGCTTCTTAAACATTGTGCTTTGTCCTGTACAGCCACCCACAGTTATCTGGTACCCTTCAAGCGCTTGATTGCGGAGAGTTGGGCAGGTTCATTGAGAACCTGGAGGTTGCTTGGGTTTGAGTTGATCATCCCCAATATTCTGCTGACAACCAGAGTTATTAGCATGTGGGCGTTTTTTACATACAACAGCTTTTGTTCTTTGAACTCTAAGGGGACTTTAACTTCTTTTGTTCACGTTTTTCCCTGCATAATCTTGTCTCAGATAGTGCTGTTCCGTCGCTACCAAACTATTATTATCTTTATCCTCTACTCCTTGATCCCTCATTTACCAGGTTCTGGACCTTTATCTTGGTTAAATTTAAATTTTTTTGTAACACTCAGGAGGGCAGCCTAAACAGCACCTTTCCCCTCCGCAGAACTGCCACGGCCTAGCACCGTTTGGAGTCTTACAACGGATGGGAAAACCAAGCGGATCAATCAGATCCTCAAACAGTATCTTTGAATGTATGTCTCCTACCAACAGGACAACTGGTCACAATGACTCCCATTAGCCAAATTCATCTACAACAACTCCACTCATTCCTCCACCAAACAGTTGCCCTTCAGACTCTTTATGGTAGAAAACTGAATTTCTCTTCCCTTCACGTAGCACCTTCTCAACCTGCTGCCAATTAACTTAACCACATCCTGTTGAGGTTGAACCTGCTAACATGATGTATCACCAAAGTACGGAGGCTGTGCAGTTGAACCTAGACCAGTAATACCAAACAACCCTGGCAGCCACAAGCGTCTGAAGCCTAGTTGGTAAAGGCAGCACTCTAGTATGTGTCTCAGTCTATCTGAGGTTGTGGGTTCAACTCCCACCAGACACATCTTCATTTTCACAGTCTCAACAGGTTATGAGCCCAGAGCATACCTGAGCTTATACTTGCTTACTTATGAGACTTGAATAAGATGTGAATGCTTCCTGTAAGACCATTATCCCCTGTAAGCCTATCACGGGTTCAATCACCACACTGATCACACTTTCACCTGGGTATTTCCATACCTATTTCTACATCACGTAGCAAGGGGGGGTGTTGAGGTTAAACCTGCTAACATGATGTATCACCACAGTACGGAGGCTGTGCAGTTGAACCTAGACCAGTAATACCAAAAAACCCTGACAGCCACAAGCGTCTGTAGCCTAGTTGGTAAAGGAAGCACTCTAGTATGTGTCTCAGTCTATCTGAGGTTGTGGGTTAAACTCCCACCAGACACATCTTCATTTTCACAGTCTCAACACATCCAATCCCTTCAATTGCAACTTCAAACCAACCTCAAAGCAGCAAACCAGCGCTACAAGGAACAAGCAGATCAAGTTTGCACTTTGGCCCCAACCTCCGCAGTAGGAGATTGGGTGTGGCTCAATGCTTACAATATTTGCAGTACTTGCCCAACTTGTAAACTCTCTGAAATAAAGCTTCGCCCCTTCAAAGTCAAATCAATAGTCTCCCGTAACGCCTTTAAACTTACCTTACCTGCAAAATGGAAAGGTATCCACCCGGTCTTTCATGTGTCTCTCCTAGAGCCAGCTTGAGTCCTATACCCAGGCAAGTCTCATCCACCTCCTGAACCGGGCCCAGTCCACAATCAGCCAGAGTGGTAAGTAAGCCGTATCCTGAATTCCAGGTTATTCAAAGGAAAGCTTCAATACCTTGTTGAATGGACTGGCTTCCAGTCCAATGGAGATTGCACCTTGTGGGAACTAGCCCATCACCTTCGCAACTCTCACAATTTGGTTTGAGACTTTCATGCAAGTTAACCTTGCAAAACTTGCCAATTGTAGCTCCCATTCCATTCCATTACTTCCATCCCATTCCATCCCATTAATCTTGTCCCATTTCCTCATTTCATTTCCTTTACCTTTCTCATAACTATCCCCTTTTTTCTCTCCACAAATATTGTCCTTTCAAATTTTATTTTGAAATCAAAAATCCTATTTTTCCTAAATAAACAAATATATATATATCACATAATAAAATAATAAAAATAAAATTATACATTTCTACAGATTATCCCTGATTTCTCTTTCTGCTTCCTCCCAATTTTCATTCAATTCCTCTACCATTGACCTAAATTCTTCCAAGTCTTTGTCATCCACCAAAGAAGACAATCTTTGTAAGATCATCACTTGCATCACCAGATGTCTTTCAAAGATTTCCTTGCACTTTGCTGTCCAAACCCTCCTTGTTTGGGTATTCCATCCACCTTCCTCCATGAGTTCCTTGCGAGCTCTCTTCCTTTGGCCCCTTGAAGAACCTTCTCCAAAATTGCCAGTCAATTGCCTTGCATTGGTTCTGATTGGCCCTTTGACTTCCACTTGACTCCCCTCATTTTGGCCTTCCATCTCATTTCTTTCTGTTCCACCCCATTCCTCCACCTCCCGTTTCATTCCGCTCCTTCCTTCCATTCTTTTTCCTTCTTCCTCATTTTCCTCCCTTTGCTCCGTTTCCACCTCCCCTTCAGCCATTCCTTCTTCCCTTGCCTCTTCAATTGTCTTGGTTTCTTTGGCTTGCACTTCACTTTGCACCTCAATTTGCACTTCCAACCCAATTGATCCAGTATATGGCCGTGGTGGGGGAGGCGTATTGGTGGTGTATTTCAGAATTGTGGCATTACTACATCAATGAGAATTATATTAGTTCCATTTCTCTTTTATTTATTTTTCTACTTATTGTTAGTCTCTAAGCCTTGACTTACCAGGGTTCTGAATACCTAAGAACTCAATTTCTGGCACTGGCGGTATCTGATAATGAACTTGCAGCGCGGACCTTTGACTTTGCACCTCCATTCTGGAAGCTGCTGGGACATCTACAACCGGCTTGCTAGTTATTGGGAATGTACAAGAGACCTTTTGCAAGCAACACTGTTTGCACTTGTCTCAAATACCTTGCATGGCTGTACTAGGGACACATTGCTTGTTTTGTTGAATGCAGTTTTTGAAACGGCAGAATGATGATGACAACATAATTAATTATTAATCTATTTAAAGCAAAGAAGTAATGATTAATGGGTATACAGTAATTTCAACAACTTTGGAATTGATGGGAAAACTGTCTGAACACTTGCAGGAGTCGCGTCTTTATACCCAGGCAACTGTCATGCTTTGAGCTTAAGGGTTATTGTCTTCCTACTTTGACATACTCTTTTTCTTCATGTACCATCTACCTCAGTGCATAAGCGTGACAAACTGGAAGCAAAAGATCAATGGTGCCTTCTTCTTATCAACTCTGGATTGCATAAAGACCTTCCATTCTTGGAGACTGACTCAGCATCCAGTTGCAAACCTCGCAGTCAACTCTACCTTGGTCAACCATCCATTTGGGTTCCGCCCTTTTCACCCTGGGTATCAATAACCCTTGGGTTCCCATTTACGGTCACATGCTTTTTCTGGTTTAAAATTGTTAAAAAGGTGAGAATTGATTTAACTTAAAACTGGGAACTGATAAGATGAAAACAAATGAACATGAGAATAAGAACAGGAAGATGAGATGAAAACATGATCACAAAAATCTGGCATTGAAGATCTAATGAGGGATTGGCGGAGATTGATGGACAAGACGTAGTTCAACAATGATGATTGATGAGCTTTAGAGGATTGAGTTGAGGTTGGGATGTGAAGCAAATGAAGAGATCAAGATGAATGAAAATAGCAGGAAGAGTGAGGTCAATACGTGAGGAAATCAAACGTTGAGAATAAATCAGGAGTCATATCTCACCGGGCAGGCACACAGAACAGTTGGTGAATTTGGAATGAAGAGAGATGATGGGAATAAATGAAAGAGTAAGGACTGAGAATGATGGGATGGACTGAGGATGATGAGAAGACACGGATTGAGACGGATTGAGATTAGAGAAATATTCGAGATGGTTGAAAGATAACATTGAGATCCCAGATCCCCTGGCTAGGAGTTTTGGGGACAAGTGAAGTCATGAGAAGAGGAGCAGATTTGGAGTGTCTTCACTTGTCAACTTATCCGCGCCGTCATTTAGTGAGTAGGTAGTAGTAGAGTAGGTAGCAGAGATTTAACACCACACCATGCCCAATGAGATATAGCAATGAGAGACATATGAATGAAACAAAGAAAAGAACATAAGAAATAAAGAAACAATAAATAAAAATAAAAAAAAACATTCAAGTATGAGTTTCCCCAGCATCTGAGCAAATAAAAGGAAACAGAAGGGCAATGCTTTGAGCAAAAGATGCCTTGGTTAGTGAATCTGCTGGCATGTCAGATGACTTTAATAGTTTGATCTTGATTATGTTGGCTGCAAGCTCTTCCCTCATTCCCTTAGTCTTTAAGTCCAGATGTCAAGTTTTTGAATTTGATCCAAATTTGCAAATTTTTCTGTCCAATCCACTATTGTTGATTTTTAGTGGGATTTTCCCCAAAGATAAGCAAAAGATTTTGTTGAAAAGAGCCTTAATCCAATTTGCTTCATGAAATGAATCCACCAGAGAATTCAACTCCGCGTCAGTAGAAGACCAAGTGATATTTTTTTTCTTACAGCTGTTCCAGGAGACAAGGCTTCCAAACACAACACACAAATAACCTGTTTGCAATTTACAAGTATTGGTATCATCAGCCCAGGACGCATCAGAGAATGATTCAAGAGCCTCAGAACCCGTAATTTTGAGTTCCATTTGCTAGTGTTGAGTTGCCTTCAGGTACTTTCACGTTTTCTTCAGTTTGTTCCAGTGATTGAGTCCTGGTTTGACATTGAACCTTGCGAAACTCAATACTGCAAAGCTGATGTCAGGTCAAGTGTAACACGCGATGTGATTGAGTGAACCTATTGTGGATCAATAATTGATGTTGAGTGCTTTGAATGCTTTGTGTTCATTGTCTGTAGCGGGCTTGAGTTTCAGATTGCGAGTGAGCGGCGTGGATGATCCTTTGCAGTTGGTCAGGCCAAGTTCTTGAAGTCCATGCTGTATGTGATTTGGTTGGCTGAGGAGTATTTTGTTGGATGAGACCTCTATTTTCATCCCAAGTATAGTATTGGGATCCTGACTTGTCAATCCCTTGAACTTCTGTAGAAATTTTTGTTCAAAACCCTGACCATTGCCTACGAGGATCAAATTGTCAACATGAAAGAATAAATGGGATTTGCCATCTTCTGACAAGTACAAACAAGGATTGCAAGCAGATTTGTAGAATCCAATCTCATTGAACCAGGTAGTCAGTGTCTCATACCAGTTCTTTGGGGATTGCTTCAATCCGTACAATGATTTCTTAAGTTTGAGAAACTTTGAAGGGCAATTTGAACCTTTAGGAGTTCATATGATAACCTCCTTGTTGATTGCTGAATGTAAGAAAGCAATTTTCACGTTGAATTGATGCACTTTTTGAGAAGATTTTAGTGCGTAGACTAACAGGAGTCAAAGGGTGGAGGGTTTTCCTGTAGGGGCAAATGTTTCAAAGAAGTCAATCCCCTTGATTTGGTTAAAGCCTTGCACGCACAGACGTGCTTTATATTTGATCGGATCCCCGTGGAAGTTTTCCTTCACCTTGAAGATCCAAGTCGTCCGGAGCGGATTCAAGGGCTTGGGCCTCTTGTATTCTTCCCAGAGATCAAATGATTTGATTGAGGCAAGTTCGCCATTAATGGCAGCAACCCACCTGTCACTTTCATCACATCTGACGGCATCTTCATAGCTCTTAGGTTTGTAGTAGTGAAAGAACCCATATTGCTGTGGTGGCTTGATAGTCAATCAATCTCTGAGGACCCGAGTTGGATGATTTGGTTGCTGAGTTTCACAAGGTTGAGTTCTATTATTTGTCAGAGGATGACTTGCATTAGTATCAGGCCCTTCAGGGTCCAATGTATCTTGATCCGAAGGGGTGTTGTGATCTTCCTTGGAGGATGATTCATCTTTGGACACCGACCAATACTTGGTAAATGCCGGATTGTCTCTTTGAAGATGCCAACCTTGAGGTTGACCTAATTCTACTCCTGTCGTCTAAAAGATATCCCCCCCACTGTTGGTTGAGATTGTCAGAATTGAGTTGAGAGGGCTAGCCATTTTTAGGAACTTGAAGTGTTTCAAAGAAATGATAGAATGAGTCTTGGTTAAGATGCAATATGAACGGAAGATAGGATTAAAGCCTACTAAAATTCCTTCCTCCCCCTTTTCCTTAAATTTTTGACCCTTGTTGCGTCTAGAAAGTAGATATACGCAAGGGCTGCCCATTGGTTTGAGGTAGGAATTTGGCAATGCATAACCCTGAATCCGGAACCATGGTGATACCAACTGATCTTCTCTGGGGATCTGATTAAGCATAAGAGCGCTGGATTTGATAACTTTGTGCCACAGGTTGGCAGGCAGCTGCGCGTCCTTCAACATTGTCTGAGTAGATTTTATGATTGTTCTGTTAGCTTGTTCAGCCTTTCCATTATGTTTGGGATGGTAAGGCTCAGAGATAATTTGCCAAATATGATTCTTGTTGTGAAAAGTTTGCAGTTTTCCATTGAAAAACTCGGTACCACCGTCGGAGCAAACTTCTGATGGAAAATAACCTCTTCGTCAATGCTCTTTTTCAATCAAGTCAATAATGACCTCAGGAGTTTCCTCCTTTGAGGTTAGTGGAAAAGCTCCAACATACCCCAATGCACTGTCTACAAGAGTGAGAATGAATCTATGACCTGCCTTAGACTGCGGCTTGAGGGGACCCATGAGGTCCAAGTGAATTCAATTGAATTCCTTAGTTGCCTTTTTGGAGGTCTCCTTGAACAAGGATTTTGTGATTTTGCTCTTGATGCAGTGGATGCACTCAAACTGCCTTTTAACGTCGAGAGGGATATGTTTGGTGACCCCTTCAAGTCTAGCTATAGAAGCGTGGCCGCGGTTGCAATGGATTTCAAAAAGTTCCTCGTCGGCAGTCCACGTCAAGTGAGAGCAGTGAGGGGTGAGATAATCTCTATTGAATTGGGGAGTTTCCAGTGAGTACAGGTTATCAACAATCGTTCCACCGAAAACATTGATACCTTCTTTGGTGACACTGAACCTGTTTTTGTTTGCGAGTAATGCACAGCCAGCCTGATTGAGTGCTCCGGCGCTTATTAGATTGATGGTGAGACTGGGCACATAGAGGACATTGGACAGTTCAAGAGTGAAATTATCCCAGACAAACTCCACTGTACCTCTACCCTTAATCTCAAGTTTGGCGCCCTCCTTCCCAGTTTTGATAGACTGGTTGCAGTATGGAGACATCTCCTTAAAATAACAACAATCATTGACCATGTGGGTTGAGGCGCCACTATCTAGAATAAATTTTGATTTTGGATCCCTGTGATTAATCCAAGTCAATAGCAGGGCAAGATAATGTGTGACCGGGTTTGTTTTGGAAGGATTTTTCCGCAATCTCCACTTAGCTTGTTCTTCCTTCCACCAATCGGGGGCAACTTTGGGATTTAAATGCCAAAAGTTATCCGCCAAGTGATGTTTGTCCTGATTTGCGTTGTGATAGCCCTTGGTACACCTACAACATTCACTTTGCTTGTTGCCATGAGTAGCCAAAGGTTTCAAGTTGATCAGAGCTACCTCAATCCGTGAGTGTTGGCCGTCTCAAGTTGTCTGAGCCTTGGATTCATTATTGAGCTGAGTTAAATGATTTAGAACATACTCTACTGTAAGTTCTTTATCAGTGTGCATGATTTGTTGTTTGAAATCTTTCATTGCTTTGGGGAATTTGAAAAGAAGGAGATACGCCAGAATGTTTTGGGTAAGATGATTCCAACCTCCAACATTTTCTTGATGCAAACTTTTGTCCTCGTAATGAAGTCTTCTATCTTGTCAGAACCAAAACGTAAGTAGAGGAAGTTGTTAAATACCCTAGGTCTGTTGGATGCTTGAGAAGAGGCATATTTGTCAATGATTGCTTTCCACAGCAGCTTTGCCAAGTTTTTGTTATGCAAGGTGACAACATTATTGTGGATAGAAGGTTTGAGCCAAGAGATGATAAGAAGTTTTATTTCATAATTGAGGTTGTGGTCCAAGTTGGAGGTTTTGTCATTGATCAACCTGGAACATCCGCAAACATCTAGAATCACGTCCATCTTATCCTTCCATACGCCATAATTGTCTTCGCTGAGTTTTGGAATAGTGTCTAGCGGGGTCTTCAGCATAGCCTGCCGGAATCCATCGGAGATTGAGCCAGTGGACATTTCCCAGTCCGATTATCTAGGCAATGAGATGAGATTTGATAGAGCCGTCCTTTGGCTTTTAACCGTGTTAAAAAGGTGAGAATTGATTAAACTTAAAACTGGGAACTGATAAGATGAAAAGAAATGAAAATAAGAATAAGAACAGGAAGATGAGATGAAACCATGATCACAAACATCTGGCATTGAAGATCTTATGAGGGATTGGCGGCGATTGATGCACAAGACGTAGTTTGACGATGATGATTGATGAGCTTTAGAGGATTGAGTTGAGGTTGGCATGTGAGGCAAATGAAGAGATCAAGGTGAATGAAACTAGCAGGAAGAGTGAGGTCAATACGTGAGGAAATCAAACTTTGAGAAGAAATCAGGAGTCATATCTCACCGGGCAGGCACACAGAACAGTTGGTGAATTTGGAATGAGGAGAGATGATGGGAATAAATGAAAGAGTAAGGACTGAGAATGATGGGATGGACTGAGGATGATGAGAAGACATGGATTGAGACGGATTGAGATTAAAGAAAGATTCGAGATTGTTGAAAGATAACATTGAGATCCTAGATCCCCTGGCTACAAGTTTTGCGGACGAGTGAAGTCATGAGAAGAGGAGCAGATTTGGAGTGTCTTCACTCCTCAACTTATCCGCGCCGTCATTTAGTGAGTAGTTAGTAGTAGAGTAGGTAGCAGAAATTTAACAGAAATCATGCTAGTCTAACCATCTCAACTGTATAGTTTGCAAATGGACTAGTCCCTTACCCTGCATAAACTACACCTTCATATTTGCATTTCTTCTGACATCATTCCCTCATGTCTCAACCATTACATTCCAATACATTTGTCCCCTATTGTCTTGCACTTATGCTAAGACCTTGGAAAAAATTCATACTGTCATTTCATTTTGTACTCTGTCCATGTAATCAATTGCCTCACCGCTCAGAACTTTAGTTAACCATACATCAGGTTGTATCTAGTCATCTTGGATTACCTTATAAAAGCTATTCCGTTTGCCTGAGGATTGCCTCCTCAGTTAGTTAATTTCATACATTCTTGCATTTTCTAAACCCAGTAATCACATTGGGATTGGGTTTGATTTCCTTCCATTGGAACATTCATCCCTCTTGCTGTGTGTTAAGTTACTCCTTCATAAGTTTGCACTTTGAAGGTAGCCCTCCCTACCTTTCACTTGCACTTGCACTCAGCTTTCCGTTTTCACTCACAATCTTCTAAGATTTCCCTATAGTACATGGGGTGGTCATGTGACACTCTTGTTGGTATGGAATTTGAGTATCATCATCACCACAGTCATGGATGTAATATGGTAGTTCAAGCCTGTTTGGGCACCCACCCAAATTAGGCCAATTTTTTCTAAAGCACACTGGGCACACCCTGAATCCCCCATGGCACCCCAAAAAGCCCACATGGTGTTGAGACTGTGAAAATGAAGATGCTTCTGGTGGGAGTCAAAACCATGACCTCAGATAGACTGACACCAAATGCAAAGTGGTGACAATTTTGAATAATTGTCACCACACAACCCACTTGTGTGTTGCCACCCAAAATGACTTGCAACAACTGCGCAACACCTTGCGCGTCAAAAACTGCTTAGGTTCTCAGCTGAACCCTCAGCTTACCTGAAAATTCACCCCAAAACCAGACCATTTGCTTGCCTTTTGTTCTATGCATCCACTGAAAATCAAAGTCCTTTGCATCCATCATCCAACCAACAAACTTTTAAATCCAGTGTTTCCTTATTGCCTCTTTCAACAATTCCCCCACAAATTTTGGCCAACAAAATCTTTGTTTTCTCTTTGAAACTTTGCTGGAAGCTCTCCAAGAACCATGAATTGAGAAAGCGCACCTAGAAAACTAGCCAAGAAACCTATGTTCACACCTAGTCAAGTAAAAGAAATGATTGAGTCTGCTGTCTCCCAGAAAGTTGATCAATTTCAAGAAACCTTTCAAGCCTTCAAGGAAGAAATAAACAATCTCAAGATTTCTGAAAGTCAGCCAGCTGCCCCTTTGAATTCCTCCGCCACAACCAGTAGCTTAAATATGCAATCAAGCCACAAAGAGACCAAGAAGCTCAAGACTGTCAAAAAAAAGCCTTCAAAATCAAGCAACACCAATCCAAAAAGTACTAATTCTCCTCAGAACCCAGTCAAAAAGTGTGCCAAACAAGTCATTCAAAGAAAAAAAAAGAAACCTTTCCATTGTGCACAATCTGAACCTGCGCCAGGAATTTCAACCAAGTCTGCCTCAACACCCCATTAAAAAAAAGTGGAAATCAAGTCAAATCCCCCTATTATCAAGAAGAGACCAAATCAAATGATCACTGAGGATTTCCCACCGGACTTCAAGTCAACCAAGGTAAAATCTGCCTCTAAATTATGGATTCATCATACTGAAATCAGCATTTCATTTTAGGAATTCTTGTATGCCCCCATTCAATTGCTCTGGGGATTACTTGAAACTACTTCTGTTCCACCTACCGCCATCCCTGAGTAAATCAAAACCTTTTTTTCTAATTTCTCTAGTGTCACCAAATTTGAGAGGTTTTCCAAAGACCCCAATGCTGCTCAACTTATTGCAGAGAAAAATGTTCTTACTTTGAAGGGTGCCCATACTGGAAAGATCAAGGTAAGAAGAAACCTTATCCACATTTAGGATGGCTATATAGCATATGTTCATGGCTACCTGGCAAAATTTGGCATTTGATGCTGGGGGCCCAATCTTGAAGAAAATGTTGAGAGCTTATTCAATGAATCCTGTTGCATTGCTGCCATCAACCTCTTCCAAAAAATTGGGGCTTTGGGAGGCTATGACTTCATTAAATTCAACAACAAGTACAAGAACAACTCAACTCTGATCATGCGGGCTTAAAATCATTATGTGCATTATGTACTTACTCAGAATTTTGCCTCTGAAAAAAAATTGGCTGGAAAGTACCAAGAACAAACAGAAACTAAGAATGCTTCCAAGAATTGCAGTTGTGTGAGTGTCAGCCTCCTTGATGCCAAGACCCTTGCTATCCTTTAGCTACCAAAGGTGATAGAATAAATAATTAATATATTATTTAAAAAATGCAGCAAAAATCCATAAAATATTTGGATAAAGCTTATTGAAAGGTTAATTGGTTTGGTTATGGTTTATTGTTATAAATCTATATATATAAATTGATTATTAAATATTTTTATAGAGGGGCCACAATTATATTGGGGATCTTTAACACCTCTCTTCAGAGATTTCAGTATGAAAACACGTAGTCCTGGTTACTTTGGGCTCTTTAGTTTAAAGGATATTTTGCCCAAAGATAATATGTATAAAAAATACACAGTGGAGTTGCAGGGCTTTTTAACCAAGCTTCCATGACAGAGAAAGGATAATAAGACTCACTGGTATATTATTAAATCCTTAGGGTATCTGTTTGGGACGTGCACTGATGAGTTAAACCTGTATACTGGGACGTCATAAGGTTGTTCAGCAGTTCAAATTGATAAAAAGTGGTTGAGGATGGATATTATTAATCAGACTAAGCCATAAATCACTTAATTATGTCTCATAAGTATTTGATTACCTTGGCACGGTGTCTGGATATAAATATAACAGGGTCTCTTTGTATCAATATACTCAGAAGAGCTCTTTATTTATAGCTTTTGGAGTCCCAATATTGTCCTTCTGAGAAGTACAGGGTCTCAAAGGGATAGAAACTGAGGCTAGCAGGGTAACAATTGGTATCCTGTCACGTGTTCTTGGTGCTTTAACATGGCTAGCATTGAATTCCACCGGATATGGGAATTATTCTACTTTAGAATTGATATTTGGACGTGTGAATAACACTAATCTGTCCTTTTTATTTATTATTTAATTAGTTATCCTCAGTAAATGTTCCCAGTAAGTTAATAATTATTTTAATAGAAATTCCTACGGATATTCTGATGTCAGGTGAGTTCTCATTATGTATTATATAATTGGAGCAAAGTCATGATATTGATTTTACTGCTTATTTTCGAATTTCAGTTGATTTTACTAAAATAATTACTTAAAAATATAAGTCATGGGAATTCATGTAATATTTTTACATCATTAGGTTTATTAGTATGTCACGAAAAATATTGTTGTCTAGAAGTTCTCATAATAGTATATTAAAGTATTTTAATATATTTTTAGAAGTTGTCATTGTCTTATTTTTGACATTCTTGGTACTTTGAATTATATTTAATAAAAAAATACGTATAAAGGTTATTTAAATATTTTTATATAACTTTATGTACTTTTAGACTATCTACTATCCAAGGGAACATTTATTAAATAGGTAGAATGTTCCCGTGTGGGTTGTAGCATGTTTACGTGGTACCTAAGTTTCTCAGGCCGCCTGTCACTTTGTCAACCCGTAGTCCCGTGGCTGCATACTTTTCAGAGGCCCGGGGATGCATACACGACTTTGACGGAGTGACAGAGCTGTATCTCAGCCGCATGCAGGTTCATTGGCTGCCGCGGCTGCGTGCAGGAATTGTGACAGAAAACATTTCTGTCCATAATTCCTAAAATATACACAAAACCTCAATTCTGACTGAATTTTAGGTGTGAAACATATACGTGACAATACATGTGAAATGTTTAATTGTCCAAAAATTTCAATAGTGGTGCCGTGGTATTTTGGTCTTTATTTCCTTAATTATTTAAAAATATAAGGAGTTGGATTTCAAGGGTGGGGTCAGTGGGTGACCCTACCTAATTTTGGGTGGACAATCCATTTTTGCAATAATATTTATGTTTTTCCTACTCCTTCTTAGGTTAATTTTATTATTAGTATTTTCATGTTATTTCTGTTACTTTTGCAGCTTGCTCTGCAATAGTAGCAAGCTGATAGTGAGTAACTTCTATTTTGATCATTGATTTATTGTTCTAAATTTTTAAAAATTTGATCCATTTGCGCAATGCTTGACTCCAGTTTGCTTCTGAAAATTTTTATCCAGAAAAATATCAGATGACTCTTGCCAATGCCACTGCCCACAGAAATGATGAGTGGGACACTGAACACAATTGATTTGCAATCAAAAAAATAACCTATCAATCCAATACTTCCAACATCTTTTTTTGTAGATTGGATGAAGAGATCAATGAAGTGGCCAAAGTTATTTTGAAGCCCTCAAAGATGCAATTTAGTAACATCCCAAGAGTTCTGGTTCCTTCAAAGTTCACCAAAATGCCCAAGGGATTGCCCCTTGATTTATATAAAACATTACAAACATGGGCCAAGTTTCATTCCTGAAAGATCCAAGTAGGTTCCTCTTAAACCAAAACCATCCTCACTTTGATAAAGAGGAGAAACTCTCCAACAAAAAGCTCAACAAACTCCACTTGGAAGAAATGCTTGATACCTATAGTTTAAACAAAATAATTGAAGAGGAAGTTGAGGACAAGGACAAGGATGAAGATGGAGATCAAGAGAATGTTGAAGGTGGAGTAATTGATTTAGAGGGTGACAGCCCCGTGGACCCTGAAACCTATCTCTCCAATGATGATTGGGGAAATTTTTATAAAGATGAGGATGACTCTGATTATGAAGAGGAGGAGGAGGAGGAGGAGGAAGATGAGCAAGAGGACAAGGATGAACAAGACGTCCAGGATGATGAAGAGTATGATGAGGAAGATGAGGCAGATGGCAACGGGTGTGTTGCTGATGTGGTTGAGTGAGATGCAGCTTGTACCATCTAGGAAAGAGCTGGTAAATGATTCCAAGGATGATACCTTTGTATTCTTGTAAGATTTTTTCCCCCTTTATGCCAGGACCAATATTCAATTAGCCTTCTTCTGCTGATTTTCAATGAAATGCATTAGTTTGTGTGAACTTTCCCAATGCGCTCATGATAAGTAAGCTTTTTAATCAAGCATGTTGATTGAAAGTGCAAAAATAAATCTTGATTGCATGGTTTACCACTTGCAATCTAGAATTTGGATTTTTTTACTTGCCAAAGTGAATCTTGAGGTAAAGTGGCACAAAAGAGATATTGGTCTTTGAGAAGCACAATGCTGCTTGGATATAAATTTTTCAAAAGGGGAATTACTCAGTTTTTCATCACTCAAACATGGGGTTTCCAAATGAATGGAATGAGAGGCTCAAAAGAAACAATTGCATTAAATTTTTAAGGGAAAAAGGATAGCTGGTGTTGAGATTTCACGGCAGAGGAATCACTTTCACTCAAGGCCACTTGACTTACACTCCCGCCCCCGGAACTGTCACAACCAGGGACCCAATTCTCACCGTTTTACCTCCCTCTCAGTCAGGGCTCATTGGGGCAAAAACCAACATGAACCAGCTCATCGCCCTATCTCAACTCAACCACAAACCATCAAACCGACTCACTCACCAATTCATCAAAAAGTCCACATTCAACCACCACAGTCTCCTTGCTGCTCCTCATATCTTTTCTTCTTTCATTTCTATTTTCTTCGCTTCTTATTCTTCAGTCTCCTCTCAATTCATACCTGCCTGAAACTGTGCCTGGTGAGATCTCTCTCATGCTGCTCAATATACATGCATAAAATTCACCTACTCACCCTACCTGCTGCTCTAGCTTGCTCAACTTCAACCTCACCTCAACCTCAAGAACCTGTCAACCAAATGATCTACTTTCCCTCTCGTCTCCAACAATGACTCCTGCAGTCTTGTTTTCCTGTTTGTCATCGTGTCTCAAGCCATTTTCTATTGCTTGTGATTTGTTCTGATCTCCTTCTATCTTGATGTTCTTAGCTCTCAGCTCTGTGATCAATTCAAGCTTGTATTCTCTCTTTACGGTTAAAAGCCAAAGGACGGATTCGATCAAGCTCAACCAACCTTTGAATATTCTGCTGAGAGAAGATCCTAACTGGGCGCCATGGACATCTTCAAACAAACCATGCTTAAGGCTGCTCTCAAAACAATTCCATTACTCGGAGACGACAACTACGGGATCTGGCGAGATAAGATGGATGCTGTTCTTGATTTCAGAGGATGCACAACTGCCATGAACGACAAGACCACCGGACTGGAAACTTACGTGAACAACAAGCTTAAACTTCTCATCATCTCAAAACTTGACTCAACTGCTCATGAGAATATCGTCACGGCCGAAAATAGAAACTTGGCAAAACTCCTGTGGAAGGCCATTATTCATAAATTCGCATCATCTCAGGCATTGAACCGAGCCAGAGTGTTCAATAGTCTTCTTTATCTCTCATTCAATCCCAAGGATATCGTTGAATTCATCACTAAGGTGAAGGTGTGTCTTAAGAAAATGGCCGAAGTTGGAATCCAGTTGCCAGACGACATCCTAGCCTACCTCATTCTCTTCAAGTTACCAAACTCCATGGACGATTTTAAAATACAAATCATGCATTCAGATAAGGAAATCACCGTTGAGTTTGTTCTAAATCATCTAACTCAACTGAACAACAAATCAATGGCCCAATCCTCCATTTCCAATTCAAGGTAAAAGGGTGACCTAGCTCTTTTTGGAGGAAAGAATGCTTCAAACTCAACTTTCATAAAGAAATCTGACCCAAAGCAATGTGTAGAAGGTTACCATCATCCCAGCCTTGACAAAAATCACTCAGCCAAAGAATGTTGGCATCTTCATCCGGAAGTAGCACCTGAATGGTGGAAAGAGAATCAATCGAAATGGAGAGCAAAAAAGAGCGGATCAAAAGGCAAGCCCAAGTCTCACTCTGCGCACTATTTGGCTCTACTCAATCTGTGGATTGAACATGGCGATCCAAAACAACGGTTCCTGCTCGATAGTGGAGCATCGGTCCATATGATCAACAATAGCCGTTACTTTGTTGAGATGGAACCATACTCCGGAGACCCCATCAGGACAGGCAAGGAAGGAGCAAGTTTACCAATAAAAGGAAAAGGTACCGCAAGGCTTCACTGGGACAACCTCACGCTTGAACTTGGGGAGGCATTCTACGTGCCGGATGTGACTATCAATCTGATAAGCGCTGGTGCTTTGAATGGAAAGGGCTGCACAATTAGTTCCAGAGACAGCAAATTCTCGGTCTCACACAGCGGAAGAACTGTACTGACCGGACTAATTAAGGATAATCTGTACACTCTTCCCACTCCATCTCATGGAACGGTTTCCTCCACAAAATCTCTTTTCTCATCTATTTCATCATTGCCAGAAGAAGCCCTACTTGAGATCCACCAAAAATATGGACATGCCTCACTTTCTAGACTGGCTTCTCTCATCCAACACATTCCGCCCAAAGTGAAGCAAAAATTTCAGTGTGTAGATTGCGTCAAGAGCAAAATAACAAAATTGTCCTTCAAACTCACTTCCACAAGATCCTCTAAAACTTTCGATCAAATACATTTGGATCTCATGGGGCCTATTTGACCATCTTCCAAGTGCGGTCATAGGTTCATATTGTCCTTAGTCAAAAACGCTAGCGGATACTTGGCCGCCTTCCCTATTGCCTCAAAAGATGAAACGGCTGACATTATCATCAGTTTACTTGAAAAAGAACATCACTGCCGCGGGGTCTATCCGTCTGAGGTTTGCTCTGACGGAGGAACCGAATTTGTCAACAAAAAGTTGACCTCCTTCCTAGAAGAAAGACACATCACTCATATCGTCTCAGAACCATATCATCCGGAACACAATGGCCGAGCCGAGTGTGCCAATTGAACCATCATTGAATCAACTCAAGCGACCATTAAAGACAGCCGTCTACCCTCTTTTGTGTGGCATGAAGTTGTGAAGGGATGTTGCCTGATGCTCAATCACATTCCTCAAAAAGGCAAAACAGTGACTCCTTGGGAGAAGATACACGGCCGAGCTCTTCCATCCACTTTCCCGAAACCTATCGGAAATCCTTGCATCTACCTCATCAATAGAAGACAGAAAGGACTCAAATTCAATTCAAAAGGCGAAGAAGGCATACTTGTAGGCTTCAATCAGCTTCTCATGTCATACCAAATTCTAACCAAAAATGGTTCTGTTATATCTTCTAAGCATGTCCGATTCCTGCGTATGCCTCCATCCAAGGCTTGCGGACCACACTTCAACATTGAATACATTGATTCCGAAGCAGATAACACTGACCCGACGTTGGCTTCAGATCAAACTCCCAAAGAACATCCTCATCGCGCTTCACCATGGACGGGGTATAGAGACGGGTCCAACAAATCAATGAGTTCAGACGAGGACACCAGATCAACGAGTCAGTCGTCCGACGATAAAACCTTGAATTCTCCTGTTCGTGCAGTGCAAGAAAACCCTAGACAGCCTCAGGAGGCTGGTCGACTGGATGAGCAAACTGCCACTTCTTCGGGGCGAATCCTTTGGGATAGGTTGAGGATTAAACCTCCGCAACGTTATGGTTTCTTTCATTTCTACAAGCCCAAGACTTAGGAGGACGCCCTTTGCTGCAATGAATATCTAGAATGGATTGAGGCGATGGACCTTGAACTGGGATCAATTGAGGATCTCGATGTGTGGGAAGAATATGATGGACCTGATCCAAAGAATGCGCTCAAGACCACGTGGGTCTATAAAATCAAATTAGACTGCCACGGAGACCCGATTAGATACAAGGCCAGGCTGTGTGTGCAAGGGTTCAATCAAGTTCAGGGCTTAGACTACTCTGAGACGTTCGCGCCAACTGGTAAACCGTCAACCTTAAGAATGCTGCTTCTCTATGCAGCGAAATCAAGGCAGAAGATCCGGCAGTTCGACGTCAAGAGCGCCTTTCTCCACTCACCAATTGATGAGGATGTAATAATTCAAACCCCAAAAGGTTCAAAAAGAAAATGCTGATTCCTCAAATTACGGAAGTCACTTTACGGCCTCAAACAGGCTCCCAAGAATTGGTATGAGACCCTGACAGCTTGGTTTGGGGAAGTAGGTTTTAAAGAATCTGGGTACAATCCGTGTCTCTACCTGTCTGAAGACGGCAGATCTCAAATATTTTTCCATGTAGACAACTTAGTTCTGGTTGGCAACGGCAAGGATTTTGAAAGAAAATTTCCAAAGCGGTTTGCCGGCTCAACAGCAAAGGATCCGGATACCATTCTGGGCATGCGGATAGAGGTGAAAGAAGATGAAATCCTTTTCAGCCAACCCAAGAATATTGAGCGCGGTCTCAAGGAACTAGGTCTGGAAGACGCAAAGCCCAGAAAAACTCCTCTCACTCCCAATTTGCAACTCAAACCGGCGACTGATGACAAACATGAACGATTCAGGGCCCTGAATCTGAACTACCGATCGGCTATTGGCTTACTCAATCACATCGCATGTTACTCCCGGCCCAATGTAAGTTTTGCCGTATTGAGCCTGTCCAGATTCAACGTCAAGCCAGGCATAAACCACTGGAACGAACTCAAAAAGACTTGGAAGTATCTCAAAGCAACTTCCAACATCAAACTTTGTTTGAGGGCAAATGATGCAGACTCCTTAACCTCAGCCTTTTCCAACGCATCATGGGCTGATGATCCTGACACTAGAAGATCCCAGACGGGGTACTTGTGTTTGGTTTATGGATGCGTTGTGTCATGGAACAGCGGCAAGCAGAAAAACATCACTTACAGCTCCACTGATGCCAAGCGCAATGCTCTTGTCGACGCGTTTCACGAATCCACCTGGATCCGTTCTCTGGCGTGTGAAATTTTCTCAACCGGCACCTCACCCATCTCTCTTCACACTGATAACAGTGGCCTCATTGACAAACTCGAGAAATTTGGATCTAATTCAAAAACCCGTCATCTGGATCTCAAGACCAAAGGGATGAGGGAGGAGCTCAAGACTGGAAACATCTCTGTCAAACTTGTCAAGTCTGATCATATGCCGGCAGACGCTCTCACCAAGAGTTCCGATCTGGCAAGCTTAAAACGACTCCAGCTGTCCTTCTTGTCTGTGGCGTCGACGTGACGCTAGTTTTATTTTTTTTTATTTTTTTTTTATTCCTTTTTGTTATTTATTTTATTTTTTTGTTTTCACTCTCTGATGGGCCTCCAGAACTCTTGATCTCTCCAGGCATGGGGCGTGTTGAGATTTCACGGCAGAGGAATCAAGTTCACTCAAGGCCACTTGACTTACACTCCCGCCCCCGGAACTGTCACAACCGGGGACCCAATTCTCACCGTTTTACCTCCCTCTCAGTCAGGGCTCATTGGGGCAAAAACCAACATGAACAAGCTCATCGCCCTATCTCGACTCAACCACAAACCATCAAACTGACTCACTCACCAATTCATCAAAAAGTCCACATTCGACCACCACAGTCTCCTTGCTGCTCCTCATATTTTTTCTTCTTTCATTTCTATTTTCTTCGCTTCTTATTCTTCAGTCTCCTCTCAATTCATACCTGCCTGAAACCGTGCCTGGTGAGATCTCTCTCGTGCTGCTCAATATACATGCATAAACTTCACCTACTCACCCTACCTGCTGCTCTAGCTTGCTCAACTTCAACCTCACCTCAACCTCAAGAAACTGTCAACCAAATGATCTACTTTCCCTCTCGTCTCCAACAATGACTCCTGCAGTCTTGTTTTCCTGTTTGTCATTGTGTATCAAGCCATTTTCTATTGCTCGTGATTTGTTCTGATCTCCTTCTATCTTGATGTTCTTAGCTCTCAGCTCTGTGATCAATTCAAGCTTGTATTCTCTCTTTAGCTGGGAAATGCAATAGCTAACAAGAGGGGATGGAATTAAGGCTTTGTGTTTGATAGATATAAATGGGTGACAAGATTTGTTGCAAGTACATAGCTTGGAAATCCAAGAATGGCACAAAATTGTTGCAGTTTGGCAGAAGTGGAGGGGGTGAGGATAAGAGGGAAAACAGTGAGGGCATAAAGAAATCAAGAGATTGGAGCCATTCATGGAGGTAGGTTAATAGGCAAAATTCTCAGATGGCTGATTGGGGTGAGAATAATACCACCAGAGGTAAGGTCATAGGTGCAAGCAGGCAGGTAGTGGTATGCAGCCAGATCATTGACAAAATTGGGTGGCATAAATTGCATTTGGCCCAATTGCACACTAACCACCACCATTTTCATTTTCCAAAGCCATAATCAAAATCTTTCACATTCCCTTTTGGAATCTTTACAGAACTCCTTTTTAACCTCTTGAACATTGAGTAACACCCAGCAGCCATCCAATGGGTGCTCATATGCAATTATTTCCTTGATCAGCCCATAACCAAATTTGCTGTTCAGTTCAAACAGGATGCAGTTGTTTGGCTCCAGTACCAAGAATTTGGGTTTTCCCACGCAATTGTAAGTCTGAAGTATTTTTCCTTGACCGCGCAATATTGCAGAACCAGGAGGGTGGGGCAGGTCATGATAGCTTTGGATAGTTGGATTCTCCTCTTGTATGTTTTCCAATAAACTTGATTACAGATTATCATCAATTAATATTGTGCAACCCTGCCTTTTGCAACTTTTATCTGGTCCTGTCAGTCATTTTTCTGCCTCTGGATCTGCTTCCAATTTTTGTATCATGAAAATTTGTTTTAGCATTGTGAATTCAATTTCTCCTTTATGTTTCAAAAACCAGGAATTAGTTTCCTGAATGAAAAAAAAAGATGCAAGGTACTCACCAAGGCAATTTTTTGTGCCCAAGTTTTGCAAATTTCCAATGAGCCTTTTGCCCACAAATTCAGCCACCCCAATTCATGGCCCCCATTTTTTGATAATCTCTGGAACATGCAGCGCATAGAAATGATTTGGATTCACAACCAATTTTTCAAAAAATATTTTTGATGTATCCCTGTATAGATTGTAGTGGGTAGTGAATTGAACAAAGTGTGGAGATCTTATTTGCCTTGAAGCCACTATGTGAGTACAATGCATTTGGCTAGAGATGTTTTCCATGACAAGTGCTTGGTTTGTTTTCACATGGGTGATGTTGTTGATAAAAAATTCTCCTGAAACCAGGGGAATGATATAGACAAAAAGGGAATACCACTGGGAAGACTTTAGCTTCCTAAGTTTTGCTTGAACCAGATCACTTGGTGTACATCCAATAATTGATGGAATGTTGATATCTCACAATTGTTGTTATTGTTGCCTGGCACACCCGCATCCTTGTGATCCTGCCTCAACTATCCCGCTACAAACACTCCAGCTTTAAAATCAGATTACAACTCACCCATTGTATTTTGCCTTGACCCACTGTCCCCAAACTGGGGCATCTCTGCTCACTCATCCTTCTTCATCCCTCCTTCCATCTTACTTCATCCCTCCTCCATCATTCCTTCATCCCCCCTTCCTTGTTCCGTTCCCAATCCATCTCTCCTTGCCCTATTCCTTGCCTATCCATCCTCAAGATATCCTCCATTCATCCCCAACATCTTCCTCCTTTTATCTAACTCCAAATCTCCCCTTTGACCATCAACTCATCATCATCCATCTGCTCAAATTGCTACAAATCAAGCTATCTCAATTATCCTTCCCACACCATCAACTCACCATCATTGATCCATCCAAATTTCTGAAAATCTAAAACTCAATTCCAATATCTCTAGTCCCTCAACACCAACAAACACATCATTCAATATTCATTTGATCAGATTTGAGAAACAGCCAACTATGAAATTCCTTTTTTCTCAATTTCTGTCCTCATCATGTCCCATCTTCTCCATATCTCCCAAATCCATTTAGTCTCCTTGTGTTTATTTTACATCTCATTATCATTCTCCTGTCAAAGAAATTCTTGGGTAAGAATCTTTGTCACAACCATTTTCTTTATCAATTCCCACTTTCTCATATGTTGACGCTTCCTATTGTTCTCAGTTCCATTGGTCTTAGTTTGAAATAAAGCCCACTTTTGGTTGTTTCATACCTTCAACTTCTCAAAAATTAAATTTGAGAAAAATCCGTTTCCTTGTCAGTCATCAGCAGGCCTTGGTTCCCCTGGTTACTTTCAAAATCACTAGTTTCCTCATCCTCATTGCTTTATGAATGATTCTTGTCTTCATCAAATTCTAGTCACGTCTGTTTTCTTGGAGTATTACTTTGATAAACTTGGCACCAATTCAACTTGAAAGACAGAGCCTGGAATCCTCAGATTTCCAACAAATTATGGGCTAAAACCCCCTCCAACCAGTTATTCATGAAACCCAAGGTCACATGAGAAACAGGGTCAAAATAAGGAAGTTGATTCAGTTCAAAGTAGCAAATTCCAGCTTTTTGGAGTAGGTCATCTTGTCCTTTGATTGCTTTTGTTTGTTTCCATTTTTCTGATATTTGCAAAGCCTTGGAGGCATTTCTTGGGGGTCCTAGACAAAGATATTTTTTTGTGTCTTTGGTTCCATGGAACCAGCAAAAAAAGTAATCGGCCAAATGAAAAGCAAAACTGGCAACTTTATGAGTAGCACCTGTATCCCCAAAGAGAGGTAGTAGTCAAACTTGGACTTTTTGTGCAAAGGGGTGTTGGCTAGTTTTGTTTTGAAAGTTGTTTTTTGTAAAAGACCCAGAAGTTGATTGAAAAAGGGTTGAAGGAAGTGACTAATGGTTGTCATACTAGGTGCTTGTAGTCCTGGTGTCAAACCTGAAATTAACATGCATTGAACCTGATTTCTGAGATGCGGCAACAGATTCATACACAACATTGCAATTATCCAAATGGATTGTTTTTTACCAGCTAGTTTGTTGGTGTGCAGGTTAAAACAATCAAAAAAGATAAAAACACAGGTTTGAGGGATGATATTTTTTTGGGCAATTCACACCAGGCTAGAATTTTCCAAGCTTCTCCTTGCTGTATATCAATCATTACTTTGGGATCATGTATTTGTAAGTGAGTTTTCCAAGCTTAAATTTCACTTTCAATTATAGGAATGGAGAGAGACAATTTCATCCACAAATGAAAGAATTTGATAATGAAAATTGAAGTAGGAATGCAGATGATGGGAAATTGAGTAGGTTTTGGAAAACTTCTTTCAGTTTGAAATTTCCCTTGATGTGTGCTTCCAACAAACATTTTTTTCTTTACATAATTCAGTGCTTCAAGGAAGTGCCCTGAGAGTTTCTTGGAATTTGAAGTGATTAGGTAAATAGGGAGGGAACTAGAGTGAAAAGAAAGTGGGGCAACAGAAAATCTTCTCAAGTTTCACATTGAATTTGGATTTGAGGATTGTCCAAATGTCAACTGACACCAAATTATCCAAGGTGGGAATATCTTGGACCCCATTCAGAAGGTGCATTAATAATTATTGTGCGGTATTACATTGCTGCATACTGAGATTCCCGTAGAGATGTAGCCATGATAGAAAAAAAAGAAGCCATGTCTATAAAGTGACACAATTGTTAGAACATATCTTCCAAAAGAGACTTCAAGTAAGAATAAATTACACAATGGTGAGGGCATTTTCTCCTCCAATCCATCTTCTTGGTTGAATAGGAAAGAATCTGTGCTGTGATTGTATGTGGTTTCAGAGTTAAATTCCATGGGATCAGTACTTTTAGTGTTGAGAGTGAAAACATGTGACAGATTTGACTTCAAATCATTTTTATGATGCTTCTGTTCATTATGCATGGAGATAAAATTTCCTTGGTTCCGGTTACCATGGCAATCAATGTGGAAGGAGTGGGAGAAGTCTGAGCTTCAAAATAAGGTATGTTTTGGATTGGAAGCTGGGCAAGACATGAAAGATACTGAATGGAAGATGGGATGATCAAGAGGGAGAATGGAATTGAGAGTATTTAGGATGGGAGAAGCTTTGATACAGGGGGTGATCTTGCTTGCGGGCAAGGAGTCAAAAAATGCTGTTGTCAATGGAACTGACAAAATGAAAATGGGCTGACGTGGGAGGTGTTGCGCAGTTGTTGCAAGTCATTTTGGGTGGCAAAAAGTGGATTGCGTGGGTGACAATTATTCAAAATTGTCACCACTTTGCATGTGGTGTGAGACACATAGTAGAGTGCTGCCTTTACCAACTAGGCTACAGACGCTTAAGGCTGCCAGGGTTGTTTGGTATTACTGGTCTGGTTTCAACTGCAAAGCCTTCATACTGTGATGATACATCATTTTAGAAGGTTTAACCTCAAAAAATGGCACATAGCCAAGCAAAAATTTGCACATAGCCAAGTTTGGGTGGGTTGGGCCAAATTTTGTCTTGGCCAACACCCAGGCCAAGTGGCCATTACCACCAAAGTCAATGATTAAGGGAATTTTTTTTCTTTTCTTTTCTTCATCAAACCTTTAAATAAAAAATTTTTGTTTGGAAAAAGAAATTTAAGGATTTTTGGGTTGAAAGGATTGAGGTGAAGACAAATAGAAAGGGGTGGGGGGGTGCCCACAGATTGGCCTCAGCCAATTGAAACTTGTCTGTGTCCCAAGATATGCAATGGAAACAGATGCAGAAATCAAGCCTGTTGGGAACACTCCAAAGCATGCTGGTCCCTGTGCCAAGAGGGACTTGAAAAATGTGTGATTAATTTTTTTAAAGGTTGATCTTCACTAAAGCAATGAATTAAAAAGTGTTCAGGAAGTAGGATTTTGTTTTAAACCTCTATATTATTCAGAACATCTCCAAAATTGAGTCAGAACTTCTGGTGATCAGAATCCCCTGCAGAAAACATATTTGAAGTAAGGCGCAAAACTTGGAAATGTCTCTAGCTAGAAGAATTGACAAAAGTTGCATCAAAAATCTGGGGGGGGGTCTATCTTTCTTAAACAAAGTGAATATTTGCCATAATTCTCCACAAATGAACATGATCTTTCCTCTGAAAGGTAGTTTGGGATCCATGAGGCCTTCAATTAGCTTTTCAAACAACTCAAGAGCATGCCCATGACTAAAATTTCCTTCATTACAGATTTTAAAAGAAGCCTTTTTGAGAGTGTAACCCTTTTGAGACTTCTTTAATATTCTTGGTACAGAGGAGTGATTAAAAACCAATTTAATTCAAAAGTTGAGATGATCTTTTCCTCCATTTAGTAGATTGAATGCATCTATTCCACTAACAGGACATGCCATAGCTATTATTCCAGATTATCTGATAGAAGCTAACTAGCATTTGTATAGTAATTTTTGCCAGACCAAGCCCACCAATTCTATCAATAAAGAAATAAGAGGGTTTATAAAAATTTCATGCATTCATTGTTGGATCAAATATTGGCTTCTATCTATGATTTGGAAGATAAATTTATTTTATGTCTGATTGATTTATAAAAACAATTTTTTCTTCCCCAAGGATCAAATTGATGTTATTCCTTGTTTTCTTCACTGATTTATGAAGTCTTGAAACATCAGGAAAATCTTGTTCATCACTTGTAACACAATTTAGAAATATGATGGGGGTTATGGATCTTGATATTTTGTTTTGAGAAAAATTTGATCTGTGATTCCAGAATGAATTAAATTATCAAACACAAAAGTGAAGGAAGAATACCATAGAAAATGTGGTTCTGGATGCTGAAAAAGTGACAAAAGAATTTCAAACAAATTCCTTGGCTCAAAATGTTTAAGATATCTCTGAGCTTCTTCCATTATTTACAAATGAAAATTGCTCTCAAGTAGACCCTTTGTCAAGGCAGCCTCTCTTAAAGTTTTATGAGAAATAAAAAAAATACCTGTTCCCTGATCCATATCAACACCATTTTTTAGGGCATTGAAAAAATCTTAGAACGTCTCACCCCTTAGACTAGGGTGTATCAAAGTTAACCAAACTCAAAAATTCCTAATTGCAGTTTGTAAACCAAATCCGCCATTAAAAACCAAAAAAATCACTTATTTAAGATCAGACATGTCAAATTTAAAAATAAATAAGTGGGTTTTTTCAATTAAAGTATATAAAGGCACCCACAGCATAAACCACAACATGCACCTTACCAGCCATCCCTTGCTCCCCACTTTCATCCAACTCCAACCTTCCATCCAACTCCAACCTTCCATCCAACTCCAACCTTTCATCCAACTCCAAACTCCTTGGACATCTCATCCTTGCTTCCCACTTCCATTTAACTCAAAACTTCTCAGAATCCTTGCTTTCCAGCTTCATCCAACTCCAAAATCCTTGTACATCTTATCATCCTCACTGCTCATCCTTAATTTGCACTTCCACCCAACTCCAAAATCCTGGTACATCTCATCATCCTCACTGCTCATCCTTGCTTCCCACTTCCATCAAACTACAACCTCCTTGGAAATCTCATCCTTGCTTCCCACTCCCATCTAACTCCAACCTCCTCAGAAATCTTTTGCTTGCTTCCCACTCCCATCCAACTCCAAGCTCTTTGGAAATCTCATCATCCTCACTGCACCTCACACTATCCTCTGAAACCTCACCCTATCAAAATGGCACCTCAGAAATCCAAAAAAATGACTTCCTACCCAAACAAAAATCCCCAATAAATTTAAAAACAAACAATCCTCTTCCTTCAGCTTCCAAATCATCTGGCCAATTCAAGGAAGAAGATTACCTAATCCTGTTCAACTGACTCAAATTTGCGTCAAACCATGCTGCTTGCTTTTGGCCCAGCAAAGAAACAAGAGTTGGTCGACCCCCATATTCAAAGGTAAATGGCTATCTTCTGATTGCCAATGAGCTCACAAAAGAAATAAAAGGTAGGCCAGACTTTTCTTCAAAGCAAATGTGGGAGCAGTGTGAGAACTACCGGGACAATTACCCAAAAGCACACTCCATGTCTATCTCAACTTGGTTTGGCATAACTGATGCAAACAAAGCCAAGGGGATAAACTCTGTGCTTGATAAATTGGATTCAATCTGCCCTTTTTACAACCACATGGATGAAATATTTGGTAAAAAAGCAAATATAACCCCTCTGGCTGAGTTCAATTCTCAAACAGAAGAGTCATTTGATATGGAGCCACTTCTCAATGATACACAGCCTAGTGAACCCAATAACAATGAAACATAAAATTTTCCACAATGAGAGTCAGCTTCAGCCACCAAGAATGATGTTTCCAAAATTAAATCTCAATCAGCCCCAATCCAGTCCACAAGCATCTCAAACACTTTCCTGGATCCATCACTTCTTAGCATGGATGAACTCAATGATACCACAAACTTGGGGGGAAACTGTCTGAATCCACAATCCCAAAATACCTAACCTCTAGGTAAGTATGGTTTTTCTTTTCTTGAACAGTTAATTTTAACTGATTTCATATGAAAATCCTCATCCTTTTCTTGAAAATAACAGAACACTTAGGCCAATAGGGCCTACTAAATCACCTTCAAATCTGAGTGAAGACATCTAGCTTCCATCAACCTCAGCCAAGGGAAAATGCAACACCTCCAATTAAATGAACATAAAAACAAAAATTCATCAAAAGAGGGGAAACACTTCTAGCTTTGGAGGCTTTGAAGATATCATCAAGAAGCAAGATTCAAGTAAGGAAAAAAAATTGGATTTCTGAATCTTCCCAAAAGTTCAAAAAAAAATTGATTAATTGACTTTTAAAAACCATGAAAAATCTTTTTGAAACAAGAAAATTGCCTTTGAGAGTGAGAAGGGGGGTGTCATCTGGAAATTGAAGAGAAAAAATGGAGAACAGAGCTTATAGCTATTGAGATTGAAAAGAGTATCAGGTTGAGATCAGGAATGAGAAAAGAAACCAAATTTTGAGAGGAGCAAATCAAGCTGGAAGGGGAGGCCAGGAGGGACTGAACTCAGGGTGTGGAGGTCAACAGGTGATGAGAATCAGTGGTGAGTTATTTCATGTTGAAGAAAAAGGTGTTTTAAGTAGTAACAACTAGAGAACCCATAAAGTGGGTCTGATCAGATTGGAAAAGCATATTCATGCAATTAATCACAGAAATATGGACAAGAATCAGTTCATCAAAAGAAAAACTGGAGAAATGAGTCTGGACATGGACAGGTTGATAAAGGCCTGAGGACATAACAGTGACATACATGAGACATTTGTCACACCTTTAGTTAGCAGATCAATCATTCAATATAGGGTAATAAACAGCAATTAAAACCATAAAGTAGACTAGAGATTATAAAATGAACTATCAAACATACATAGAATTTACCCTAAAGCATGTATGATGAGGTTTTAATAGAGGATAAAGATAGATTTTGAATAATAAGGATGAAAGATGAAGAGAAAAAAAATTCACTATCTCAACAATAGCCCAGGAGAAAAAAATATAGACAGAGTAAGCAGCCCAACAGAAGAAGATTGATGCAGAAAGGAATATCAAAAAAGACAAGTTGGATTTTCAGAACAAGGAAAAAGACAAAGATTTTTCTCAATCAGAGAAAAAAGGAAAGGTTTTCATTGGCAATTGCCTTTGTAAGTTGTGGTCAACCAATGACAGAGATTGAAAAGATTGCTCAGCTGTTTGGCTTGTAAATGTGTTTGAATATACTGCTATTCATTAAAAAAAAATACAAATTAAATTATTTGAAAGCATTTTTTATCTGTTCTTCATATCCACCAATTTTTGAGAATTTTCAATTTCCATCAAGATATTTCTGGACTGCTGGTTCCATTTTTTTGGATATTTGACAAGAGAAGCCTATTTTTGTATACTTTTTGAATGGTAATAATCCTCCACAACATTGAAAAGTAAAATATTTGTATTTGAAAACAGCTAATTTAACCCCTGGAAATTTAGAAAAATCATGATATACCTATAAATAATTCATGAATAAGGCAGGGTGGAAAATAAAAGGATTCAACTGAATCACCCCCCCCAATGGCGCGTTATCCTGATTGTATAATGAAGTCAAAAGACAACATAGGGAAGACAAAGAAGGGGGGAAATCCAAGGATTGGACTGAATCACTCCCCCAATGACCATGATCCTGATTGTATAATGAATTTCAGACACCATAGAGAAGATGAAGCAGCAAGGACATACAAGGAAGAAATGGGGGTAATCTCACTCACTTATTTTTTGTTCCAGGCTTCACCACATTGCAAATAGGCCTTGGGGAGGATGGTGGCAATTATAGTGGCAAGGATGGGGGTGGTGGGAGTGGGGAGGATGATTCCATTGCTTTGGCCAAGGAAGAAGCAGGGGGAAGTTCATTGGTAAGTGGGTTGGTTGGTCAAGGGTGGGGGAGGCTGGGTTGCTCACTCAAGGAGGGGGGGGGGAATTCAATTGTTGCTGGTGGCTGGTCAATTGGTTGGAGTGGAGGGGGCAGTTTTCAGTTGCAGAGGTGATTGGGCAGAGAGGGGGGGGGGGGGGTGGTTGTTGAGTATTTTCCCCCTCTCATCACTTTCTGCGCCTCTGCGCACGGGTACGCACTGAGTCTATGACGGGGACCCCAACCTGTTTTTCTCACTTACACTTGGTCTCATCCCCTTTTACTCATCTCCATCCTTTTTGATCCTTTTTTGACCTCTTCCAATAATCTCTGTTCTAAATCTCCCTACTTCCCTATCTATCTTTCTTCTGTATATTTTTTATTCCCTTCTATTTCTACTTCTTCCTCCAATCTCCTTGACTCTCAACATACTCCATCAAATCACTTGACCCAATTACTTCTATCTCTTACTGGTAAGATGTCTATTTCTCCAATAAAGCCTTATTGAACCCAGTCTGACTCCATACCATGACTAGCCTATCTCTATCTATACTCAAATCCCATGCCTTCTGTTTCCTCTGATTGTCTCTCCATTCATAAATCTCTCATAACTCAAAGCTGTGTCATTAGGCAATTCTTATTGATCTACGCTCCTCAGCTGGTTCTTAGTTATCTAGAAATATAATCAGATCTCATTAGTGGTCATCAGTTGGAGATGGGGGGGCAGGTGGTTATGGGTCAAAGGTGGGGGGGTGGCCAGTTGATTGGTTGGAGATGGGGGGAGCAGTTGATTGTTGCTTATGGGGGGGGGGCTAGTGGATTGGTTGAGGTTGTTGAGGATGGGGCGGGGGGGGGGGGAGAAAGGTTAATGGGCCAAGGATGGGGGAGGTTTGGCTTGGAAATTAGCTGTGGGGGGGGTCTGGTGGGCCCAGGAGGGAGGAACCAAAGGTGTAGGTGCAGTTTAAAAAGGAGTGCAGCAGTTGGCACAAGTGCAACAAGGGGGGGGAGCTGGATTGAGAGGAGGGGGGGAGGGCATACCTGGGTGGCCTGGGAACATAAATTGGAGATGAAAGGGCGGGTTTTAGAAAGGCAATAAAAAAGGGAGTTGGGATAAGGTGACCAACCTGGAGATGGAGATGAAGATGGTGGGCTGATAGGTGTGGTGAGGTGGTTGTTGGTGTTAGCCTCCTGGATGCCAAGTGTCAGCTTGCTACTATTGCAAAGCAAACTGCAAAAGTAACAAAAATAACATAAAAATAATAGTAGTATAATTAACCTAAGAAGGAGTGGGAAAACCATAAATATTATTACAGAAATGGGCTCTCCACCCACAATTAGGTAGGGTCACTCACTGACCCCACCCTTGAAATCCAACTCCTTATATTTTTAAATAATTAAGGAAAGAAAGAACCAAATACTACGGCTACACTATTGAGCTTTTGGTCAATTAAATATTTCACACGTATTGTCACATATAGGTTTCACAACTAAAATTCAGTCAGAATTGAGGTGTTGAGTATATTTTAGGAGTTACAAACGGAAATGTGTTTTCTCAAAATTCCCGCATGCAGCCGCATCTGCCAATGCACCCGCACGCGGCTGAGATACAGCCCTGTCACTCTGTCAAGGTCGTGTACGCATCCCCGGGCCTCTGACAAGTATGCAGCCGCAGGACTACGGGTTGACAGAGTGACAGGTGGCCTGAGAGGCTCAGGTACCGCGTAAACATGCTACGACCCACACGGGAACATTCTACATATGTAATAAATGTTCCTGTGGATATTAGATAGTCTAAAAGTACATAATATTATATAAAAATACTTAAATAACCCTTATACATGTTTTTTATTAAATATAATTCAAAGTACCAAGAATGTCGAAAATAAAACAATGACAACTTCTAAAAATATATTAAAATACTTTAATATACTTTTATGAGAATTCCTAGCCATCAATATCTTTGTGAAATACTAAGAAAACTAATGATGTCAAAATATTACATGAATTCTCATGACTTATATTTTTAAGTAATTATTTTAGTAAATCAACTGGAACTCGAAAATAAGGAGTAAAATCAATATCATGACTTTAATCCAGTTATTTAATACATAATGAGAACTCACCTGACGTCAGGATGTCCGTAGAAATTTCTTTTTAAATAATTATTGAATTAATGGGAACATTTAATAAGGATAATTAATTAAATAATACATAAATGGGACAGATTAGTGTTATTCACACATCCTAATATCTATTATAAAGTAGAATAATTCCCATACCCTGAGGAATTAGATGCTAACCCTGCTATAGCACCAACAAAACGTGACAGGCTACCCCTAGTTACCCTTCTAGCCTTAGTGTCTGTCCCTTTGAGCCCCTGTACCCCTCAGAAGGACAATAATGGGACTCCAGAAGCTATAAATAAAGAGCTCTTTTGAGGATATTGATGGGCAGGGACCAACTTATATTTATATCCAGACACTGTGACAAGGTAATCAGGTACTTATAAGAGATAAGTAAGTGATTTATGGCTAAGTCTGATCATTAATATCTGTCCTCAACCTCTTTTTTATCAATTAAAACTGCTGAACAACCTTATAACCCCAGTATACAGGTTGAACCCATCAGTGCACGTCTCAAACAGATACCAAAAGGATTTAATAATATACCAGTGAGTTTTATTATCCTTTCTCTGTCGTGGCAGCTTGGTTACAAGGCCCTTCCACTCCACTGTGTATTTTATATACATATTATCTTTGGGTAAAATATCCTTTAAGCTAAAGAGCCCAAAGTAACCAGGACTACGTGTTTTCATACTGAAATCCCTGAAGAGAGGTGTTGAAGATCCCCAATATAATTGTGGCCCCTCTATAAAAATATTTAATAATCAATTTATTCATATTGATTTAAAAAAATAAACCATAACCAAACCACTTAACCTTGCAATAAGCTTAATCCAAATATTTTACAGATTTTTGCTGCATTTATTAAGTAATATATTTATTATGTATTTTATCACCTCTGGTAGCTAAAGGATAGCAAGGGTCTTGGCATCCAGGAGGCTGACAATTGTGGGTCTGGCCAGGAAATATTCCATTTTATTATATTTAATACCTTGGACCAGGCATTTCATGTAAAAATAAATCAAAGATAAATTTATCTGACTTTATAACCATGATTTATCATTAAATTCTTTTCAGTTGATTTAAAAACCAATGCAGAATTAATAATCTATTATTTAAATATTTTAAAGATAAGAAAAGAAGAATATATTCAAAATTATAAACCTACTGGTTGGAAAGCTTTAATTCAATCTGAGCAACTTAATATATCTTCTGCATGTAAACACTTAGATAAACTCCTTGAACAAGAATATCTTGAAAGGCGCATCAACTTTCAGGCCCTATTAAGGAAACATAAAGCTTGGAAGAAATACCATATAAATTCCTTTTTGAAATATAAAAGTAAGTATACAACTTGTATTACCATATTATTTTTTTAAAAATAAAATTGATATGTTTTATTAACCAATAAAATAAACTTTTTTATCAGTGAACCCTCCTGTAACAGAAACCACCGCCACTGAAGTTGATTTATTGGATCAAGAAATCCAAGATATCTCTGGACAACCTGAAAATGTTGATTGGGCAGGTGAAGACCTCATTGGAACACACCAAGACCCCGTAGGATTACCTACTAAGGATCAATTTAATCCCAATAAAGTCTTTGTACCTTTGAACATCAACTTAAGTGAGTTTTGAATAAAACTTATTTTTACAGATCTTTTCTGTAAAATACTTATAAACATATTATTCAAAAATGAATAGAAGTAACACAAGAGCCTCAGGGAGAATTCCCTCCTATGGATCTTTGCTAACAGCTCCCAGTAACCGTGAGACCACCAATAAGGACAACCATGAAGGGACTGGAACCCTTGAATCAAATGTTGATGGACAAGGAGCAGAACCAATTACTTCTGCCCTCTCCCAAACTAGAGCCAGAGAGGGTATTAAAATCAAGCCACCCTCCTTTAAAAGAAGATTCCCTGCAGCCACCCCAGCAGAATCTGGACAAGGAAGCCAGGATCAAAAACTTAGTCAAAGAGCGTGTGAAATATTGGGAAGAATTCAAAGAAGCCCAAGCCAAGGAGGACATGGTGTCTATGAAAAAGATAATCTCCCAGGCAAAAGCCACCCAGATAGCTCTTCAGAAAATGATTCCAAGGAAAGAGGTAGAATCCTACGTAGAAAAGTGGAATCCTTGGGATCAATTAGCCCAACTGAAAGGCAAAGGATCAGGAAAGAAGAGATCCTCTTCCCATCCCAAACCAAAGGGAAAGAAAGGCTGGGATCAGATAATATCCCTAGCTCAAAAATGGAAAAAGGTTTACAACAATTAGCTTCTAATTCTGAGCCCAAACAAAACTCTGATGTAATTACTTCCTTTTCTAATGATATGCGTCATAATTTCAAAATTGTTTGTGAAAATTTGGACAGTGTTTATACCCAAATGGATAAATTAACCTCAGTAGTAGCCAAATTGATTAAGAACCAAAAAAAGAAGGTAGGAATGGAAGAAATCAAAGAACACACAGAACAGTTATTGGAGACAATTAATCAAGGTAGGATCAGACAGACTCAAACAATTGAGAATATGGTATCAGAAATCCAAGAAGATTTTATTATGTCTTTCCAACCCTTAAAAGAAGAATTGGTAACCACTACTAACATCTCTATTCAATCACTTAGTGAAAAACTGGATGTGCTTAATAACAAAGTGGACCTGCAACTTAATCTGATCAAAAATGATCTTAGAGACTTGAAAGTCTGTCTGACCAACCCCTTGGGGAGTACCACAGAGAAACCAAAACATCCCAGACAAACCACTACTCCTTATGCACCACCCTTATTAGGAATGCATAGTAGTGACACCTTTAGGCCTAGTCCTACCCCTGAGATGGAGCAAGCCCTCAAACTGTTACCCCCTATTTCTGAATGGCCCAAGTTCTCCGGTGAAGGAGAATACAATCATATAAATTTTATTAAATTTATTGACTACACTATTAACTCTTATGACCTAACAGAAGCTATAGCTGTAGTCAGGCTGCCCAGACTATTTGAAGGATTAGCCTTGGAATGATTTATCAGTAAAAGAGAAGAAGTAGGATCCTTACCATGGAATTCTTGGAAACTTCTGATTAAAGAACAATTTGGTTCTAGAATGTGGAAAAGAAAAATGATGAAAAATTTCGAAAATTCCTCATTTGACCCCTCCAAGGATAAACCTCACAAATGGTGCTTGGAACAGAAGAAAAGGTTGGATTGCTTCTGTCCAGATGCTGATAAAGAGGAAGTAAATGAAATACTCCTCAGCCTGTTTCCTGGAAATCTTAACCATAGTGTGAGATGTAGGATGAGTATGGATGCTGACTTGCCAACTCTAATCAATGTGCTAGAAGAAGTAATAGACATGAATGGGTTGGACAAGAAAGCCCCTTCTAGACCCAAAGAGAACTAAAAAATTAACAAAACCAGAGAACAACCTCCTCTGATGAACACCTCTGATAATAAGAAACCTAATGAGAATAGGGATAAAGAGAGAATGGCTGCAACTTGTTGGAATTTTAACAAGACTGAGCATATGAGACAAGACTGTTCATTAACAAAAAGAAAGATAGCAGTCTTGGAAGGAGAGCAGGAGGTTGAAGGGAATCAGAAATGTGAAGATAAAGCTGGTACCAAAGGATCTCTTTCTGAATGTGAATTGGTCCTGACCAACCCTGTTAATGTTATAGTAGGAGATATAGGCTCTTCCGTAGAAATCAATAACATTGATGGGGATTCTAGCTTGCCCCAACAATGGGATCCTACCATACTTCCTAGACATATTAAGGCTGTCAAATCATTAACATTTAAACCTATGAGTGGGAAAATTTATACCACTGCTCAAACTTGTTATGCAACAGGATTGTATAAAAACAGACCTATAAGGTTATTACTGGATAGTTGAGCTTTTTGCTCATGTTTCTGTGCTGAATTCTTAAACAAATGGGATCCCAATTGGAAAGAACACCTTCTGCCCGTGCAATACCAGGTTCAGCTCTTGCAATTCTACCACGAATGCTATTGGAGTATGGACTGCTCCTATAATAATACCCCATACTAAAGGATCTTTGAGGATAAAAGTGGAATTTGTAGTATTGCTCAATGGAGTATGTGACTACCTGATACTGGGTAATGATGCCTTATGTCTATATGGTATAGATGTGTTCCAGAGTAAAGGAAGATACTTCACAGTAGGTGGTAATTGGGACAAGAAGTTTAAGATATGCAATATTCAGTCTAACTTCCCCTCCTCTACTTATCAAAAGCATTTAGAAGACTTTGACCAAGAATACTTCTCTCAAGAAGCTCTGAATATGAAACTTTCTGAGGAACAGAAGAAAGATATATTGAAAGTCTGATTTGAGAACAAAAATGCTTTTTGTACTAAAGATCATCCCATTGGTGATATTAAAGGACATGATATGGTATTGACATCAACCACTAAGCCTCCTTATCCTAAAATTTTAAGAAGGCCAGCCTATCCTTTTAGTCCTAAGTCTAGAAAAGCTCTTGAGGAACATATCCAAGAACTAATAGATTACAAGTATTAAGGAAAGTAGGGCATAATGAACAGGTAGATGTGACCACACCAGTAATCATAGCTTGGAATAATGACAAGTCAAGAATGGTAGGAGACTTCAGAATGCTCAAAAATTATACTCAAGCAGATTATTATCCTATACCCTGGATTGATCATGCTCTGCATAACTTGTCCAAGGCCAAGTACATCACTACTATGAATATGCTTAAAGGTTTCCACCAGATACCAATAAGCCCTGAAAGCAGGAATTTTATGAGAATAATCAATCATTTGAGAATATATGAATATCTTAGGATGCCCTTTGGTATAAAGAATGCTCCATCACACTTCCAGAGAACAATGGATACAGTTCTAGGTACTTACATCAGACAAGGATGGATGATGTTATATATAGATGATGTTATCATATACTCTGATGATTGGGATACTCCTATTAACCAAGTAATATTAGTACTGTAGAATATCTCCAGAGCTGGATTGAAGGTGTCCATGAAGAAATGCAACTTTGGCTAAGGAGAATTGAAAGCCTTAGGACATATAGTCTCTGGTCTAACCCTAGCTGCTGATCAAAATAAGATAGCTTCTGTCATGAATAGACCTATGCCTCAAAACAAAACAGAGTTACTGTCTTTGATTAGTTTTTGCAGTCATTACAGACAATACATACCAAAGTTTGCTATGCTAACTAAGAGTCTTTATGAAGTATGCAACAACAACACTCTATTTGAAATGACTCATGAGAAACTGAAAAACTATGAGGAATTAAAAATAGCTATGACCTCTACTCATTTACTTATCCAACCAGATTACTCCAAGCCCTTCAAACTGTACATTGAAGCCTGCATGGAATGGTTAGGAGCTGATCCACATCAAGAAAGGATAGAAGAAGACAGACCAGTAGAGAAACCAGTACTCTTCATATATAGACAGATCAAAGATACAGAGAAGAGATATGAGGCCAGTCAGTTGGAATGTTTGGCACTAGTATGGCTTTAGAAAAGCTACACTATTACTTAGAAGGCACCACTTTTCAAGCTTTTCAAGTAATCAGGGAATGTAGTGCTGTAAGAACTCTTATGAACATGAAAACTCCCAGCAGACATATGCTCAGGTGGCAAATTGCTATACAACAGTATAGAGGTCAGATGACTATAGTGCATAAACATGGAGCTAAAAATAAGAATGCTGATAGTCTAAGTAGGAATGCTTTGCCTAATGACATTAAAAATCCAGCACATGACCTTGAAGATCAAGATATTTTTCCTATCCTGAACATCAATCTTTTTTCATTGAATGAACCAATAATGGGGATCCACTTATGTGAATTAGATACTGCTTTCTTCAAACTAGTAAGGGACAACTACTCTCCTGAAATCAAGTTGCTGATTACCATTATGGAATGTGAAACCCAAGAAGCAGCTCTGATAAATATCCTACCTGCTTCATTACTTAAACCCTATAAAGCAGGAAGGCTTACCTTTTGGGATGGTCTCCTTTACTACAGACACCAAAATTCCAGTGTATTAGTACTAAGCAACAAAGAACATATACAACATATACTCCAGGAATGACATGAAAACTGTTAATCAGGGCATCTATCCACAAAAAGAACCTTGGAAAAAGTAAAACAAACTGCTTGGTGGATAGACTGGAAAGAAATCACTATTAAATATGTTACTAGCTGTGAAACCTGTCAGAAATGTAATAAAACTACTGGAAAAAGGTTTGGACTCTTACAGAAAATCTCTGAACCTACAACCAGATGGGAAATCAATAATATGGATTTTGTCACCGGCCTCCCCCCTGGAGGTACTCATTCATACAACTCTGTCCTAGTTATAGTTGACAGATATTCTCAGAAGGCAAAATTCTTACCTAACCACAAAGAAGATAGTGCTATGGATGTAGCTTTACTATTCTGGAACAGGATCATAGCTGATGTGGGTATACCCAAGATTATAATCAGTGACAGAGACCCCAAATTCACCTCTGAGTTTTGGAGGAATCTACATGATATACTGGGTACTACTGTAGCATTTTCTACAGCATACCATCCCCAAACTGATGGATTAGCTGAAAGAATGATACAGACCATAGAAGATATGTTAAGAAGGTTCTGTAGCTTTGGTCTAGAATAAAAAAACTCAGATGGTTATTTCCATGATTGGGTAAGCCTACTCCCAGCCCTAGAAATGGCTTATAACAGCAGTAAAAATTCTACTACCAAAGAAGCTCCTTACATACTAGAAAGAGGATGGATTCCAAAACTCCCTAGGAATAACCTAAACTATAACTTAGCCACTATTCATCCAACATATCTTGACTTTAAGAAGATGATAGATCTGGCAAATAATCATGCTCAAAAATGTGTAGAAGAAGCAGTAGAATACAACAAACAAAGATGGGACAAATCACATAAAGAACCTGACTTTAAAATAGGAGATCAGATCTTGATATCTACAACCAATTTCAAAAATCTAGCAGGTAACAGAAAAATGAAACCAGCCTTTGTTGGACCATTTGTTATCAAGAAGATGCATGGCAAAAATGCTATGGAAGTAATCTTGAGTGAAGAATTATCAAGGAAACATCCAGTATTTCCTGTTAGCCTAGTCAAACACTTTCAAACAAGAGAAGGTAGCAACCTCCCTCCAGCAATAATCCCAATAGAACTTGACCCTGTGAAAGAAAAAGGAAAGTCAGCAGGATATTGAGAGACAAGAAAGAGAGAGTACAAGGAAAAGATGTTAGACTATACTTAGTAAGATACAAAGGAGAATCTGCAGACAAAGATGAATGGTTACCAGAAAATAACATACCTGATAGACCAATACATCTCAGAAACTACAGGGCCAGCAAAAGGAACTGAAACACACATTTCCTCCCAACATCCTCCAGATTTATTTCAGATATGGCCATTTCTTGGAGTAGGGGAATGTCAGCTTGCTACTATTGCAAAGCAAGCTGCAAAAGTAACAAAAATAACATAAAAATAATAATAATACAATTAACCAAAGAAGGAGTAAGAAAACCATAATTATTATTACAGAAATAGATTTTCCACCCAAAATTAGGTAGGGTCACTCCCTGACCCCACCCTTGAAATCCAACTCCTTATATTTTTAAATAATTAAGGAAAGAAAGACCAAAATATTACAGCCCAACTATTGAGCTTTTGGTTAATTAAATATTTCACACACATTGTCACGTATAGGTTTCACACCTAAAATTCAGTCAGAATTGAGGTGTTGTGTATATTTTAGGAGTTACATACGGAAATGTGTTTTGTCACAATTCCCGCACGCAGCGGCGGCAGCCAATGCACCCGCGCGCGGCTGAGATGCAGCCCTTTCACTCCATCAAGGTTGTGTACGCAGCCCTGGGCCTCTGAAAAGTACGCAGCCGCAGGACTATGGGTTGACAGAGCAACAGGCGGCCTGAGAGGCTTAGGTACCGCGTAAACATGCTACAACCTACACAGGAACATTCTACATATGTAATAAATGTTCCCGTGGATAGTAGATAGTCTAAAAGTACATAATATTATATAAAAGTACTTAAATAACCCTTATACATATTTTATTAAATATAATTCAAAGTACCAAGAATGTCGAAAATAAGACAATGACAACTTCTAGAAATATATTAAAATAATTTAATATACTTTTATGAGAATTTCTAGAAATCAATATCTTTGTGACATACTAAGAAAACTAATGATGTAAAAATATTACATGAATTCCCATGACTTATATTTTTAAGTAATTATCTTAGTAAATCAACTGGAACTCGAAAATAAGGAGTAAAATCTTTATCATGACTTTACTCCAGTTATAATACATAATGAGAACTCACCTGACATCAGGATGAACGTGTAAATGTCTATTTATATAATTATTAAATTACTGGGAACATATACTAAGGATAAGTAATTAAATAATACATAAATGGGAGAGACTAGTGTTATTCACACGTCCTAATATCTATTATAAAGTAGTATAATTCCCATACCCTGAGGAATTAGATGCTACCCGTGCTATAGCACCAAGTAAACGTGAAAGGCTACCTCTAGTTACCCTGCTAGCCTTAGTGTCCGTCCCTTTGAGCCCCTGTACCCCTCAGAAGGACAATATTGGGACTCCAAAAGCTATAAATAAATAGCTCTTTTGAGGATATTGATGGGAAGAGACCCAGTTATATTTATATCCAGACACCGTGCCAAGGTAATCAAGTAATTATAAGAGATAATTAAGTGATTTATGGCTAAGTCTGATCATTAATGTCTGTCCTCAACCTCTTTTTTATCAATTAAAACTGCTGAACAACCTTATAACCCCAGTATACAGGTTTAACCCATCAGTGCATGTCTCAAACAGATACCCAAAGGATTTAATAATATACCAGTGAGTTTCATTATAATTTCTCTGTTGTGGCAGCTTGGCTACAAGGCCCTGCCACTCCACTGTGTATTTCACATACATATTATCTTTGGGTAAAATATCCTTTAAACTAAAGAGCCCAAAGTAACCAGGACTATGTGTTTTCATACTGAAATCCCTGAAGAGAGTTGTTAAAGATCCCCAATATAATTGTGGCCCCTCTATAAAAATATTTAATAATCAATTTATTCATATTGAATTAAAACGATAAACCATAACCAAACCACTTAACCTTGCAATAAGCTTAATCCAAATATTTTACAGATTTTTGCTGCATTTATTAAATAATATATTTATTATTTATTATATCACCTCTGGTAGCTAAAGGATAGCAAGGGTCTTGGCATCCAGGAGGCTGAAAAATCTGGTACATAGAACACTTTATCAAAAGATATTTTGAAACCCAAGAAATTTGCAAGAATAACTTTTCCAATTTGTTAATCTGAATTGTTCTTCCTTTTTTGCCAATATTTACAACACCGTCAAAATCTCTAAGATTTGAAAACGAGTCTGGCTCAAAAAAAATGTGGTCTGTACAACCAGAATCAATCAAGACAAGAACATCCTCCTTCAATACTCCTACAAGGAAAGAAGAATTATCAGCCACTGATAAGTTCTTATCATCAAGGTTAAGATCACATACTTCATAGTCAATCAAGTCCATTTCTTGATCCTCATCAATTTTGTCCTTCTTTTTGGGCACTTGTTCCTCAACAGATTGTTCCATTGAAACATCCACTGCGACCATAGCAAACTTTTCCCTAGCAAGGTTGACCTCTTTGTCTTCCTTTTCACTTTCCTTGGATTTCTTCCTCTTCTCGGACTCCTTGCAATCCTTTGCATAGTGTCCCTTCTTCTGAAAATTATAAAACAAGACCTTTGATGAATCCCTTTTGGCCTTTGCCTTCTTCCCTGATTTTCTGTCTTGCCCACCAGAGCAGTTCCTGTGCCTGCCTTCATCTTAAATTGAAGATCATCCTTTTCAATCCTTCTAAGCACATCCTCTTCTACAGGAAATAGATCCAATTGAGATTTAATCCTAAACAAGGACTCATATTCTTTTGGTAGCTTTTGAAGAATTAAGAGTGAAAAACACTCAGGATCCATGTTGAGCACAGATGACTTGAACTTAGCAATACTTCATCTTACATCCCCCACAAATCTTTTGCAGTTGACAGATTTCAACTTGAACAACTTATTGAAAGCAATCCCCTTCTGATGGACAGAGTCACCAGCATAAGTGGCCTTGAGCATTTTCCATACAATGCTACCCATCCTCTTTTGTTCCTCCTTTGTAGTATCAGCAACCCATGCCATATGAACTTCATCCACATGCCTAAAAATGAGATGATAAGACTTCTTCTCTACCTCTGGACTAATCAAAGTGTCATCTGCATCAATAATCTCCCCACAACAAATGTTTTCAAACTCACTGTCCATTAAGACAGACCAAGCACTATAGTTTTGACCATTCAAAACAATCTTGTTGGAGCTGCACTCTGGGATATTGGAAATCTTCTTGGAAAACTTGAGGTCTTTGAGGTTGTCCAGAGTAAGGTATAAGGGTCTATTCTGCTTGGAATTAATGATGATGATGGTACTGATAATGTATGAGAATTATTGGCCCACAAGCTTAGTCAAAGAGCAGTAATTAAAGCAAAAGAAATTCTGAGACAATAATGTCTTATGATTGATCCTTAAAATGAGGCAGAGGCAATGGCACACTTGTGTATGTGAATGAATTGGTGAATGAATGGATGAAAAACAGCTGGGAGAAGAGCTACTTCAATAAAAATTATTGTGCTCATGTGGAGCTCATGTAATTAAAAGCAAAAGGCAAAAAATCCGCCCCAAATGGGCTCTACACGCTCTACAAGTCTTGCTAATTGGTTTGGGCTTACTAAGCCCACTTGGCATTAGTCCCTGAACCCCTATGACCAGCCTGTACTGGTTGGGTTTGGTGTTTCCACCTTTACTGGGCTGAACCAGCCCTTGTTGCTGTTCATACCCTAGCTGGCTGTCCCTTACAACCAGGCCTGTTACCTATGTGACCTCATTTACTGAGCTGGTTGCTTCATTCAACCAGCCCCTGGCCCTCAGATTGGTCAGGGTGGACCCAGAAATACTCTGGGTACGGTCAAACTTACAGGGGGGGAGGGTGTAACCAGCAGACATGCGTTTCTCCCCCCATCTCTCTCTCAATCACTGGAGGGAGCAGTCAAATCCCCCCCAGGGAGCCCTGGAGGTTGATACCCCCAGGGCAACACAAACGGTCAGACGGCTGGGCGGTAGTCAAGCCCACCCAGCCCCAGGTCACCTCCCCCTTGGTAACAGGGGGGGGGGGGGAGATGGCCCCAGCAACTCAGTCATCACTACACAAGAGGTGGGGGGGGGTGGTAAAATCCCCTCCCACCTTGCCCATTTCCTTGTTGCGGCTGGACTAATTGGACCACTTTTGAGGTGGGGGGTAGATCAAATTCCTCCCCACCTCCCTGGTTGCCTCTTTGTGGCCGGCCTGGCTGATTGAGGACCAGCCAGCCTCCTCTCCCCTTCCCAACCAAGCAAGGGGAGGGAGGGAGGCAGGAGCTGCCGGTCCCCGCGGCCGCGACCAACTGAGCAATGCGACCAGGACCGCAGCCCCGCACACAAGCATGTGGGGGGACTCCAAATGGAGCCCCCTGCCCCATACAAGGGCCCGCGCGGGCTGCTGGGCCCTGCAATGGGCCCCAGGGAGAAACAAGAGGCCCCAAGCGGGCTGCAACACGGGCGGCAACCCCAATGGGCCGCCAAGGCCCAAAGACCACAAATTACATATAGTTACCTTATTGCCATCTTACTGTTTTCATTATCTCATTACCCATGTCTTAGGCCCCCTCTGGGGCTCTCTAGTTGTCTCTAACCTGCTGCCTTAGGCCCCCTTTGGGGTTCTCTAGTTTTCCATCAATAAAGGTCCTTCCCTTGGACCATGAATGAAAAATCATCTGATTACCAGACAACTAAACCAGAGTGTCCCTTCCTCCTCTTCAGATCAGTTCCACTTGACTTTACAAGTAATATCTCCTCCCCTTTTGCTCTTTGTAGCCTTATCAATACTCCTCCTTTGGATATTCAGAAGCCTACCATATTCCTTCCTTCTCTAAATTACCCTTCTCCACATTTTAAACTCTTCACGGTTAAAAGCCAAAATCTCATCCCACTAAGCTATCCAGTCAACTTCATTGTTCCAACTGGTTGTCTCATTGCCAATCTCATCAATTCTCACAATCCAATTTTGTCCCTCCTCTCCATCCCTTCTTTCATGATCTCCAACCATCCCTATTCCTTCAAACCCTTACTCAACCTCAGACAACCATCCAACCATTGGATCAAATCCTTGCTCCTCACCACGTTCCATCATGCTCATCTCATCCAGCCAAGATCACTCCAGATTCAACTCACCAGAGTGGCAACAAGCCATTGAACCCACCAAATTGATCAAATTGGACCAACGTCATCTTCAAATCATCAATTCACTAGGTCATCACTACAACCTAAGAGTCCTGATCCCAAACTCTTGATCCAATCCATACCTCATCTCCAACATCCTCAGGAAGCTTCACGAATTGGAAGACCTCATTGATTGACTTCATGGCTCCCAGGATCAGTTACTCCAATCCATCAAGGTTGCCTGTTTCTCAAGTGGTTGTCTCATTCATCAGACTCATCCATCCGGCCCCCATCAGATCCTATCATCCAACCAAGTTCAAAGCATCCTCTCCGATAGACCCCAACCATCCTTCTGGAGGACCAGTTTGATCCTATCCCACGCGCAACGTTTGGTAAAACAATTCAGATTATTACGCGGTCAGGCCGATGGATTTGAACTCATCATCATCATCCCAATTTGAATCCCATCCATCAAGATTTGGATGATACCCTATCCGCTTCCATTTCCCACCACTTCAACTCTCTATTTCAAACACTCTTTCCTTGTTATCCTACTCCTACCTCCCCTCTGATTCAAAACCTACTTGGTTCCAATCCTTCAAACCTCTCCTTTGGATTCCTCTGTGCACTATGATACTCATCCTCAGCCCTTTCATCCAATACCGCCAAGCTCATCCTCAACTCCTTCAAGTTCCCCTTCACCCTCACCAATGTCCAATTTGCATTTGTTTCCCTCTGGTCCGGTCTATTCTTAATCCTCCGTCATCATCATTCATCATCCCCTTCCAACCTAAACATCTCATCATCATTGTCATCATCATCATCAGCTTGGTACAACAACCATCATCCAATCCTTAGGTATCCAAATCCCCAATCAATCCACCGTCCATGGCACGTGCATCATGAGTCTCCTCTCAATTGCCAGTCATGTCTTTAGTTTGATGGCCATCTCCAGAGTACCCATCAGTACCGTCCACACCATCAAGGGACTCTCTCTCTTGTTCACAGTCATTGCCTACGCTGGATTGTTTGGAGTACACTATTGATTCAATACCTACCTCTCACTACTCCCTCTCACCCTGGGTGTCATGTTGGCATGTTACTTTGATACAAGAGCAAATGGACTTGGTTTCCTCTGCGCCTTGGGCTCTACCCTCATCTTTGTCTCTCAAAATATCTTTGGTAAAAAAACCCTTACCCAAAGATTCTAAACCATCCAACTCAAAAATCATTGGAACCCATCAACATCAATCTTCAATTGGATCTTCTTCCTCTCATCATCAGATGGATAAATTGAACCTCTTTTTCTACTCATCAGCAATTGCATTTGTCATGATGATCCCAATCTGGTTCTACACCAATCTAGGTACACTCTGGACTCAATTGGAGCTCTCTGATCCTCATCTCCCTCATCCTTTGAGTCATCCTCACCTCCTTCACCTTTGCGCGCTCGCTTGCTCCACCTGGGCTTCACTGCTTGTTTCATTGACCCTCCAACTTTGGTCCCAACATTGCCTGCAACATTGCTCACATCTTTATTTACTCTTCAACAGATTGCTCGTGACCTTGTCTGCGCACTCCCCCCCCTTGTCTACAACTTCTCCTGCTGCCCTACTCACCATTTGCAACATTGTTTGCAACCTTGGTCGCTCCAACTTGTCCTCAACCTCTCATTCTCCCATTGCTCCGCCCGCTAAATCTCTCCTCACTTCATCTCATCGGCTCCTCATGCTACATCATTACTCGCTTGCCCCATTCCTCATGCTACATCACCACTTGCTTGCTCCCATCCATCTCATCCGCTCCACCCCCTACCTCAACTACCATTGCCTCATCTCCTTGATCTAATTGGCTTCACCTGCTACATGACTACCTGCTCAATATCCTCCATCTTGTTTGCTCCACCTGCTACTATATTACCCATTGCTAAATCTCCATCTCAATTGCTCCACCCGCTACCTCAACCACCACTTTCTCACTCCCATCCATCTTATCCGCTTCACTTGCTACTTCTTTACTTGCTCCATCTCCTCCATCCCTTTACCCATCAACCTCAATCACCACCACTCCATATCTAAAATCACATCCTACTCTACAACAACAACTCACCAATAAACCCCACCAACATATCAACCTCCCTTCCATCCAGTATTGAACAGGCTGGTGTGTTGGGATCCTTTCCTCCTTTTTATCAATACTGTCTCTATCTCTCCAGCTCCCCACCCTCTATCTTTCATATATCCACTTTACTTATCATGCTTTACTGTCATCCACCACCATTATCCTATAACTGTCACCACTCCATTCCAAATTCATCTCTAAAACCATCACCATCACCATCACCATCACCATCACCATCACCATCACCATCACCATCACCATCACCATCACCATCACCATCACCATCACCATCACCATCACCATCACCATCACCATCACCATCACCATCACCATCACCATCATCATCATATCATTCTTCCCCATTAAGCTAGGCAACTATGCCTGAGGTCCTTGTTGCTCCTCTAAAAATAGGCTACCATTCCCCATATCATGCTAGGCAACTATGCCTGAGGTCCTTGTAGCTCCTCTTAAAATAGGCTATCATTCCCCATATCATGCTAGGCAACTATGCCTGAGGTCCTTGTTGCTCCTCTTAAAATAGGCTATCATTTCCCCATCTCATATCCTGACAAGGTGGTGTCTTATCATTTATTACTCAACTCTCATATCTCTATCATTCTCATATTCTCCTCTCATTTCTCATTAATCTCTGGAATGTTTTCTAGTCTTGAATTGGTTCCTAGATTTGTCAGTTAAGGTGGTGTTTTTTCTTTTTGATGTTCAAATTCTGTAACTAACAAATCTAGTTACCTTATTGCCATCTTACTGTTTTCATTATCTCATTACCCATGTCTTACGCCCCCTCTGGGGCTCTCTAGTTGCCTCTAACCTGCTGCCTTAGGCCCCCTTTGGGGTTCTCTAGTTTTCCATCAATACAGGTCCTTCCCTTGGACCATGAATGAAAAATCATCTGATTACCAGACAACTAAACCGGAGTGTCCCTTCCTCCTCTTCATATCAATTCCACTTGACTTTAAAAGTAATATCTCCTCCCCTTCCCTCTTTTTAGCCTTATTAATACTCCTCCTTTGGCTATTCAGAAGTCTACCATATTTCTTCCTTCTTTAAATTACCCTTCTCCACATTTTGAACTCTTCACTGATGGAGGATCAGTCTTGCAAGGATTGCAAGAATGTTTGGAGGGTTTGATGGATGGAGGTGAGATTGGATGGATTGAGCAAGAATGCTTGCACAGGTTCTTTGGCCAAAAATGGTTGAAGGACTTGCAAGTGTGAGAAAGGGAGGAATTGAACACAGAGCCTAGGGTACTGGAAACCAATGGGCCTGCCCTAGACTGCTAGGACAAGGAGGAGTTGGGATGAGGCAAAGAGGAAGATTACTCATAGAAACAGATTTTTTTTTTGATGAAGGATGAAAGATTATATGCAAAAAAGTTTAAAATTTTGCCCCTTTACATGAGGTGTACCAAATTGGTCACCACAACATGAAATTTTGGTGTCCAGATATATTCTCTTTGAGCCAATAGGATGGAATTAGTTAAGGGAAAGGGATTTATTTGTGAATAGATCAAATGGAGAAGGAGATTTAGGCTGTTTGGAAATTTGATTGAGGGTGAGGCTGGCCGTTTTGGCTATTTCTTCCAAGAGGCACTGTGGAAGTTTAGAACTTGGGAGGATGGCATGAATCAATTAAATTAGAGTGCAATTGACTCTTTTGATTTTACCATTATGCTTGTGATTGTAGGTTTCTGTGATGAGATGTTGGATGGAATTGGATTTAAAGAAATCTTTGAGTTCAGTCAAGATGAACTCACCACCACCATCAGTACATACAATGGCTGGATATTGATTTTGCTTTTGCTTTTAAAAATTTAAGATTATTCTGAGTTGAGGACTGGCATTGGACGTGTGTAGGAGAGGGATGGCAGAGATTTATCCAGAGAAATTGTTGACCACAGACATGATGTAGTTCATGTTGTTTCTGGAAGGGGGAGAAATTGGTCCAATGAGGACAATGTGAAGTTGCTCAAAGGTTTGAGATGTGGGGATAGAATTTTTGTTAAAGTATGATTTGGTGATCTTGTAGAAGACACAATCTTTGCATTAGAACTGAGAACAGGAGTTAAGAAAGAGTTTGGGAATAGGATTTTTGAGACAATAAGTACTGGCATTTGCAAGGGACCAGTGAAGATCATTGATATTTTCAGAGTTGAGGATTTTATGGGTGAGGTAGCAAAGCTTAGAGTTGTTTCTCATTGAAGAAGGAGAGTTGAGAATAAAAATATTTCCTTGAATTAAGGCTGAGAAGACTGTGGATTTTTTGCAGATCAATGTGAAGCAATTTCAATAGGATGAGAGGGAGCAGTTTTTGGTGGTGATGAGCTCTCTAGGACTGATTAGATTGACAATGAGATTGGTTACAAAGAAGAATTTGGATAGAGTCACTTGTGAGTTTCTTCAGGTAACTTTAAAAGTAACCTTTCCTTTGATAGGGAGTCTGGAACCTTATTTTCTGGTCCCAATTGATTCATTTTCAGCACAGGGTTCAAGATCAATGAAGAATTCCTTGAATTTGAACATGTGACACAAGGCACCTGAGTGTATAATTAGTTTGTTGTTAGGATTTACGTTTTCTGTCAGCCATGAGACAGTTAGATTTGTCCAAATGTCTGGAAACTCATATGTCCTGCTGGTATAGTGGCTAAGTACTAGGCTCACTTCCCAGTATTTGATACCAAGGTCACTGGTTCAAACCACAATGGAGACAATAATGAAAATTTTGAATAGTTTTGGAATTATATATTAAATCTTAATAATATTATATAATGTTGTATAAGTATGTTTTTATGAGTATGGATTATGGAATTATGACCTTGATAATTTATATTATCAAGAAGGGGACCCAATATAACTTTAAATTAAGTTATGAGGACTCAGATGCGTCCCAATCATTGATATAGAAGTTCCCAAAGTGTTTCCTCTCTTTGGGAAGGAGTTACAGTAATCATATTAACCCATACTCTCTATACTGTATAAATTAATTACATATTATCCGTTTTGGGATATATTAATACCTTAATATACTAATCTGAGCCTTGAGTGCGTCCACTCAGAAGGCTCAGGGTTTAGTTGGGAGCCATGGTAATCTTATTAACCCATACTCTCTACTCTGTACAATTAAATTGCATAATTTTTACCTTATCCCTCTTTGGGATGTAATTATAAGTAATACTCCCTCTGTACACTTAATACACCTTACTGAGCCTTGAGAGCGTTCACTCAGAGGCTTTAGAACTTAATTGTAAGCTATGAACCTTCTAGTAGCGCTGCCAAGAGTATAGACCCCTTGTAGGTATAGTATAATTATAAATTAATTACTTATTTAATACTATCCCCTTTTGGATGTAATAATACTTTAATATACTTCACTGAGCCTTGAGTGCGTCCACTCAGAGGGCTCAGAGTTCATCTGTAGGCTGTAAACCTTTTAATAAACATTGCAAAGAGTATACATACTCTATGTGTATAGTAGGAGTTAAGATACTTATAATTAAAATTAAGCTATTTGCCAAGGTATTAAGCTAAATTAAATAAATATAAATAATCATTATGATGGATTCTAAGGCTTCTTTACCGTCCATCTGAGTGGTGTATAAGTCCTAAGACCCAGTAAGTAACCTTTTAGTAAGCAAAATGAAAACTTTACCTTGAAAATCCTTCCCAATGGGTACTAGTTCTTCATTACCCATTGGGAATGATGTAATGATGTCTTGGGCCTTTGAGGACGAAATCAAGGAGAGCCTGACACTCCCCTGGTGATTACTAGAGTCCCCTGAGGGCTCCTGTTACCTTAAAAGAGCAGGTTCTTTACCCTATAGCCCTTTCATCATCCATATATATTATTATTTGAACAAGAATACAAGCAAGAGTTAACAAGCCCATTAACCTTAGTCTCAAGAAGAAGATTGACTGGGGCTATAAACTTTGGTATTAAATTCAATCAATAATCTATCTGGCAACACCAATTTCGAGTGGAAGGTCTCACTTGAATAAGTAACCCCTGTGTGTTACTCTTTAAAGGGTGTGAGCTTATTTATAAGCAAATCTCCTTTTGGTCTTACTCCTTTAAGACTAAGGCCCCTTACCTATTATAAAGGTTTAAGGTGTGGCTATTTACTCATAATACCTTGGTATTATTCGATTCTGTAAACTTTTAAAGTTGCTGTTTGGAATATATAAGTCAAAACTAATTTAAATATTGGTTTGTCTTTATTCTTTTGCAGGTTTAACCACGGCTAGGTATAGCAATAGAGGTCAAATCCCTGACATTTTCAATCCAGGAAGTTAGGAGAATGTGTTAATGGGCAACTTCCTTTGAATTGGAGTTTGAATTCAATTGGGCTCTCCGGTTGGATTGAGCTTCTTTCCACCATTTGGGAGCCGGATGCTTGTATTTGTGCCAGCATTTGGCCTTGGATTGATTGGGAGATTGGGGATTGTGGTATAATTTTTGCAGCAAAGCTTGCAAAGCACAGGTTTCTGTGGTAACTGGGAGGTTACAAGAGTAGTTTTGGAAGGTTTGGATTCTTTTGATTTGGATTTGGTCTAGTTATCCAGTTGGGTTAGGTGATTGAGTACAAGGTTGACTGTTACGTCCTTATTGGAGTGCATGATTTTTTGAGGCAAGGATTGGAGACAAGAGGGAAATTTAAAGAGAATGAGATAGGATAGAATATTGTTGGGGAGATCCATTCCTAAATCAATTATTTTCTTGAGGGAGTTTTTCATTTCAGTGATGAATAAATCAATGGAATCAGGCTTGAAATGATGGTATAGGAGATCATTGAAGATTATTGCTTGGTTGGAAGTTTGTGAGGAGGCAAACATTTCCTTGACTGTCTGCCAAACAAGCTTTCCGGATGAGATTTTCAGGGGAGTAACAACCACCAGGGCCAAATTGGGGTCTCTGGCTGACCAGTGACACAAATTCACCCTTGTGGCCAATTTTAGCCCCATAAAGTATCAAAAAGTTCACCCTGAAATCACAATGATTGATTCAATTTTCCACAATGCAGTGCACAATAGTTCTTGTGGGTTTCACCTTAATGGAAATTGAAAGTCTGGAAAATTTCACTTCTGTAGAAAATGAGAATCACTTTGATTTCACCTTTTTGAAAATTGAAATTCACCTGTATTTCCCAAATCATGACCTTTTAATTCTGGAATTTAAACCAAGATAAACAAATAACTATTTCTGAAAAAAAAAAAATTTGTGAAACATTTTGATTTTTTTACAGGGAAATTGATTTGTGAAGGAAGATTGTTGGTTGGAAAAATTTAAATCAATGATTATAATTTGTTTTCAGTTTTTTCCATTCTCACTTTTCACAGATTGAAAATCATCATTTCACAAAGCTCCATATCCTCTACAAACCATTGGCATTTTTTTCCCAGGACAAGATTGCAGGCCACAAAGAGTCTATAACAATTGCAAGTATTCATACATTAAAAAATAAAAACCCTCCCTGTGACAAATGAAATTGACGCTAAATTTATCCCAACAAAAAAATATATAAATAAAAAGGTAAAAAAATTAAGAAGTTTATAGCAAAATGCCAAATAATCTTCTGTTCTCAGCTGGGTGTTACACTGCCTAGAATTTTAATCAAAATAAATTTAACAATGATTTTACAAAATTTTCCCCAGGTTACACTTCAAGTTCACAAGGGAACCACTTCAAATCAACTCACAGTTCACTTGTTTCTTTGGTGACACATCTGGGGCATAAGCCCCACTTTTCTTGTAGGTAAAAAATGTGGCATCACACATGATCCAAGTTTTCCCTCTTCAAGCTATTTGTTAAAGTTATTCAAGCCATCCCAGGGCTGGAACCATGGGTTTCCTACCTTGTATAAAAGCCTCAATTAAGTGCATGAATGTCATAGACTTCCATCCCTTGGCTTATTCTCTACCAACTCCACAAGTTTGAATGGTCCAGGATTTCTTTTTAATTCCCACATCCCTCTCACAAGGGAATCATTCCAGATCAACTAATAGTTCACTTGAACATTTTAAAATGTTTTATGGATGGGGTTTTACAGAAAAGGCTTTTTTTTCATACTAAAAATATTTATTTCATGTAAAAAACATGGATATTTCCTCCAGAAAGTGCAGAATCCAAATAGATAACTCCCTCAATGTTTCACATGGAGGATAGACACAACCCCAAGGTGGCACTTACTACCAATAATGGGAAGAAGAATAATATTGGGATAAAACAATAAAGCCAGGTTGAGGCTTCCAGCAGGAAATGAAGGCAAGCCTGAAATGCAGTTTAGATCACCAACTACCATTTCAACAAAATCTTCAACAACTTTCTAGGCATGTGGTGGTAAATTTTCATTTCTAAGATAAATCCTATTCTTCCTCATTCTCCTAGCCTGGATGGGGCTTTTTTGTTCCATTTACTTCAAGTCAATCCATTTTCTGCATGAAGGTTGCTAACATGTTTAACCCACAACAATCATCATTTTAAATAGCCTTCTCCTTTCAGGGTTTATGGTATTCTTTCTCAATAATCACCTGAGGGGCTGACCTAGTTTCCTTTATTTTGCATGCATTCTTTGATTGACATGTTTTTGTTTGTTGGCTTTCTTTTCTCAAATGTCTATCATCCTGGTGGGATGGTCTTTTTTCAAATAATTCTCTTTACTCATCATCTCAGAAAAAAAACCTTCTATCTCTGTAACTATAACAACTCCAATATGAGCCTAGGTTAAAAGGCTACATGCTTGTATTTTCATTCAAAGCCTTAAATGACCATTTTTACAACTCAAAATGCCCCCCTGCAACATATTTATGCCATTTACTTCCTGAATAAGTTTTTGATTTAAGCCTATCTAACTACAAATCAGATGTAGGAAGGAATGCCCATTGAGCATGGCATGGCCACAGTCAAAAAAAACAAACATCATCAACAACAAAAGCCCACAAATCGCACGGTTTCCTTAATGGAATAATTCACACATGTGGAACAATGTCTTCAGCATGCAAAGGCCAACTAATATTGAACAGAGCAACTCCCCAAAAATCTTTGTTTTTCAATATTTTATACTTACAAAGCAGCGTTTATTTCATACAAGAAACTTGTTTCTTATAAAAAGAGTGAAGTTACTTTACAGACTCATCATAGTTTGTATTTAATCCACATGAGAGGGTGGGCAGAGGAGGGACTACACTCTTATGTGGTTGTAGTTTCACCATTGCCAGTGCAGTGATGTGCACTCCTATATAGTAAGGAATGCATGAAAATTTGGGCTGACAGAACCCAAGTGTGGTCCAGGTGACTTGATCCCCAGCACCAAGGTTAAATTACACAACACCACTAAGTGTAAACCACTTAAAACACACTTCACTCAACGTTTTGAAAACCACACTCAACTTTGAACACACATCACCAACTTTTGAACATTTCTTACTTGATTTGAAACACACCTCAACCTGCTACACCCTCACTCAAGTGGACTTCAACACTAGTCACCCTGCACACCCTCACCAGAGTGAATTTGAACAATTGGTACCCATTTTTAACAGTATTCACCCTTCCAACCCTGACAAAAGTGAATTTGAAGAATTGTTACCCAATTTTTAACACTCCTCATCCTGCTAAACTCTCATCAGAGTGGATTTCAACACTCATGACCTAATTTCAAACAGACCTCACCCTGCTAAACTCTCACTGAAGTGGAGTTCAAAACACCTCACCCTGATACACTGTCCCCAAAAAGGATTTCAACACACCTTACCCCAGTACACACTCACCAAATTTTATTTCTACACTCCCCACCAATTTTGAACACTCCTCACCTGCTACAATCTCACAAAAGTTGATTTCAACACACCTCACTCATTTTGAACAAGCCTGAGCATGCCATCCAAACAAGAGGATTTTGGCGCAACTTGGATCAAAGCACAGAAGTTTCACAAAAATGTTAGTGTTTGGATGCATGCATCCAAACAGGAGGATTTTGGGGAAATGTGGATTAAAGCATGGAAGTTTCATGAAAATTTTAGCGTTTGGATGCATGCATCAAAACAGCAGGTTTTTGGTGGAACTTGGATCAAAGCATGGAAGTTTCACAAAAATGTTAGTGTTTGTATGCATGCATCCAATCAGGAGGATTTTGGTGCAATGTGGATTAAAGCATGGAAGTTAAATGAAGATGTTAGTTTTTGGATGCATGCATCCAAACTGCAGGTTTTTGGTGCAACTTGGATCAAAGCACGGAAGTTGCACAACATGCATCCAAACAGGAGGATTTTGGTGCAAATTGGATCAAAGAATGGAAGTTGTACAAAAATTTTAGTGTTTATGCTTGAAGTTACAAGCTCCTTTCATTCATTCCTCCTTGCCTTTTACTTCATTTGAGCTCAAGCTATTTTTATCTTTTACACGGTTAAAAGCCTATGCTCACCCTGAGGCAACTATATTTCATTCAATTGGTTTGCCTTCAATGGTCTCATCCTGAGATTTGACTCTTTTGGCAAGGGGGTGATATGGGTATGAGCCATGTCATCAACCATCAGGACAACAATTGAACTTCTACTAGACCAAATCCAACAATCACTTTGTTATCTGGATCGTCCACACCTCAACAGTCCAAATTTGTCATGTCACTGGTACAAATGGGAAAGACTCTCAATCTTACCTTTGGAAGTTGTTTGAAAGGCGTCAATTGGAATTTGATCTTGCTGAGTATCAATGCTGAAGCACTTGACTTTGATAGAACAATCTAGCAAAAGCAATAGAACAATCTAGCAGCAGCCTTCACCTTCTTCACCACCAAATTGACCTCAAGCTGACCCATACTCATTCTAAGCTTCCTCTAACAGGTGGATTAGTTTGAACCAGTTGACTGCATTAGATGAGCATGCAAGAAATAAAAAAAGGGATGAAACAAGAGGAAAAGACAAAAACTTTCATATACCGGTTGTACAAGCCTTGATAAATGGTTCTTTAGATCCAATGAAAAATACCCAACCAGGCCATGCTCTATCATCATTACAACAATGCACTTTTGACCCAACCAACCTTCATGAGATCACCTGGGAAGCCCTTGATCAATACCCAAATGCTATCGCTAGTTTTGTTCATTAAACCATCAAATTTTTAGAGTCTTGACTCCCTCATCCTAACACCAACACCCCAACATTGCAACGGACCTTTGATCTCTGAATCAACCGTTCCAAGCCAAACATATTTTTCAAACTTTGATCTCATCATTCTAATTTTTTCTAATCACTCCAAGGCCTCAAACCTTGTATGACTTATGGAATCAATACTACAAATGATGATGATCATCATCCCAGTCTAGAACTTCATTGTCAGCTCTCTGATACCAGAAACATTGCATTCCTTTAGCTACAGAGAGTGATAAAAATACTGAAATAATAATAATAATCATTCCAAAAATCAACTCTTAGAGGCTCAATTAAATAATATAATAAGAGCAGTTGCAAGGTTTAATTGGTTTGGTAATAAAATGTTTTCAATATGGATATAAAAGAGGGGCCACAGTATTATACTACTGGGGGCCTTTACAGACAAAGCAACCTCTCTTCAAGGGGCCTCCTTAGGCAGTTTAAGAACCTTTGAATGAAGATGGGTGCCTTAGAAAGGGCTGATTCCACTAATGACCAGGCATAAAAGCACAATGGCCAAGTCAGGAAGGGAAAAACTCACTCTGAGCACTTTACCACAAAATCCTGCAATGATAGGAAGGTTTTCAGAGCAGATGGGGTGGATTTCTTTACTAAACTTCAAGGGTTGATTGTTTTTAAGAAATAAATAATAATACTACAGACTTGGTCATAAATCAAATGCTTATATTCTTCATAAGCAATTGACTGACAATGAAACCGTTTCTGATTGATAATAATAATTCCTGGTAAACTGATCATGGAATAATGGATCCAAAGAGTTCTGTATAAATACCTTTTTGGGGTAATTTTGAGCTTCTCAGGGCACGTAGAGAGGCTTATGCTCATGGGCTGAGGCTGGCAAGCCAGTAAAAGCAAAATTAGCACGTCCACTTGGTGCTGTCAATCAGCTGACTTTAGATCTTCTGGATTTCTTTACTATTTTAGCCACAGGATCTGTTAATCTATTATGGCGTAAATTTGATCATTCTGCACTCATCCTTCATTTGTACTATTATTATTGCTTCAAATTGAACAGAAATGAAAGTTTACTGATTTTTCATTATCTGCTGATCCTGTAGATAATTTTCAATAATTTTTATGAACACTCCTTGTAGTGTTTTGTGGTCTTCAAAGATCAGAGTCAATGATTTACATGGTAATCCTTGATCTTTGATTTATGATTAAAAAATGTTCTAAAATTAGTTTTTATTAATTTTATTTAAGTTTTGATCTTTTTAGACTATTACTAATGCATATGTCAACTTTTTAAATATGCCAGGCAACCCTAACTAGGTTGTAGCTCTTCTGAGCAGTACCTGGTTGTCAGATTAGTCACGACGGATCCAGATGGTGGGATCAGTCAGTACAGATGCTTGCGGGGTAGGATCCTCTGCGTGCGTGGCAGAATTAGCTGCGCGCTGGTCTCTAGTACGCGGGAAACTGCTACTACGAGTATGTAGGGGTATGTAATGATGCGGGGCTGCGCATGGGAATTGTGACATAACACATTTCCGCATGTAACTCCTAAAATATACACAAAACCTCAATTCTGAGTGAATTTTAGGTGTAAAACCCATACGTGACAACAAGTGTGAAATGTTAAAAGGCCCAAAAGGTGCCATACTTATGTTGTAATTTTTAGTACTTTTCTTTTTATTATTTTAAAAATGTAAGGACTTGGATTTCAAGGGTGGGGTCAGTGAGTGAGCCTACCTGATTTTGGGTGAGGAATCCATTTCTTTAATAATATTTATGGATTTCTCACCCCTATTTGTTAATTTAGATATTCTTATTTTTTATAGTTTTTTGTTGCTATGACAGGTTGCTCTGTACATAGTAGAAAGCTGACATTCCCCCACTCCAAGATATGTCTATATCTGAAAAAAAATTCTGGTTCAATGCCTTCTTCTGGCTCTTTAGTTCCTTAGGTGTATCAGTCCATCAGGGATATTTTGTTCAGGCAACCATTCATCCTTATCAGCTGATTCTCCCTTTTATCTAACTAAGTAGAGTCTGACATCTTTTACATTGATCCTTTCTTTTTTATCTTTAAGGATCTTGCTAATTTTTCCTTTGTCTTTTTCAGGTTCTTCTGAAACAGGTATTTTAGGTGAAGGAGTATTTTCTCCATTCCTTGGGTGGTAGTGTTTGATCAGACTTACTGGGAAGACTGAGTGTTTTCTACGAAGCTCATCACTAAGGATTACTTCCACAGCATTCTTACCATGAAGTTTATTAATCGTGAAAGGTCCAACAAAAGCTTTTCTAAGCTTTCTATTTCCAGCTAAGTGGGTTAAGTTGGTGGTAGAGATCAAGACTTGATCACCAATCTTGAAATCAGGCTCCTAATGGGTTTTATCCCACCTTTGTTGGTTATACTCCACAGAATCCTGGACACACTTAAAAGCATGTTTATTGGCTACATATATCATGTTTTTGAAATCAAGTGATGTAGGGTGAATATTTGTTAGCTGGAAATTAAGGTTATCCTTGGGTAATTTAGGAATCCATCCTTTTTCCAGTATGTAGGGTGCTTCCTTAGTGGTAGAGTGCTGGCTACTGTTGTAGGCCATCTCCAGTGCAGGCAAAAGACTAACCCAATCATGGCAATAACCATCAAAATTCTTGTATTATAGACCAAAGCAACAGAATCTCCTGAGCATTTCTTCCAGGGTCTGAGTCATTCTTTCAGCTAAATCATCCTTCTGAGGGTGATAAGTCGTAGAGAAAGCTAAGTTGGTTCCCAGAATGTCATGAAGATTTCTCCCAAAATCAGAGGTGAATTTAGGATCTCTGTCACCGATAATGATCTTGGGAAATCCAAAATTAGCAATGAGTCTATTCCAAAATAACAGGGCAACTTCCATAGCAGTGTCTTCCTTGTGATTAGGTAGAAACTTTGCTTTCTTGGAGAACCCATCTACTATGACTAGGACTGAGTTATAGGAATAGGCTCCTCCTGGCGGCAGTCCGGTTACAAAGTCCTTGTTGATGATATCCCATCTTTTCTTGGGTTCAGAAATCTTTTTCAGTAGACCAAACCTTTTCCCAGTGGTCCTGTTGGACTTCTGACAAGTTTCACAACTAGTAACATACTGGATAGTTAAGTCTCTCCAATTGATCCACCAAGCAGTTTGTTTAACCTTATCTAAGGTTCTATCAGTAGATAAATGACCAGATGAGCAGTTATCATGGCATTCAGCCAGGAAATGTTTGATATGTTTGTCCTTAGTTAAGACTATAATACTTGAATGTTGATGCCTGTAGTATACTAGGCCATCCCATATGGTGAACCTTCCAGCTTTGTATTGTTTCAAGAGGGGTTCAGGTAGGCTATTGATCAATTCAGATGGTGTAGAAGTACTTTCCATAATGTTGATCAGAGTTTTCATGCCAGAATTGTAAGATTCTTTGATTGAGTTGAACAAGGATTCATCCAATTCACAAATGTGGCTCCCATTATAGGAGATTCAACGTCCAACATGTTAATGTTAAGAATAGGGAAGATATCATTATCCTCTGGATCATAAGCAGGGTTACTTGGGTCATTGGGTAAAGCATTTCTGCTCAAACTATCAGCATTCTGGTGTTTAGCACCAGCTTGGTGAACTATGGTCATCTGACCTCTATACTGTTGTATGGCTATCTGCCATCTCAACATGTGCCTACTAGGGGTCTTCATGTTCATGAAAGTTCTGACAGCATTGCAGTCAGTAATTGCTGGGAACTTGGTGCCTTCCAAGTAGTAATGAAGTTTCTACAGAGCCCATACTAAAGCAAGGCATTCCATTTGTCTTGCACCATACCTTTTCTCAGTATCCTTAACTTGTCTGGATAGGAAGATTATAGGTTTTTCCACCGGTTTGTCATCCTCTATGACTTCCTGGTGTATTGGAGCTCATAGCCCGTCCATACTGGAATCTATATAGAGCTTGAAGGGTTCAGAATAGTCTGGCTGAATCCGTACTGGAGCTGAAGCCATAGCCATCTTTAGTTCCTCATAATTCTTAACTCTTTCATGAGTCATTTCAAACAAGGTGGTGTTTTTTCAGATTTCATACATACACTTGGTTAGAAGAGCAAACTTCAATAAGTACTTCCTATAGTATCTGCAGAAGCTAATAAAAGAAAGGAGTTCAGTTTTATTCTGAGGAATTGGCCTATTCATTACTGCTGCTATCCTGTTTTGGTCAGCAGCTAAGGTTAGTCCCAAGACAATGTTCCCTAAGGCTTTCAGTTCTGCATAACCAAATTTACACTTTTTCATTGATACTTTTAATCCCACAGCAGAGATGGTTTTGAGGACTAATCTTACTTTATCCAGGTGGGTATCCCAATCATCTGAGTAAATGATAACATCATCAATGTAAACAATTATCCATCCTTGTCTAATGAACAATGCTAGAACTGTTTTCATCATCCTTTGAAAATTAGAAGGAGCATTTTGTATACCAAAAGGCATCCTTAGATACTCATAAATTGCCAAATGACAGATAATTCTCATTAATTTCTGTCTGTCAGGGCTGATAGGTATTTGGTGAAAACCTTTCAGCATGTCCATGGTAGTGATGTACTTAGCTTTGGACAGGTTATGCATAGAATGGTCAATCGTTGGAATTGGATAATAATCAGCTTGGGTGTAGTTGTTCAGCATTCTAAAATCTCCAACCATCCTTGACTTATCATTATTCCAAGCTATAATTACTGGGGTAGTGATATCTACTTGTTCATTGTGTCCTAGTTTCCTTAAGACTTGTAAGTCAACCATCTCTTGAGTATGAGTCTCCAGAGAAGCTCTAGATTTTGGACTAGAAGGGTAAGCAGGTCTCCTGAGGTTAAGTGGGTAAGGAGGCTTAATGGTTAGAGCCAGAATCATATCATGTCCTTTGATGTTACCAATGGGGTGATCCTTGGTACAGAAAGCATTCTGATTTTCAAAGCATACTTGTAGGATGTCCCGTTTTTGTTCTTCATTGAGCAGGGAATTCAAAGCTGCTTGAGAGAAGTATGCCTGATTGAAACTCTCTAGGTGTTTTTCATAAGTTGAATCAGAAGTTTGAGCATTGACATTGCATATTTGGAACTTGTTGTTCCAGTCTCCTCCTATAGTGAAATATCTACCCTTACTTGGGAATACATCTATACCATACAAGCAAAGAGAATCATTTCCAAGACTAAAGTAATCACATACTCCATTTTGGAGAACTACAAATTCAATATTCAGCTTGAGTGATCCTTTAGAGTGAGGGAGTATGATATCAGAAGATCAGACTCCAACAGAATTGAGAGAAGAATTACAACTGCTGAGCTCAGCCTGATTTACTGGTAATAAGTTCAGTTTCCAGTTTGGGTCTTGTTTCTCCAAATAAGTTGAACTAACACAACATCAAAAGGCTCCACTGTCCAAGAGTAACTTAACAGGGGAACCTTGGATCAAACCAGTAGCGTAGCATGTTTTTCCAGAAGTGTAACTTTTACCGGCAGAAGGTTTCAGATTCAAGGCCTTAGCCTCAGAGATGTGGTGAATCTTCATGTTGGGATTCCGTTTTCAAAGTAAGTAAGAATCCTCATTAACAGAATTTATGTCCAGAGAAACTCAATACTTACTTCAATAACATTGATGGGGTTTGTTATCATTAAATCACACTCAGAAAGTGTTCCAATCAGATCATGGGATAAATCAAAGGGTAATTCCAAGGGTACACTGTTGGGGACGTCCTGTAGGAGGTCCTGGTCAATGAAATCACAAAAAACAAAATCCACTGAGATGGATAAAAACAAAAAATATAATTTTAATATTTTTTTGTATTTTTACATGGTAAGATGATATTTTTAGAAAAATTATCAATTTTATTAATTTTGGATTTTTCTTTATCTTCAGGATTATTTAGTTTATAAATATAAAGATGCCTTTGATAAATTTTCCACTCCTTATTTTTCCTTAATAAAGAATTGCAATTGATAATTCTTTCAAGCTCAAGTTCCTTGTCCTTTATAACTTTCTGTTTATAATAAATCAATTTATCCTGTTGTTGCTCAGGAGTTATAATAACGGGGAAAAAGTTACGGAGTTTTTCTTCTTTTTTCTTTTTAAGAAGGTTCAAATAATAATTGATCAATTCTCCGTTGGTCTTAAGATCCACTAGAGAAACCAAATGATCAAAAATATATTTTATAAGTATCATTTAAATTATGGCCAGCAATTAGCTTAGGCAAATGAGCAGTCTTTAAAGAAAAAGAAATGCTGGATCAATAATTGCTTGATTGGCTCTTACAATGGGGCAATACGTTGGATGATATTGTTGATGAATTCAATTGGATGATGAATGGATGATGGAAAACAGCAGGGAGAAGAGCTCCTTAAGTAAAAAAGATTGGCCTCTTTTGAGCCCATGATACAACAAGCCGAAAGGCACATTTTCCGCCCCAAAAGAGCTCTACAGGCTCTACAGGCCTTGTTACTTTGTTTGGGCTACATCAGCCCACATGGCATCAGTCCCTGTACACTAACAACCAGCCTATTCCTGTTATTTCTGGTGTTTCCACCTCAATGGGGCTGAAACAGCCCCTTAGCTGTTCAGAACCCTGGCCGGTTGTCTATTACAACTGGCCTGTTACCTCAAATTCTGGCTGGTTGCCTCATGCAACCAGCCCCTGGCCATACACATGGCCAGGAGGGACCTGGGTCGGGTCTTTGGACAAACTTGGGGGGGGGGGGGGGGTGACCAGCAGACATGCTGCCCCCCCCCTCTTTCTCACAGGTCCCTGGAGGGGGCGGTCAAATCCCCCTACCAGGGGCCTTGGGGATTGATACCCCCAGGGCGTTGCTACGGTAGGTGGGCTGGGGGGTGGTCAGGTCCTCCCAGCCCGTCGCTCCTCCCCCTTGGTAAAGGGGGGGGGAGAGTGTATAGCTTTGATTGATGATTTGATTGAAACAGCAAGCTATGAAACATAATAAATGGATGAGAATCAGGAACAAATGAAGATAGACAGATAAGCAGAATCCAGTTTGAGAAAACCAAAACAGTGAGGAAGTTTCCCGAGTGGCCTATGGCTATATGAGTGAGTAAGAGAAATACATGACAGATCTGAATTGAGATCAAAGATAACCAATAAGTAACTTTCCGGATGATCTTCAGTTAGAATTCATCTTACCAAGTAAAGAAGATAAGGTTATTCTCTTGAGTGTTAAGGCTCAATGATTGAGATTAAGAGGTTGTTTCAGAATCAGCAGTCAACAAGTATATGGTCGAGGTTGAGTGAGTTGAAGACCGTTGAGAATGGTGTTTGTCCGGCGTTTTTGATGGACAGTGGAGTGAAAAGAACAGTAGAAAACTGAGAGAGGAGAGAAAATCAGAAACAAAAAAGAAAATAAGAAAAATAGAAAATTGGATCTTTAATCTTTGACTTTTCCCTTTTTTTGAATCCTTTTGGAAACCATGAGAGTTCCTCCTTCAAGTGGTATTTAAAATAACCGTTGTGAGACACCCGCGGGAACCTTGAAACTGTCACATTTAACAGTACCTTTCACCGCCTGTGGTACTTTGGCATCTACCTTTACACTCCCCTTAAGTTGAGATCATTCTGGTTTTAGTTGAAAGATAAGACTAGAGAACTTCTCCAATTGACAAAGGTTGACTGCCTTTTTCAAAGGATCAGAAATCATCTCTCCGGTGTCTACTAGATGGATTGAGAGAGAACCTTCTTTAAGTCCTTCCCTAAGCCCTTTGGTTTTGAGGTCCATATGACGAGTCTTGGCATTAGATCCAAATTTCTTGAGTTTGTTGTCCACACCCTTGTTATCAATGTAGTGTCTTGAGGATGACATATTGGATTGGAATACTTCTTCCAATAAGTGAAGTACCCATTATCTCTCAAGATATGAGTCCAGCAACAAATTGAGCTCCGCCTCCTTGGATGAGTACGTTATGTTTTGTTGCTTATAACCGTTCCACGAGATAAGGCTTCCAAAGGACATACACAAATAGCCTGATTGAGATTTGCCACTGATTGTGTCTTTGGCGCAGGAGGCGTCACTGTAGTACTCAATATGTCCTTTTGATTCATTGTATGCAAGTTTGAGTTTCCAATCCTTGGTGTGATTCAGATATTTCCAAGTTTGTTTAAGTTCCCTCCAGTGAGCTAGACCCAGTTTATTCTGAAATCGAGATAAGCTGGAGATGGAATAACTGATGTCTAGAAGAGTTTGACTTGCAATATAATTGAGGAGTCCAATGGCTGATATGTAGTTTATGTTTAGTTTCTTGAAACCTTCAAAGTCTTTGTCCAAAGCCTCACTCATCTGAAGATGGGGTGTTAAAGGAGTGGATGATGGTCTGGATTCCGAAAAGCCGAGTTCTTCTAAGCCATGCATGATATGTCTGGGTTTACTGAGTAGGATACTATCCAAAGTTCCTTAAAACTCCATACCAAGGATTGTGTCTGGTTCATGAGCTTGAGAATATTTGAATCTTGTCTTGAACTTATCATTGAAATTGTCACCATCCCCAACAAGAATTACATTGTCAATGTGAAAGAAGAGAAAGGACTTGTTGTCCTCCAATCTGTATAGACATGGGTCACTGTCTGACCCTTTGAGACCCACAGACTTGATCCATTCAGTAAAGATACCATACCAATTTTTTGGAGACTGCTTGAGTCCATACAGACTTTTCTTGAGTCTTAAGTACTGACACGTTTGAGGGAATCCCTGCAGCGTTCTAGTGATGACTTCTTCATTTATGGGAGCGTTCAGAAAGGCATCTTGTACATTGTACTGTCTGATGTTAAGTTGATTCTTCAGGGCAAATAGTAGAATTGCTCTCAGAGAGGCTATTTTACCAGTTGGAGCAAAGGTTTCTTCAAAATCTAGACCGTGAACTTGATTTAACCCTTTGACACAAATCCGGGCCTTGTGAATGATGGTTTTGTTGTGCAAGTTGTCCTTAATTTTGAATATCCAGGTTGTATCTAATGGGTTCAGTGGTGTCTCCCCCTCATAGTCTTCCCATAACTTGAGTAGTTTGCATTGATCCATTTCTCTTTTTATTGCTCCACCCCATATAGGACTGTCCGCACACTGTCTAGATTGATAAAAATTTTTTGGCTTGAAATAGTGAGGGATTCCATATCATTGAGGGGGTCTGCTGGACAATCAATTGTGGAGATTTCTTCAGATCGGTCTTTTGACAGACTCAGATGTTCTGTATTCTCTACATGTTCCAGTTGCTTGGCCAGATGGTCCATCAGATTTGTCCTCAGAGCTTGACTCTGACTTGGAGGCACTCAACACTCCCTCATCAGAAGAGATCACTTCAGCTGGCGCATCGCGGTAGTTCATTCAACCAGGAATGGTCTCCACTTCAGTTATTGATGGTATCTCATCTGTTGCTTAATCAGTAGTGAAGTCGAGATCCATGGTAGACTTGATTCCCAATTGGTCCACTGATTGTTTGAGGAAACAAACATTTTTAGATTGGAGAATCATCCCATCAGACATGAGGATCCAATACAAGAGAAATTTGGGGTTATAGCCAACAAGTTTACCTTCTCTTCCCTTTGGTTTGAATTTCGCTCCTTTTATTCTTTTTTGGTTCAGAATGACAGCAGAGACTCCAATTGGTTGAAGGTAATTATTGGGTATTTTGCTTATTTTAATTAGTTCCCAGGGAGATTGGTCCAGACCGCCTTTTGGTATTTGGTTAAGACCAAGGCAGCATGCTTTAAGCACTTCCAACCAGTACTTTTGGGGTAAGTGAGCAGAGCTCAGAGAGGACCTCACACTTTGGATAATCGTCTGATTGGCCCTTTCAGAACTACCGTTGTGTTTGGCATGATATGGTTCAGTTACCAACTGATTGATGTACTTCTCCTTGAAATACTTTACTAGCCTGGCATTAACAAACTCAGATCCCCCATCCAAACAAACTGAGGCTGGATAATACCCACAGACATTCTTCTGTTTTTCTATTACTTTGATCAGTACCGGGGTAACGTCATCCTTTCCATGGAGGGGAATACCCAAGATGTAACTGCAGTAATTATCCACGACAGTCAGAGTGTACTTCTCATGTCTGTGCCATTCCGGCGTGATTGGACCGATGACGTTGAGATTTATCCTTTCAAAAGGCTTGGATGCAGATGTGGAGGTGGATTTGAACAGAATCTTAGTTATCTTGCAAACTAGACAATCCATGCATTCAAATTTTTCCTTCTCCCCGGGAATGTATTGAATCCCCTTGATCTTAGCTAGGCGGCCAAGCAAGGCGTGACCATAAGACAGATGTAGATCCTTCAAGGTCCTTGGGTCTTCATGATCAGTCCAATAACACTTGTTGTTGCCAATTTGGTGCGGTCAATCCAGAACAAATAGATTGTTGATGATTGATCCTTGAAAAATGTTTTGATCATTCTTGCATAACTCAAAATGACCAGCTTTAGCCTTTAAGATAAATCCTTTGTTGAGAAACTTTCCCCGGCTTATCAGGTTGACCACAATATTGGGAAAAAAAAATTGGACAACACAATTGTTTGATTTTTCCATTCCAATCTCACCATTCCTAGTCCCAGAATGGGTAGGTTTGCTCCAGCCTTCCCCATAGTTATGTGTTCTCCCGTGTAGTCTTTGACTGTGGTGAAGAACCTTTTATTGTTGAAGATATGTGAGGTTGCACCACTATTAATCAGAATTTCTTTATCTGCGCTGATTTTGGAACCAATAAATCTTGTAACAAATGCATGAAAGTGCGCTGAATCTTGATTCTTCCTTTGCTTCTCTTTCCATTTTCTCTGATTTTCCCTCCACCACTTGGGGACCTTTTCCAGATGGAGATGGAAGCATTCAGATTCAGAGTGGTGTTTATTATTTTTTGGATTATGATAAACCTTGATAAATTGGCTAGATAGGTTGTTCTTTGTCTTGGTTCTCATGGTGGTCACGGCAGTTTCAGCAGTTACTTGTACAGTTCCTTTCTCTGATGTTTTGGCCTTAACCTTGTTATGATATTGAACAAGGTGGTTGCACACAAAGTCCCCGGAGATCTGTTTGTTGGAATGCATGAGTTGGCGTTTCAGATCCTGAAGGTTTGAAGGGAACTTGAACATTGTTAAGTAAGCTAGGATCTTGTTTGGTAGTTCTATACCTATATCAATCATCTTTTTGATGGATGTTTTGATTTTTGTCACAAATTTAAGAATCTCATCTTCTTTAAAAGTCAGATGTAGAAAGTTGTTGAAGATCCCTGCTCGGTTGGAAGCTTGAGAGGATGATAATTGTTCCTTGATTGCTTTCCAGATGTCTTTGGCTGAATTGATATTGACCGCGCTGATAAAATTATTGTGTTTAATAGAATCAACCTTGGAAATGAGTAAAAGTTGGATTTTTTCATTATCTTGAGTGGAAAGAGATTCAGAGGTTGATTCCAGCGTGTCCAGTACTCCTCTGAGTTTGAGCAAGGCCATCATTTTGTCTTTCCATATCCCGTAATTCTCTTTGGTAAGGAGGGGGGTTGTCTCAAGAGCCATTTTGAGCATAGCTTGATGGAAAGAGTCCGTTGAGAATCCCAATCCTGTAGCCATAGTCCTATGTCTTGCTGCTTGAGGAGAATTCAGCTTTTAACCGTATAGCTTTGATTGATGATTTGATTGAAACAGCAAGCTATGAAACATAATAAATGGATGAGAATCAGGAACAAATGAAGATAGACAGATAAGCAGAATCCAGTTTGAGAAAACCAACACAGTGAGGAAGTTTCCCAAGTAGCCTATGGCTATATGAGTGAGTAAGAGAAATACATGACAGATCTGAATTGAGATCAAAGATAACCAATAAGTAACTTTCCGGATGATCTTCAGTTAGAATTCATCTTACCAAGTAAAGAAGATAAGGTTATTATCTTGAGTGTTAAGGATCAATGATTGAGATTAAGAGGTTGTTTCAGAATCAGAGGTTGACATATATATGGTTGAGGTTGAGTGAGTTGAAGACCGTCAAGAATGGTGTTTGTCTGGCATTTGTGATGGACAGTGGAGTGAAGAGAACAGTAGAAAACTGAGAGAGGAGAGAAAATCAGAAATGAAAAATAAAATAAGAAAAATAGAAAATCAGATCTTTAATCTTTGAGTTGTCCCTTTTTTTGAATCATTTGGAAGCCATGAGATTTGCTCCTTTGAGTGGTATTTGAAATCACCGTTGTGAGACACCCGCGGGAACCTTGAACCTGTCACATTTGTGAGTACGTGTCACCGCCTGTGGTACGTCCGCATCTACCTTTACAGAGCGCCCCTTTGTTGGTGGGGGGGGTGGTCAATTCCCCCCCACCGCCGGTTGCCTTGATGCAACTGGCCTAGCAACACATTTTGGTGGGGGGGGGGTGATCACGTCCCCCCCACCATGACCGGTTGCTCCTTGCAACCAGTCTCTGGCTGGTTCAACCCAGCCAGTTTTATCATTCCCCCCTGCAATGGGGAGCGAGGGGAGGGGGAGGAGCCAGGGCCATTGGCCCCAGCCGCCCGGCTCCAACAACCCGCAGCCACCCGGCACAGGCCGTTGGGCCTGGCAAACGGGCCGTAGGCAAAAACAGCAGCCCCGAGTGGGCTTCAACACAGGGGAAAGCCCCAACCAGGCTGCGACATGGGCAGCAGCCCCAATGGGCTGTCCCAAGCCCAAAAACTAAGTAAACCATACTTTGGGGGGCCAGCCCGTCTGGCCAAGTATGTCCAAAATAAACCTTGGGCCCAATTATGCCCATACAAGCCCATCTGGCTGTATTTGACCATATACCTCAACAGGCTTGTTAGGGCCCGTGTACCAATACGCCTGTTTCACAAGTTTTGAGGCCAGTTTCCCCAAATCAGTGACATCCACACAGGCCAGTTTTGGTGTTGTATTTGAAACCTGGGATCAGGAGCTGGGTTGCGACTGCGCGCTCAGCAGTTGGGTAGGTTGAGCTCAACATTTGGGGTGCGCGCAGTCTCAGCAGTGCCTGCTGTGGGATAAGCAGCAGCAGATGAGGGCTCAGCCGCAGGGATTGTGGGGCTTGGTACCAGGTGAGGGTTGGGCCTACTCTGGGGGGCGCCAGGACGCGACCCGCCCAGGGAATGTGAACCAAGTGATGGAGCCGGCCTGACCAAGCTTGCGGGTGGCTAGTCCGGAAGGTGAGGGGGGGCAATCAGGGGTTATACCCGCGGGGGAGGTTTGCGCAGGCATAAGCGCGGGCCAACCCACGGATTGGGGGATCTGCGGATGCGCGCAGAGGGATAAACCCGTGGGGCTCCAGGTAGGGCGTGGCAGAGGGCTGCGCCATGAGAAGGACAAACCGGACGTATGTGATATCAAAGGGGAGGGTTTCAGACGGGTTGGGTGGTACGGGGTAGGGTTAGGGTGGAGCTAGGGTTCTGTACTTGCGGTCATATTTCATCTATCTTGTTGCTTGTGGTTGTACCTAGGTTAGGGTTGAGAGGGAGGACTCAAAAATATCTCACTCTCAACTCCAGGTTGGGTCATCATCACCGGACCACCAGGGAATGTTATGGGAAGTATTGGAAGGGAGGAATTTATCTTTTAATCACTCTCTCTATTCTTAAACTCATTTCATCCAATCTCCTTACAGACGCTTAGACCAATAACTTCCAGAACCTGAGGACAATTTTGTTGGGTATCACCTCTCTTGTTTCCACACCGTTTGGTCCGTGTGAGTGTTAAATGGGCCAGAGAGGTCCATATGTGCATCCCATTTGGATTACACTTATACGTAGCACACGCGTAAGTGCATACGTATTTTAACAAACACCCTTAATCCAAAAGGGGTGACATCCTCATGTCAGTCACAAAGCCTTGATGCTTGTTCCTATCTAAAGCCTTAGTCCAGATATCTGCAATCATTGCTCCAGTGGGCATGTACCTCAACACAATCTCCTTGCAGTTAACTGCATTGCAAATATAGTTATAGTGAACATTGATATGTTTTGTTCTTGAATGGAACACTTGGTTTTGCGCCAACAAAATGGCACTCTGGTTATCAGAATACAACAATGCAAACCCTTGTGGCTTATTTGTATCCTCTAAGACTTTTCTCAACCATTTTGCTTCCTGTGAAGCTGCTAAGTAACTCTATACTCAGCCTCTGTTGATGAAAGACTTATTGCCAACACCTTCTTGGACATCCATGAAACCAGATTCTTACCTAAGAAGAAAAGAAAACCACTTGTTGATTCCCTAGTGTTTTCATCTGCCTAACTTGCATTGGAATAACCAACCAAGTCAAAGTTTCCTGACTTTATAAACCACAGTCCCAGACTGTGCGTTCCTTTAAGATACCTCATAACTCTCTTAAAAGCTGACCAATGCCTCATGCTTGGCTTCTCTAAGTGTTGCAACAAGAAACCAATTGCAAAAGAAAAATTGGGCCTTGTACACTGCCTCAAATAATTAATTGATCCAATATCTGACCTTTAGTCATTACCAGATTGAACAAACTCCAGATACTCCTCATCTGTAGACTTCTCCAAACAAATGTTTGACTTCATGGGAGTACCAAACTCCTTTGCATCCTATAAGCCATATTGCTTAAGACAAGCTGCCATGTAATGGCTCTGGTCTAACTTAATACCTTTCTTGCTCTTACTGACTTTCATTCCTAGCACCTGTTGCGCCAGACCAAGATCTTTTATCTTGAATTCCTTCTTGAGTGTCTCCATGACTCTGTCTTTACCATCTCCAATAATGATAATTTCATCAACCCATACAAACAAAATTGCATCCTTTCTTACAAAGAGACAATGGTTGGCCTTGGAAGTCTTGAAACAAATCTGTATCAGTTTCTCACTCATGGTATTATCCCACAATCTAGCTGCTTGCTTCAATCCATAAAGGGATCTACACAGCTTGAGGACATATTCCTCTTTATCTGCTGAAAGAAAACTTCTAACACATATTTTCTTCATGTTTTCTGGTTTAGTATCTACTAACCATTCACAAAAACCATCAGGGATTGACATATAAACAGTATCCTCCTCTCCAAGTTTTGCATTCAAGTATGCTATTACAAAATCAGCTTTTCTGATTTCTTCACCCAACTCCACTTCCAGATCAATTATGTAACTGAAGGTGGACAGCCTTTCAGTTGGTGAGAAAGTTTCATGGTAATCAATACCCTCTCTCTGCTTGAAGCCCTGTGCAACGCATTCAGCATTGAATCTTTTCAAAACTCTATTTTTGTCAAACTTCTTGTTTAACACTAATCTAGACCCCACAATGGTCTTTCCTTTTGGAACAGAATCCTTCTCAACCACTACAAAGACACTATTATTTTCTAGATAATCAAATTCCTCAAAAATAGCACTCTTCCAGTTGGCTCTGTCATCAGAATTCATAGCTTGGCCAAAGCTATTTGGGTTGACCCTGTTACCCATTTCTGAACTTAACTCCAGGACTTCATTGAGCATACACTGTTCCTGAAATGTATCCTCCTCATATCCTGCGGCAGCATCATGGGACTTCCATTCCCTGTACCTATCAACTGGTACTCTAACCCTACCACTCCTTCTTACTGGAGGTGGAGGCTCATCAGGTTCCGAATTAACAGACTCCCCTGGAGCCGGCACTGAACCCGCTGGTGGAATGTCTTCCATCTCTTCATCTTCTGGAACCGCATGTTCCTCAGCCTTTGCTGGTGAAATAGGTGCTAATTCTATTTCTTGCTGTGACTTATTCACATCAACATCTTCACAGCTTTTGAGTGGAAAGGTACTTTCATGAAATTTTACATCCCTACTACGGATAACCTTTCTTGTCCCCAGAAAATAGATCCTATACAATTTAATTATTAAATCATAGCCTACAAGTGCCCCTGTTCTGGCTCTAGGGTCTAATTTTCTGAAAATCTCATTATGGTTGACACTATATTACACCAAGCAACCAATTGTTCTTAGGTGTGATGTTTTGGGGTAAAACTTCCAAAACTGATAATGAGGACTCTTCCCATTAACACTTACAATGTTATGCAACAGACAGACTGTACACATCAACTCAGCCCATAAGAACTTTGGTAGACCAGTTTGAGACATAATAGTTCTGAACTTGTCCAGTAAATTCCTATTCATTCTCTTAACTTCATCATTTTGTGGAGTACTTGCAGAAGTGACTATATGAATGATACCATAGTCTTTCAATAACCTCTCAAAATCACCACCTCCACCAGTGATAACCCTCTTGATCCCCTTCATTAGACCATTTTGTTTCCGGAATTTGAAAATTACAGAAACCTCCTCTGTGGTCTGATCCTTAGATTGAATTGGTTTAACCCAAACATAATTAGTTGCAGTATCAACTAAATTGATGAAGTATCTTGCCGCACCAAGGGACTCCAGTGTGAATGGCCCTGCCAAATCAATGGAAAATTTCTCTCTAGGAACATCAGTGCAATCTCTACTCTTTGAGAACACATTTCTAGTCTTAGCCCCTAAGGTACAACTCTCACAGTTGCTGTCCTTTACCTAATGGCAACTTCTATTGTGAGCAACAGTGCTCAAAGCTGAGATTTTGAACAAGCTTGCACAATAAAGCTTGTTCCAAACCTGTCCACTAAGAGGAGTTCTCCCATTCATATCAATAACAAAATTATATTCTTTAAGATAAAAAATCTGGAAACCTTTTTCCACAACACTCCAAGGGACACAAGGTTATGAGGAAACTCTGGTACATAGAACACCTTCTCAAAAGAAATTTTGAAACCCAAGTGATTTGCAAGAATAACTTTTCCAATTTCTTTAATCTGAATTTTTCTGCCTTTCTGACCAATATTTACAACTCCATCTTAATCACTAAGATTTGAAAATAAATTTGGTTCAAAGAACATGTAATCTGTACAGCCAGAATCAATCAAAACAAGTATATCCTCCTTCAATCCTCCTAATAGGAAAGAAGCTTTATCAGTCACTGATATGTTCTCATCTTTGAGGTTTAGATTACTCAATTTGTAATCAATCAAGTCCATTTCTTGATCCTCATTAATTTTGGCCTTCTTGTTGGGACCTTCTTCCCCAACAACCATTTCCATTGGACCATCAAACACCACTATTGCAACATTTTCAGTAGTGACATTGACCTCCTTGTCATTCTCTTTGGACTTCTTCCTCTTCTTAGCCTCCTTGCAATCCTTAGAATACTTTCCCTTATTCTGAAAATTATAGCATAAGACCTTGGACTAATCCTTTTTTGCCTTCTTGCAAGATTTTCCAGTCTTTCCAACAAGGGCTGTTCCAGAACCCCCCTTCATCTTGAACTGAAGATCATCCTTTTCAATCTTTTTCAGCACATCCTCCTCCCTAGGAAGAGGATCCAATTGAGAAATAATTCTGACTAAGGAATCAAACTCCTTTGGTAGGTTCTGAAGGATTAAGAGTGAAAAAAAATTGGGATCCATGTTAAGTCCTGATGACTTAAACTTGGCTATGCTAGACCTAGCCTCTGCAAAAAACTGTTTAAAATTTTAATATTGTAACTTGAACAGTTTATTGAAAGCTATACCCTTCTGGTAAACAGAATCACCAGCATACTTGGACTTAAGAAACTTCCAAAGCATACTGCCCCTCCTTCTCTCATCTTCTCTAAGAGTATTGGCAACTCATGTCACATGATTCTTATAAAGATGCCTAAGGATGAGATGATAAGAGTTTTTGTCCACTTCTGAACTGATAAAAGTGTCATCTGCATCCATTATCTCCCCACAACAGATTTTTTCCCGCGAACTATACATAAGGACAGCCCAAGCATTATAATTTGGACTGTTCAGAACTATCTTGGTGGAGCTAACATCAGGGATATACAACATCTTCTTGGAAAACTTGAGGTCTTTGAGGTTCTCCAGAGTAAGGTATAAGGGTCTAGATGGATTGGAAGTAATGACAATGTTGGTACTGATAATGTTTTATAATTATGGCAAGCAATCAGCTTAGGCAAATGAGCAGTATTTCAAGCAAAAGAAATGCTGGAAACCTTGTGTCAATAATTGCTTGATGGGCTCTCACAATGGGGAAATATGTTGGATGATATTGTTGATGAATTTGATTGGATAATGAATGGATGATGGAAAACAGCAGGGAGAAGAGCTCCTTAAGTACAAACAATTTGCCTCTTGTGAGCCCATGATACAACAAGCCAAAAGGGAAATTTTACGCCCCAAAAGATCTCTACAGGATCTACAGGCCTTGTTACTTGGTTTGGGCTACATCAGCCCACATTACATCAGTCCCTGTACCCTTACAACCAGCCTATTCCTGTTATTTCTGGTGTTTCCACCTCAATGGGGCTGAACCATCCCCTTATCTGTTCAAAACCCTGGCTGGTTGTCTATTACAACTGGCCTGTTACCTTAAATGCTGGCTGGTTGCCTCATGCAACCAGCCCCTGGCAATACAAATGGCCAGGAGGGACCTGGGTCTGGTCTCAGACACACTTGGGGGGAGGGTGTGACCAGAAGACATGCTGTTCCCCCCCCCCCCCCCCCTCTTTCTCACAGGTCCTTGGAAGGGGCGGTAAAATCCCCCTACCACAAAGCCCTGGGGGTATTGACCCCCAGGGCATTGCTATGGAAGGTGGGCTGGGGGGTGGTCAGGTCCTCCCAGCCCATTGCTCCTCCCCATTGGTAAAAGGGGGGGGAGAGCGCCCCTTTGTTGGTGGGGGGGTGGTCAATTCCCCCCCCCCACCGCCGGTTGCCTCAATGGAACCGGCCTAGCCTTATATTTTGGTGGGGGGGGTGATCAAGTCCCCCCCAGCATGACTGGTTGCTCCTTGTCACCTGTTTCTGGCTGGTTCAACCCAGCCAGCCTTCCCCCTCCCCCTTGCAATGGGGAGCAAGGGGAGGGGGAGGAGCCAGGGCTGTTGGCCCCAGCCCCGGGGCTCCAACAACTGGCGGCCACCCTGCGCGGCAGCCGTGCTGCCCCCTACAACGGCCCTGTGCAGGCCGTTGGTGTCAGCCTCCTGGATGCCAAGACCCTTGCTATCCTTTAGCTACCAGAGGTGATAGAATAAATAATAAATATATTATTCAATAAATGCAGCAAAAATCCGTAAAATATTTGGATTAAGCTTAATGCAAGGTTAAGTGGTTTGGTTATTGTTTAATGTTTTGAATCAATATGAATAGATTGATTATGAAATATTTTTATAGAGGGGCCACAATTATATTGGGACTCTTTAACACCTCTCTGCAGGGATTTCAGTATGAAAACACTTAGTCCTGGTTACTTTGGGTTCTTTCTTTTTAAGGATATTTTACCCAAAGATAATATGTACATAAAATACACAGTAGAGTGGCAGGGCCTTGTAGCCAAGCTACCACAGCAGAGAAAGGATAATAAAACTTACTGGTATATTATTAAATCCTTTTGTTATCTGTTTGAGACGTGTACTGATGGGTTATAAGGTTGTTCAGCAGTTTCCATTGATAAAAAGAGGTTGAGGACGGATATTACTGATCAGACATTGCCATAAATCACTTACTTATCTCTTATAAGTACTTGATTACCTTGGCACGGTGTCTGGATATGAATATAACTGGGTCTCTGCCCATCAATATCCTCAAAAGAGCTCTTTATTTATAGCTTTTGGAGTCCCAATATTGTCCTTCTGAGGGTTGTAGGTGCTCAAAGGGACAGACACTAAGGCTAGCAGGGTAATCAGGGGTAGCCCGTCATGTGTTCTTGGTGCTATACCACGGGTAGCATCTAATTTCTCAGGGTATGGGAATTATTCCACTTTATAATAGAAATTAGGACGTGTGAATAACACTAATCTGTCCTATTTATTTATTATTTAATTAATTATCCTTAGTAAATGTTCCCAGTAGTTTCATAATTATATAAATAGACATTTCTACGGAAATCTTGATGTCAGGTAAGTTCTCATTATGTATTATATAACTGGAGCAAAAGTCATAATATTGATTTTACTACTTATTTTTGAGTTCCAGTTGATTTACTAAGATAATTACTTAAAAATATAATTCATGTTAATTCATGTAATATTTTTAAATCATTAGTTTTTTTAGTATGTCACAAAGATATTGATGTCTAGTAATTCTCATAAAAGTATATTAAACTATCTTAATATATTTTTAGAAGTTGTCATTATCTTATTTTCGACATTCTTGGTACTTTGAATTATATTAAATAAAAATATGTATGAGGATTATTTATGTATTTTTAAATAATATTATGTATTTTTAGACTGTCTAATATCCACAGGAACATTTATTACATATGTAGAATGTTCCTGTGTAGGTTGTAGCATGTTTACGCAGTACCTGAGCCTCTCAGGCCGCCTGTCACTCTGTCAACCCATAGTCCCGCGGCTGCGTACTTTTCAGAGGCCCGGGGCTGCGTACACGACCTTGATGGAGTGACAGGGCTGTATCTCAGCCACGCGCCGGTGCATTGGCTGCTGTAGCTGCGTGCTGGAATTGTGACAAAACACATTTCCGCCCCTAACTCCTAAAATATACACAACACCTCAATTCTGACTGAATTTTAGGTGTGAAACCTATACCTGACAATAAGTGTGAAATATTTAATTGGCCAAAAAGCTCAATAATGGAGCCGTAATATTTTGGTTTTTCTTTCCTTAATTATTTAAAAATATAAGGAGTTGGATTTCAAGGGTGGTGTCAGTGAGTGACCCTACCTAATTTGGGGTGGAGAATCCATTTCTGTAATAATATTTATGGTTTCCTACTCCTTCTTAGGTTAATTGTATTATTATTATTTTTATGTTATTTTTGTTACTTTTGCAGCTTGCTCTGCAATAGTAGCAAGCTGACAGTTGGGCCGCGCAAACGGGCCATAGGCAAAAACAGCGGCTCCGAGCAGGCCACAACATGGGTGGCAGCCCCAACTGGCCTGCAACATGGGCGGCGGTCCCAATGGGCCGCCCCAAGCCCAAAGACTAAGTAAACCATACTTTGGCGGGCCAGCCCATCTGGCCAAGTATGTCCAAATTAAATCTTGGGCCCAATTATGCCCATAAAAGCCCATCTGGCTGTATTTGCCCATATACCTCAATGGGCCCGTTAGGCCCCGTGTACCAAAAGGCCTGTTTCACGCGTTTTGAGGCCAGTTTTCCCAAATCAGTGACATCCACACAGACCTGTATGGTCCGTGTGAGTGTTCAATGGGCTGGAGAGGTCCATATGTGCATCCCATTTGGATTACACTTATACGTAGCACAAGCGTAAGTGCATATGTATTTTAATAAGTATTTTAACTTATTTTAAAAAAATAAATAGACTGGTCCAAGGAATAAATAATCAAAAATTGATTATTTAAGGATATTTCCAGGCTAGACCCCCAGCTGTCAGCTCTCTGATACAAGGAAACTTGCCATCCTTTAGCTACAGAGAGTGATGAAAATACTGGAATAATAATAATAATCATTCCAAAAATAAACGCTTAGAGGCTCAAATAAATGATATAATAAGAGCAGTTTCAAGGTTTAATTGGTTTGGTAATAAAAGTTTTTCAATATGTATATAAAAGAGGGGCCACAGTATTATACTACTGGGGGTCTGTACAGACAAAGAAACCTCTCTTCAAGGGGCCTCCTTAGGCATTTTAAGAACCTTGGAATGAAGATGGGTGACTTAGAAAGGGCTTATTCCACTCATGGCCAGGAATAAAAGCAAAATTGAAAATTTAGGAAGGGAAACACTCACTCTGAGAACTTTACCACAAAAATCCTGCAATGATAGGACGGTTTTCAGTGCAGATGGGGTGGATTCCTTGAGTAAACTTCAAGGGTTGATTGTTTTTAAGAAATAAATAATAATACTACAGACTTGGTCATAAATCACTTGCTTTGATTCTACATAAGCGCTTGACTAACAATGAAACGGTTTCTCATTGATAATAATAATTCCTGGTAAACTGATCAGGGAATAATGGGTCCAAAGAGGTCTGTATAAATACCTTTTTGGGGTGATTTTTAGCTTCTCAGGGCACCTAGAGAGGGTTCTGCTCATGGGCTGAGGCTAGCAAGCCTGTAAAAGCAAGATTAGCACGTCCACTTTGTGCTTTCAATCAGCCCACTTTAGATCTGCTGGATTTCTGTTCTATTTTAGCCACAGGATCTGTTAATCTATTATGGCTTAAATTTGATCATTCTGCACTCATCCTTCATTTGTACTATTATTATTGATTCAAATTGAAGAGATGTGGAAGTTTACTGATTTTTCATCATCTGCTGATCCTGTAAATAATTTTTAATAATTTTTATGAACACTCCTTGTAGTGTTTTGTGGTCTTCAAAGATCAGAGTCAATGATTTACATGGTAATCCTTGATCTTTGATTTATTATTAAAAAATGTTCTAAACTTAGTTTTTATTAATTTTATTTAAGTTTTGATCTTTTTAGACTATTAATAATGCATATGTCAACTTTTTACATATGCCAGGCAACCTTAACTAGGTTGTAGCTCTTCTGAGCGGTACCTGGTTGTCAGATTAGTCACGATGGATCCAGATGGTGGGATCAGTCAGTACAGATGCTTGCAGGGTAGGATCCTCTGCGTGTGTTGCAGGATTAGCTGCGCGCGGGTCTCTAGTACGCGGTAAACTGCTACTACAAGTACATAGGGGTATGTAATGATGCGGGGCTGCGCGCGGGAATTGTGACATAACACATTTCCGCATGTAACTCCTAAAATATACACAAAACCTCAATTCTGAGTGAATTTTAGGTGTAAAACCTATACGTGACAACAAGTGTGAAATGTTAAAAGGCCCAAAAGGTGCCATACTGATGTCGTAATTTTTAGTTCTTTTCTTTTTAATTATTTTAAAAATGTAAGGACTTGGATTTCAAGGGTGGGGTCAGTGAGTGACCCTACCTGATTTTGGGTGAGGAATCCATTTCTTTAATAATATTTATGGATTTCTCACCCCTATTTGTTAATTTAGATATTCTTATTTTTTATAGTTTTGTTTTGCTATGACAGGTTGCTCTGTACATAGTAGCAAGCTGACATTCATCACCAACATCTAGTTCAAATCAACCCCCACCTCACTCACATGTACGTTCAGAGGGCGTACGGGTGACCAATTGTGTCAGGCAGATACCTATCTTTAGAGATCCTCAATTTGATGCTTGGGTGCCAGGAAGTGATGTCCAATGATCATCATGCTCCCCTGGGGCGGGTTTCAACCTTTTTGTTTGGTTTTCAGCCTTTTGATTTATCCTACTTGTGATTCATCTAATTGCAAGAGAATTTAATTTTACCATTGTTATTTTTAGGTGGCAGTGGTGTTTTCTTCAGGGCGGATAGAGAGGGTATCTTATTGATGTTCAACTAGGCGGTCTTGGTTTGAGAGGTGGATTGGACTCAGAATCAGGAGGGACGGCCTTAACGCATGTTTTGAAGATTACCAAAGGGGTCATACTCCTCTGGATCAACATAACCCTTTGAAGAAATTCATCAAAAACCATCAAGAGAAATGAAAACACCAGAACTATCTAATTCTCCAACTCATCTTGATCACCAGTAACCTTGAAATCTTGCTATGAACTAGTCCTGGGAGCATTGGTCTATAGTTTGCCTGCTGCGTTCACACTCTTCCTACACTTCATTTTTTGCATCAATGATCTATCAATTTTTCACAATCATTTCAGCACTCATCTCAAAAAATCAATCAACTCAATCAAGTTTACTCTGCATAATTAAGTCCAGCCTTGAACAAATCCAAGGCATCTGAAAAGTCATTCACTTTTTTTACTCAATAATATTCCAGAAAATAGTAGAAATTATACTTTGAAGATAGCAGTTGTATTCAAATATGCCTCAGGAAGTTTACAAGTCATTCAGCTCATCTTATTAATCAGTCACTAAACTCTATTTAGAATTATTCCAACAGTTAGTAGAAAATTATGTTAATTGAATAAAAAGAGTTAGATTCCTTTTTAGGACAGTATCTTCCTCCAGTGCAAGTCAAGCAGTGTGTTAGAATTTGAGTTTTCCTATATTTGACTTTCACTGGAGTTGAAAGTACAATTGATTGGATTGATTTGATCTTACTACGTTAACCTCAAAGTACCAAAACAACAGTTAAAATATAACTGGGCTGTGTTGTAGTATTGTGATTCTTAGACTGTTGAGTCATAGCTATCAGAATGTTTATTCATAGCAGTTCACTTGCCATGTCACTTAAAATGCTTATGCTAATTTTACCTTATTCATTTTTGGACTCAACCACTTGTCAGCCTGTTTTGTATTTATTCTATATAAACATGGTGCTCTCAAGTGGAATGAATGATCTTTTCAGCCAACATATCAACTGGAGTGCCCTTTTCCTCCAGCTGTCAGGTCCATTACACTTGACATTACAAGCTCCTTTCATTCATTCCTCCTTGCCTTTTACTTCATTTGAGCTCAAGTTATTTTTATCTTTTACAATAATTGTCATGAAGGATAAACTAAAAGTGATTTGGAGATTATTTTTCAGTAATGCAACCAAATATGAAACACAGGTGAATGACTTGAAAAACACCAGTGATATTAGTAATATAGACTTTGTAATTTAACATAAAGTGATGAAATAAACTGTAAGATAATTTTTTTTATTAATACTGAAATTAATCAGAATGAATCTATTCTCTCATTGTGGAAAATATTGATCACTGATATTGGATTCAGGATATCAAAATATGCAATCTTTAATTGGGAATTTTTATTTCATAGGGAATTTTCGGGTGAGTCCTGGTTGAATCAATGTGAACATTCAAGTGAATTCAGAATTTTTATTTGGGGAATTACAAGTGAAATTCATTTTCCACCATGGTTAATACAATGTGAATCATGTTTTCTTTTTGAGGTAAACTGAGGTGAACTAAAGAATACTCATTAGCAAAGAGAAGTTTCCCATTAATCAATTCAATTTGCCAGAGAATGGGACTGGATGGTGACATGAAGTCACTGGCCAGCCAAAGACTCCAATTTGGCCCTTTTAAACATTATTGTGAGTTATGGAATCAATTTTGGAGAGATGAATTACTCTGGTTTTCATTTTATCTGTAGGATGGAGGATTTTGGTGTCATCTTCCAGTGAGTATTTCACACCCTTGAGTTCCAACAGGATTGAAATCTTTCCCTTCCATATCAAATATTTCTCATCAGTCAGGACAGGAATCATTTTTAGTGCTGATTTGAGGATGATCTGTCAAAAGCCGTTGTTACTTGATCCCTCCATGGCTTCTAAGTTAGCATTCAGGGTATTTTGGCTTTTAGCCATGTTAGATTTCAAGAAGAAGCCTTTAACAGATAATAAACTTAAGAGGGCTAGGATAAAAGAGAAAATCAGCAGAAATTATTGAGGAAAAAAATGTATCTGAGAAGAACCAACATCAAGAAGCACAAGGCTTAAGTACAACATAGGAAATCTGGTTTCAAGTGTTTGAGGATCAAAGATTGAGGGACAAGAGACTTGTTGAGAATGGAATTGGAGTTAAAACAAGCGTCTGAACATTGATGAGAACTGAGAAGGTTAGTTAGATTGAAGTCTTACCAGGCAGAATGGAAGAAAAATCAAGTTCAATTGGTTTTTTGTGAATGGAAAGTATTGAGAGGTGAAATTAGAGTCAAGTTGAGAAGGATTGATTGAGAGTCATGGAGAGATGTTCAAAGAGGGAAACATGGTATTCATTGAGAACAGCAAAAGGGAGAACAGAATGTTTAGTATTCTCCCGCTCTCATCTCTTACCGGGCCTATGTGTGCTTGAGTACTTTTCCACTCTCATTTCTGACCGCGCCTCTGTGCATGGGTGTGCACTTAGTCTATGATGGGGACCCTGATGTGTTCTTCTCATTCACACTTGGTCTCATCCCTTCTTACCATTCTCTGGATCTTCACCAACCTATTTTTATATCTTCCTTTTCTTCTGTCTATTTTCTTCTTTCTGTCTTCCTTATTCACTTCTATTTCTATTTCCTTTTTCAATCTCCTTGACAATCAAAATTCCTCCATCATATAATCTCTTGACCCAAATACCCCAATCTCTGACCGGTAAGATATTGACTTCTCCAACAAAGCCTCATTGAACCCAGTTGGACTCCATACTACAAATAGTCCATCTTCATCTATACTCAAATCCTATCCCTTTTTTCTCCTCCATTGTCTCTCAGTCCATCAATCTCCCTCAACTCAAAGCTGTCTCATTAAACAACGCTCATTGATCTACGCTGTAGGATTCTACACTTCTATCTTCCTATTTATTTATTTTCCTTTGAAGTCTCCTTCTGATACGCTTCTCTTTGATTCTCTTTGATTTCCCAGCCTCAGCTGGTTATAAGTTCTCCACCTAGAAAAGAACTTGACAATGGACGTGGTTTTCAACCATCTTATCCAATACCACAATGAGACAAAGGCCCAATCCAACCTGAATAAACCATCCACGGATTTCTCACTAGTTTGGACCAAGACGAGGAACTATATGGACAAGAATAAGACCAAGATGAGATGCCACAAAGGATATCATGATCCCAACGCACCTCACGCTGAGTCTTTATTCTTTCATCTCCACCCTGAAATTGCCCCTGGATGGTGGATCAAACAACAAAACAATTGGAAAAATAAGATTAAGAAGAATCCAACAATCAACTATCATGCCTTACTGACTCTCTGGATCAATGTGGATAACAATCCTAATTTAATCTTGGACTCCGGAGCTAACGTCCACATCTTTAACAATTTAAAATTTTTCTCATCCATAGAACTTTAAAACGATTCCAAAGAGATCAAGACGGGAAAACTGGAAGCAAATCTCAAAATACAAGGAATTGGAATAGTAAAACTAGAATGGAACAATTCCGTGATCACGCTTGAAGATTGCGCTTACATACCAGAAATAGTTGTTAATCTGATCAGTCCTGGACTTCTTGCAAAGAAAGGTTGTAACCTCACTCAAACCCGCGATACATTCAAGCTGACTCAAGGAAATCAAATCGTGCTGAAGGGCTTGATAAGAGACAACTTGTTTTTCATTGAAAAACCTCAATCAGATGGCCAGAGAAATTCTGTGAATGTCACCAACCAATGCACTAACTCTTCCTATACTCTATCAGAATTTCACAAAATGTACGGCCATGCATCTATCTCCACACTCAAACCTCTCCTAAAGGATTGCTTCTCCAATGACAAGCTCCATACTTTTCAATGCGACAGCTGCGTCAAGAGCAAAATCACCAAATCTCCCTTTTCCAATGTTTCTACTTCCACGGGTAAACCCTTAGAACAAATTCATCTTGACTTGTTTGGCCCAATTACTCCCCAATCAAAGGCTGGCCATCAATACCTACTCACTCTGGTCAACAATTATACTGGCTAGCTCGCATGTTTTCCTCTAAATTCTAAATACCAGACTCCCAAAACAATTATCAACATTCTAGAGACTGAATATAAACGTTCAATCTACTATCCTTCCAAAATATTCTCAGATAAGGGAACCAAATTCACCAATTCTACCCTAAAAGACTTTGCCAAAAAGAAATTCATTAAACTTTGCACTTCCAAACCATACCATCATCAACATAAAGGACAAGTTGAAAGAGCTAATAGGACAATCATCAAATCCGCCCGGTCCACCTTCTCCTTGTCCCGCCCAGCCAAGAATTACTGACATGTAGTAACACGTAGTTGTTGCTTTATGTTAAACCAGATCCCTCAAGAAGGTAACCAATTGTCTCCCTGGGAACTCATGTTTGGTAAGACCCTCCCAGCTAATTACTTACAACCCGTAGGTTCTTCTGTGATCTACCTTGCAAATAGTCTTCAAAAAGGAAGAAAATTTGATGAAAAAGGTCTAGAAGGAGTCCTAGTTTGATTCAACCCCATCTTTCACTCTTACTTAATTATAAATACGCTTGGAACCGTCATAGAAACTAAACACGTTAAATTCCTCAAGAATAAAATCAATGAATTTCCTTCCTTTGAATCGCCAGGCCTGGATATCTTCTCTCAACCTGATTCAAATGCCTACAAAACCGATTTCTCCACTAATGAAAAACAATACTTGATTAGGGAACCTGCTTTGGAATACTCTTATTCTGACTCTCATCAAGAAGATATTCTCCACTCTACACCTCAATCTCCGCCTCCTCCTTCCCATTCTGAACCGGAACCACCTTTGCAACAACCCAATCTACGTCCCAGACATGAACTTCAGAAACCCCAAAGATACAGATTTCACCATTATTATGAACCTCCCTCTTATAAGGCCGCCCAAAAATGTTCCAAATGGCCTAGGTGGAAAGCAGCTTCAGAGGAAGAACTCAACTCAATGGAAACTCAAGATGTTTGGGAAGAATATTACGGCAAACCCAAAAATATACTAAACACAACATGGGTATTCAAAGTGAAAGAGAATTTCCATGGAGAACCCGTGAAATATAAAGCGCGTTTATTCGTGCAAGGATTTGACCAGGTTCAAGGTGTAGATTTTGAAGAGACTTGGGCTCCAATAGGGAAACTTGGATCCCTTTTTCTTGCTCTGATCTAGGGCTTGAAGAATAAAATGACGTTCACTCAGTTTGATGTAAAAGGGGCTTTCCTCCATGCTCCCTTGAATGAAACTGTGATAATCAAAACTCCTGAAGGATCAAATCAAAAGTATCCCTATCTGAAATTGAAGAAATCTCTCTACAGTTCAAGTCAATCACCCAAGAATTGGTATGATACACCTACCGCGTGGATCAAATCTCAAGGATTCCGTGAATCCACCAGCAATCCATGTTTTTATCTCAATTCTAAGTCAGGGGAAGTCCTTTACTTCCATGTTGAAAATCTGATCCTAGTAGGAAAATCTGACTTGTTTGCAGTCAATTTCCTAAAAAGATTCTTGAATTCTTCCTGTCACTTGCCAAATAAAATCCTTGGAATGCTAATGCAATTTGACGGAGACAGCATATTTCTAAGCCAACCAAAACATATTGAAAGAGGCCTGGAAGAATGGGGTCTCACCGACTGCAAAAACATTAATATGCCTCTGACTCAAGACTTCCATCTCGAACCAGCTTCCGACAAAGACCATGCTCAGTTTTGTCAACTCAATATCAACTAACAATCTACAATTGGGCTGCTGAATCATCTTTCTCAATACACTCGTCCGGATATTTCTTTTGCCGTTTCCAGTCTAGCAAGATTCAATGCAAAACCGGGACTCACTCACTGGAAAGAAGTACGCAAGGTATGGAAATACCTCAAGAACACTAGGGACTTCAAGTTGACTCTGAAATAAAACTCATCCAAAGACAGTATCTCGGGCTATAGTGATGCTACGTGGGGCAACAACCCCACTTCTTGCAAGTCTCAAACGGGGTAAATAGTACTACACTACAGTAGTCCAGTCCTCTGGAATTCCTCAAGATAGCGGAATTTAACATACTCCTCTACCAAATCTGAACTCAACGCCTTACTCAATTTCTACCTCAAATTGAAGTGGATCACCCACCTCGTGGAATAAATCCATGGCTCTTCTTGTAACAAACCAACAATATATGTTGATGATAAAGGATTAGAAAATAAAATAAAAAAATTTGGGTCACACTTGAAGTCACAACACATTGACATTAAAACTAAAGGTCTACGTGAAGACTTTTCTTTTGCCAAGTTTGACCTCCATCTTATCCCCACCAACAAAATGATAGCGGATCCTTTAACTAAAGCCACCTCTGTTGGAGCCCTTCAACTTCTTCAACAAACAATATTTCCTAATCAATCTAATCAAAAATAAGTCAAATCTCATCTTACCAGTCACTAGGGGTGTTGAGTATTCTCCCGCTCTCATCTCTTACCGCGCCTATGCGCGCTTGAGTACTTTTCCACTCTCATTTCTGACCGCACCTCTGTGCGCGGGTGCGCACTGAGTCTATTACAGGGACCCCAATGTGTTCTTGTCAGCTTGCTACTATGTACAGAGCAAGACTGTCAAATAGCAACACAAACTATGAAAAATATGAATACCTCAATTAACAAAGTAAGGAGTGAGAAATCCATGAATATGATTACAGGAATGGATTCCTCACCCAAAATTAGGTAGGGTCACACACTGACCCCACCCTTGAATTCCAAGTCCTTATAATTTTAAATAATTTAAAAGAAAAGTACTACAAATTACAACACCTGCATGGCACCTTTTGGCCATTCTAACATTTCACACGCAATGTCACGTATAGGGTTTACACATAAAATTCACTCAGAATTGAGGTGTTGTGTATATTTTAGGAGTTACACGCGGAAATGTGTTATGTCACAATTCCCGCGCGCAGCCCCGCATCATTACATAACCCTACACACTAGCAGCAGAAGGTTCCCGCGTACTAGAGACCCGCGCGCAGCTGATTCTGCCACGCATGCAGCAGATCCTACCCCGCGCGCATCTGTACTAACTGATCCCCGTGCCTGGATCAGTCGTGACTAATCTGACAACCAGGTACCGCTCAGAAGAGCTACAACCTAGTTAGGGTTGCCTAGCATATGTAACAAACGGACATATGCATTACTAATGATCTAAAAAGATCAAAACTTAAATAAAATTAATGAAAATTAAGTTTTAAACATTTTTTAATAATAAATCAAAGATCAAAGACTACCACGTAAATCACTGATCTTGATCTTTGAAGACCACAAAACACTACAAGAAGTGTTCATAAAAATTATTAAAAATTATATACATGATCAGCAAATAACGGAAAATCAGTAAAAATCCACATATGCACGCTTTAAAGCAATATCAATAGTACAAATGAAGGATGAGTACAGAATGATCAAATTTACCCCATAACAGATTAACAGATCCTGTGGCCAAAATAGTACAGAAATCCAGCAGATCTAAGGACAGCCGATTGACAGCACCAAACGGACGTGCTAATTTTTCCCTGACTGGCTTGCCAGCCTCAGCCCACGAGCAGAACCCTCTCTATGTACCCTGAGAAGACCAAAATCACCCCAAAAAGGTATTTATACAGACCTCTTTGGATCAAAAAGTTAATCAGTTTACCAGGAATTTATTTATTATCAATCAGACACCGTGTCATTGTTAATCAAGTGCTTATATGAAGACAAGCAAGTTATTTATGACTTAGTCTGCAGTAGTATTATTTAACTATATTAACCAATCAACCATTGAAGTTTAGTCGAGCAAATCTACCCCATCTGCTCTGAAACCCTTCCAATTATTCCAGGATTTTCGTGGTAAAGTGCTCAGAGTGAGTGTTAACCTTCCAGTCTAGGCTTTTTGTGCTTTTAAGCCCGGCCACTAGTGGAATAAGTCCTTTCTAAGGCACCCATATTTATTCCAAGGTTCTTAAACTGCCCAAGGAGGCCCCTTGAAGAGAGGTTGCTAGTCTGTAAAGATCCCCAGTAGTATAATACTGTGGCCCCTCTTTTATATTATATTGAAAACCATTTACTACCAAACCAATTAAACCTTGAAACTGCTCTTATTAAATAATTTATTTGAGCTTCTAAGTGTTTATTATTGGAAGAATAATTATTATTATCATTCCAGCATTTTTATCACTCTCTGTAGCTAAAGGACTGAAAGGTTCCTGGTATCAGAGAGCTGACAGTTCTTCTCATTCACACTTGGTCTCATCCCTTCTTACCAATCTCTGGATCTTTACCAACCTATTTTTCTATCTTCCTTTTCTTCTGTATATTTTCTTATTTTTGTCTTCCTTATTCACTTCTATTTTTATTTCCTTTTCCAATCTCCTCAACAATCAACGTTCCTCCATCATATAATCTCTTGACCCAAATACCCCAATCTCTGACCAGTAAGATATTGACTTCTTCAACAAAGCCTCATTGAACCCAGTCGGACTCCATACTACAAATAGTCCATCTTCATCTATACTCAAATCCTATCCCTTTTTGCTCCTCCATTGTCTCTCAGTCCATCAATCTCCCTCAACTCAAAGCTGTCTCATTAAACAACACTCATTGATCTACGCTGTAGGATTCTACACTTCTATCTTCCTATTTATTTATTTTCCTTTGAAGTCTCCTTCTGATACTCTTCTCTTTGATTCTCTTTTATTTCCCAGCCTCAGCCGGTTATAAGTTCTCCAGAAATAAAATCAAATCTTCTTACAGAAAAATAAGTGATGGATCCTGTACAAAAAGATCAATAGAAATAAGAAGAAGAAAAACTGTCAAAAGAGAGAATTGAGGATTGGCAGTCTAGTAGTCTGGTTGGGTCTTTTTCCCCTGGGGCTTCCTATTAAGGCAAGTCATATTTGAAATTCATCACCTCCTAGAGCTGGAATGCAGGATGGTGGGGGTTTCCAGTGGATAACCTGAAGGCCCTAATTTTCCGTGGTGGCTTGGGATTGATTTTGGGGTCAGTAGCAAATACCCTTGATTCCACAATAGCCATAAAGCCATATGTTGTCATCTCCAATGTGATTTAATTAAAAGCAGCTTTTCATCTGCAGAATTCATCCTCTCTTATGAGAGGGCAAGTGCCTACCACCATGCTTTTGTCTGCAATTTCAAGGCACAAGGAGCCATAAAATTGGTACCCAGCTAGGAGGAATGGGACAGCGCAGATTGGCCCCGCTCCATCAGCTGATGCAGTTGGAACAGGCACTCCAGAATCCTGGGGGAAGCAGTGATTTACCAAAGAATTCCTCTGCAATGTGTGCTTGGAATAGGGCCACTGGGCCTCTGAATGCCCCAAATTTAAATTCAATATCCCTTTCCTGGAAATGCTGGCCGGGCCAACCCCCCTGGAAACCAAGGAAGTTGGAAACCCTCTCTGGGAGGCTGATCACTCAGAAGGTGGATGAAGTTGTTGTCTCTTTAGACCCAATGGCTATTTTTGAGGCACTCATTGACAGCAGAGAAACCCACCTTGTAATTTCCACCCACTCTCTGTTCACAAATGTATGGCCAATGTGGTGTTAGAAAGTGTACAACACTTGATATCTTCAACAATCCTGCTCTGGTCAAGTAATTATTGCAATCTTGTATCCTGGATACCATTTTTTGCTCCAATAGCACAGAGAAATCTACTCCACAAAAAAGATAACCATGACCTGTACTGCACCTTTGGAAGACAATCCCTGAATTCGCCATTTTTCTTGTTTGTGTTCAGATTCTGCACCCTTGTATATCTCCTGATTAATTGGCTCCTCCAATAACTTTAACACCTCAAAAATCTAAAATAATAAAATATATTTTGCAGTGATATCTTAAGTCAATAAACGTATATTTTGCACCAAACCTGGTTTCATATTCCAATATCTATATGATAAGATGCAATTACCTCCAAACAAATATGAAAAAACAACCCTTTGTATACACAGCTAGAAATCCCACTTCCAAGAACAGGTATATTCAACAAATAATTCCCTCCCACTGCCTTTCCTCCTTATGCACTTCTTAAATCAATCCTGATTACTACCAGTCATTATCTTCCTAGTCAATCCATCTTCATTTATTAGTTTAGGTATTACCATTGATCTAAAATAGCCTTACTAGTTGATCTGCACCAATATGCCACCTAGGAAGATCCCCATAAATATTCCTTGAAGGATCCCCTTTGATCTCTGCATACTGCATCCTTGACATTTGTGTCCTATTGTCCCAAAAATTACATACCCTCTCTGCAACTCCCACTGCATACTCCTTATTTGTCCTTGAAAACATAATTCATATTCCTCCAATTTCTTACCTTGGCAATAAGCTTCTCCTAGCCTATACATATACAAATTTCCAGAGAAAAATGTTCCCAAATCCATAATTGCAGAAAGTGGCTGATTGCTGCACTGCAACCATGGCAAAAGGTAAGAGTTGTAGTAAGAATCCCTACTGCTCTGCAGATCCCACATCTTCATAATTCTGAGACCTCCTCTGCTTCTTCCAGAGTAGGCAATAGGCTGGGCTCAGATTTTCTTTTCTGTTGTGCCATGTATCCCGCATGAGCCCACTGCTGAGCCTATCAGCCCATTAGCCACTGCTGAGCCTTCTTCCATTCAAGTCCATAAATATCCACCACACTGGTTGACTTCATCATGTCTATGGCCTCAGTAGAACCATTCAGGGCAGATGGAATAGGTGAAACTGCCCTACCAACTGGTTTTGTGAGCTAAGCCTCTCCAATGTCTGGTATTTGACTAGAATTTTTGGCGCAATCATTTCTTTTGGGGTTTGTTTTGATGATTTGATTGGATGGCTCTCATTATCCAGAGTTTCCTACCACCTGCACCAAGATGATGTTGCATTTCATTTCACAAAATGGGATTGGCCAGTGGTTCCTCCCCCTGTTACATAGTACCTATCAACCTGGAAATGAAATTGTTTTCTCCCTTGAGTCTGAACTTTGGCACCATCATTTGGGCCATGTGGGTATCTGGAGCCTTAACAATACCATTGATCATACTCAAATCCCTTTTTTGCTGAGAAGGGACTGAAAATGAAATTCACTGTTTCCTGCTTGCACCTTAGCTAAAAGTATGCACTGAAAGGAAATTTTTGATTCAAGAGGAATGACTGCTTCCCCCAGCAATGTCCTTGCTGTTGACCCTGTAGGCAAATTCTCTACCAGCATTGATGGTAGCATTTTTTTTCTGGTTTTTCTTGATTTTTTTCTATGGCTTTTAAATGCTGTTGGCATTTCTGGAAATGGTTTGGAAAAAATAAGTTACAAGAAATTCTTCTGTTTTTTGAAAGGAACTTGGGATGCACTGTGAAGTTCTCTTGCTTTAAAAACAGAGGTGAATTTGTGTCAATGAATATAAATTTGTTCCTGCAGGAAAGCAAAATACACCATGAGCTCATGGTACTGTATGAGCACCATCAGGATGGGAACCTTGAGAGTACTAACAGGACCCTTCTAGAAATGGCCAGGAATTTATTTTTAAATGCAAGTATGCCAGTTACTATGAGGGATTTGGCTCACAGGCAATTGTCTTTTATTTTTAATAGGCTGGTCCATGCTGATGGAACTCTGACCCCCTATGAGCTAGTATTTGGAAAGGCTCCTGGTGGAAACATGTTCAGGGTCTTTTGGTGCAGGGATTACCTGCATTATCCACTGCACTTGAAACAATTAAACCTTGGGCTCATGCCCTGGTCCATATTGAAATGTCAGACAACTTGCATGGATGGCTCCTCTGGGACCCCCAGTCAAATAGGGTCCTCAGAGGGGCCTTTGTTGTGTTTGATGAAGAAAAAATTCCTCCCCATTTCCCTACCTCCTCCTCATTTAATACTCTGGTTGAAATAATTTCAATTTAGGAGCTGGGTGATTTTTCCCTGCTTAAAGAGATGGAGATAAAGAATGAATCAATTGATGCCATCACGTAAACCTTTCATCACTTCTTGGATTCCCCAAACAGCTATTTGTCTGCAAGGACTTTCTCTGATTGGCCTCTATGGTATCAAGGAAATAGCAAGTAACTTCAAATGATGGAGGACCTTGATGTCTGATACTTTGTGCTGCAGGATGCTTCCATGTAATTTCTGGGGTGCAGGTAGGTCTATGCACTGAAGAGGAGTTTGGAAGGTGTTTGTAAGCACCATAAGTCTTTAATTTTTGCTCAGGGATTCAGGCCGGTCCACCGTGTAAACTTTGAGGAGAATTTTCCTCCTACTTCAAATTTTACAAGCCTTTGTCTGCTCTTTGCTTTTGCCTGGAAATTTTCCTGGCCTGCTACATTTTTTGATGTCAAAAGTGCATTCTTGCACTCACCGATTGATCATTTTTTCTATATTCAGCCGCTGATAGGGCTTTTTGTGCCTCAGGGAAATGGGTTGCAACTTAAGAAGTCACTCTATGGCACAAAGAATTCTTTTCCATGCTGGTGGTTATACCTCAAGGAACACCTGTGCACTATTTGTTTTTTTCCAAACCTCAATGAACAGTACACCTGCAACTATGATAGCCCTAAAAACAAGGGATTTCTTTGGATCCACATAGATGATGGTGCACTCATTGTAGCTTCCGGGACTCAACTGTATATTCTATGAGAGAAGTCATTGGATGCCTTGGACCTTAATTAGGACAAGCAGCTTTCTGGAATTCTTCAAATCAGGGTGCAATAGGTTGCTGTGGGTTTTTGATTTGATCAACAAAAACTTATTGAAAAGATCATTGACCTTTCCCCTTCTCAAATAAGTGCCAGAGAGCCTCTACTCCCTGGGGACCTCTGGTCAAACCCAAGCTCTGTCATGGATCCTGATTATATATCATGTGTTAGTTCCATTCTATATGTTGTGACATCAATGCAGCCAGATATCTGTTTTGCCATAAATTTCTTTGCCAGGTTCTCCATAAATTTGTTTGGGACTGTTGGAGGGCAAATGAAAACCTTATCTCTTACCTGCATTGTTTGGTTTCTTACTCCCTGCCGGTTGTTTCCAAGAAGAATGCCTTGAAAAGCTGCCTGAGGACCTTCAAAATTGGAAAGGCTGTAATCAAAGTACGGATGCACTCAGGTAATGTTCATATTAGTGTTTAATCCAAATGGGATGCACAAATGGGCCTCCAAGTTCCTTTGGAAATCATGTGGGCCACATGGGCCTATGTGGATGTTATTGGTTTTGGGCATTTGGGCGCCAAAATAAGTTTTCCAAGTCAATTGGGACACAGGCCTTGACGGGCCCGTCAGGGTGGATGGGCCACCTTAGCCACTATGGGCTTATCTGGGCATTTATGGGCCCAAGTATCATTATGGAAATACTTGACCAGACAGGCTGGCCTGCCAAAGTATGTTTTAGGGACCATTGGGGCCTTGAAGGGCCATTTGGGCCGCTGCCCATTTTGTGGCCGCTTGGGGCCACTTGTTCCTCACCTGGGGCCCATTGTGGAGCCCAAAATCCAGCGCAGGGCCGTTGTAGGGGGCAGGGGACTCTTTTTGGAGTCCCCCCACCCGCTGCGTGTGGGGCCGCGGCCCTGAATGCAGCCTCCAAGTTGGGTTGTGGCCGCGGGGGCTGGAGGCCCCTGCCTCCCTCCCTCCCCTTTCTTGGTTGCCAGGGGGAGGGAGGATAACTGGAAAGGTAGTAGGGGACTTGATCACCCCCCCAGCTCAAGACCAATGACAATGGAGCCATCTCCCTCCCCCCCCCCCCCCCCCCGTTACCAAGGGGGAGTCAACCAATGGGGCTGGGTGGGCCTAGCCACCACCCAGCCCACCTTATTTGGGATGACCCCTGGGGGTATTGGCCCCCAGGGCCCCTGGAGTGGGATTTGAGCAAAGGAGGGGGGGCGCGCATGCCCACTGGTTACACCCCCCCTCATGAGTTCTTGGCCGGACCCAGAGTGATTCTGGGTCCACCCTGTCCATTTTGAGGGCCAGGGGCCTTGTTTCAGGAGGCAACCAGGCCTGTGAGTGTATAGAAAGGGCCAGTATGGTTAGAAGAGAGATGTAACCAGGTAACAGGGCTGGTTTTAATAGACAACCAGCCAGGTTCTGAGCAGCAAGGGGCTGGTTCAGCCCTGTGAGGGTGGAAAAACCAAATTTGACCAGTAAAGGCTGGTCAAAAGGGTTCATAACTAATGCCAAGTGGGATGAGTAAGCCCAAACCAAGTCACAGGGCTTGTAGAGCCTGTAGAGCCCATTTGGGACGGAATTTTTCCCTTTGCTTTTCATTAAATGAGCTCCAAATGAGCAACATCTTTTTTATTTAAGGAGCTCTTCTCCCTGCTGTTTTCCATCCACTCATTCATCAATTCATTCAGATTCACAAGTGTGCCATTGCCTCTGCCGCAGATTAAGGATCAATCATAAGACATTATTGTCTCAGCATTTCTTTTCCTTTAAATACTTCTCTTTGACTAAGCTTCTGGGAAAATAATTCTCACAGAGGCAAGGGGGAACAATCACTCCACAGCTGTGTGGCGTTGTTCAATATCATGGGCCTCCAAGAGGCAGGCCTATGAGGCAAATTCCCCATTTCAGGCCAAATAAATGGGTCTGTCATTTTCCTACAAGGAATCCATGTGGATTTACTCCTTGCTCTTGCCTCTCTTCTCCCTTGATCTTCCCATCCCCCTCTCAGAAAACAAGTCTGCCATCTATATCAGCAGTTACTGTGCCACTAGGAAGCACTACCAACACATATAAAAAGAGTTCCACACCATAAACAAACTTTTCTTCCACAATAAGGTCTGCGTGGACTGGGTGATAGTATGGATTTATTTTTCTCAACAACCATAAAAATATGTACTTACAAAGTTTATAAATAAATTTTCCAATCTTCTAGTAATTTAATTTTCACTTTAGGGAATTTCCATCTTGTATAACACAGGTGAGGTAGTTTGAGTCATTTAAGAGCTTTATTCCTCAAGAGTCTGGGATTGGTATAAGTGAATATTTGTTTGTTTTCTAGATCCCAGAGGGGGATTCTTCCACATTTCAATTTGATTAATTGTAGGCTGGGCTCATAAACTTTTTAATTCTCAGACTTGATGCGCATAGAAGTGAGAAAAGAGACTGGTCAAAAGGCCACAAGGAGACAATTTGGGGGTGCCTTAATGCGCGTAAAATTCATAAAAGAGACTTTTCAAAAGGGAACAAGGAGAAAAGTTGAGATTACCTGAATAATAGAATGGAAAGGAAACGGGTGAGACACTGAATGATTAAAAGAAAATCCATTTTAGTTTGATTTGGTTGCTTTATATAAAGCCTCATTCAGCTACCTTTTCCATAGGTATAATGAAAAAATGAAAAGAAATTTGCATGCTGCTGTAGGAACAGGAACACTGTTTATATCTTTGAAAGAACCATCACGGGTCAGATCCTGATATGACCAGACAAGTGAGGAGAGAGAGAGAAAAAGGAGGAGCAAGGACACAGATTTTCACCTGAGGGTGATAAAATTGAAGACCAGAAATGATAGGAAAATAAATAAAAGAGAATCTTCACAAAAAAAATGGGTGGCCATTTTATTGAAAACTGGTGCTTTGACTTTGCACGCATATTCATTATTTTTCCTTTTTTTTACTTTCTGGTTTCTGCAGCTCCTGTGGGTCTGGATTGTCACATGCCCCTGTGCTTGGTTGGGGATGACATTAGGTGGTTAGTTGAGAGAAAGAAACACAGTTGCAAAGCTTATTTTGTGAGAGAGTCAGCAAGATTGAGATTGATTGCAATGTAAGATGGTATGAAATCATTGTTGTGGAATTGTTGCCGTAGGAAGTGGAGATGGACATCAATATGGCAAGTTCAATGTTGATAGAGTGGGTTGAGAATAAGGTATATGGAACCTCAATTTTCACAGTACAGAGTTGATTGCAGGAGGGGCAGAGAGAAGGCTTGGAATACCTGGGAAATGAGTTGTTTAAAACACAACAGATCTTGAGCCGTTTAGGTGCAGGCCCAATTTTCAGCCTTGGTTGTTGACAAAGTCACAATCTGCTGTTTGGTTCATCTCCATACAAGTAGGCCTTTGAGGGTGATGGCAGATACCAAGAAGCTCCTTCTATCCACCAAAGAGCCATACTTGGCATCAGAAAAACCTTAGAGCATCCACGCCTCAGAGGATTCACCCCCCAGAGTCAGACCAAAGTTTGATGAGCAAGTAAGATTACGTAGTAGGTGAGAGAAACAGTCTTGGTGGTGGGATGTAGCACTGTTGAGGAATGGAGATAGTTGGCTGTGTGCATGAGCTAGGTCTGGTCTGGTCTTTTCAAAAAGATGGCCCAACAGTCCCACAGCCCTTTTGTAGTTAAAGTTTAGCAATTTAGGCATTGAGGGAGCCGGATCAAGGAGGTAATTGGATGGAAGAGGGGATATGACGTGCTTGAAGTCCTGCATTCTGTTTTCTTTGAGCATGCTGCGGATTTATTGGTCCTGTTTTAGCATGATGATTTTCTGGTTCCAATCTTATGTGATCCTCATCCCCAGGAACCATTCACAGGGTCCAAGGTTGGCATTTCAAATTTCAAATTAAGAGAGTCTTTTATAGGTTGGATGTTTTTCCCAGTGATTACTAGATTTTCCATGTGGATAAAAATAATAACTGATTTTGAGGGATCGCATGAGATGAACAGGCAGGGATTTGATTGCGTAGGCTTGAATTTGAGGTCTGAAAAGCAGGTTTAGAGAGCTTTTTACCAGCAGCATGGACTTTGCTTGAGACCATATAGTTACTTCTTCAGCAGAAGTCCTTCATCTAGTCTCAAGGCAATTTTCACACATTTTGGAGGTTTTATGAAAATTCACATGTCTGTTAGCCCGTTGAGGAATGCGCACCAAACTTCCATTTGATCTAATTCAAAGTTTGTGGATGTGGCTATCATCAGGAGTAATTGCAGTGAGTTTTCTTGTCCTGGGGGGGCAAAGGTTTCATTAAAGTTGATGCCCTCAACTTTCCAATTGCCTAAAAAACATTGTTTTGCTTTCTTCAACACAATTCTTGATGCCCTCAACTTGCCAATTGCCTAAAACAAATTTTTGTGCTTTCTTCAACAAGGTAAATTTTGTCAAGCACACTTTAGCCAGGTTTATTTTCTGCTACTTCCCAGAAACCATGAAAAATAATGTTTTTAATTTCTGAATTCTCAGCAGCAATCCAATCAGCAGCATCTGTCCTCCGTTGGAAAGTTTGGGATGAGGTGGGATTGGAGAGGGAGGTGGGTTCTTCAAGAATTTTGTTTGCTTTTTTTTGACAAAGGTAGTCAAGGATTTGGTCAGATCCAAGGTTTATATTGATTCTTGGGGGCAATTTTCTAAGTGAGGAATGTAGTTTTATCCTTTGGCTGACAGAAGGATTGAAGTTGAGTCATTGATGAGAGCATCAGGAGTTTTGCGCATGGGTAAATTCAAACTGGAGGGAGTTCAAGCAAGGTTTGTTTCATCAAAAGAGCAGACCTGGTTTGGAGAAATGGCAGTTGAGGAGATGGGAGGTTATGAAAGAACAGTGGAGAGAGGAACAGAAATAACGGGAGAAGGAAATGATAAAGTCAAATCAGAGAGAGAGGATTGATCAAGAGCTTTAATATTTAGATCAGGAAAAGTGTTGTTTTTGAAGCAAATGTGATGTGAGAGGCAGATCTTGTCAGAGATAGGATCCCACACCCGTTAGTTGTGATGTCCTTCTTCATACCTGATAAAGATGCTTTCACCCCCAACAAGGACAACTTTGACCAGCCTGAGTTTTTCTTGTTGAAAAGAATTTCTATTCACCCAGAAGGTTTCAAATGGTAGATATAAGCTGCCTTGTCAAACCAAAGTTCATAAGGACTTTTAATCCCTATGGAGCTATTGGGGAAACAGTTTTCAAGATAGACCGTGGTACTCCCTGCCTCCCTCCACAAGTGTAAAGGTAGTACACATTCAAGTAGCATGGCCCAAGTGTTCTCCATTGTAATCTGATTTCCTTGCTTGGAAAATGGGTTCTATTGGGCTGTATACAGTGCTGATTAGAGATGAGTGATGCCTCTGGTTTCAAATAGATCTTGAAACATGTTGTTGATAAATTGACCCCAATGCTCCAATACTAAAAACTTCACGCTCTCCCTGCACTGTCTTCCAGCCACTTTGAGGAATTATTGGAATAGTCTGAATTTTTGCAACTTCTGCTCCATTGTAAAGAGGAACCAGTATTTTGAGAACCTGTCAACAATCTTAAGGAAATATTTTTTTCCCCCTTAGGAGTTTGAAGTGATAGGGCCACAGAAGTCCATGTAAATGATTTCAAGTCTGGTGGTTGGTGGTGGAAACTTGCCATAGAAAGGTTGGTGGTGCATTTTGGACAATTCACTGTGAATATTTGAGTTGAATGCTCCGTTTTGAAGATAAGTAGAAAGGATGAGATGAAAGTCTTATGAAGCCAAGAGGAGGGGATCAAATATTAAAAGGGGGACTCAATTTCAAGGTTTCAGAACAGATGATTGAATTTTACTTTATCAGGCATCACTATAAATAGACTAAGTAGAGGATGGCTGACAACTGGTTGGGAAGAAAAGATAACACTGAATGGAAAATATTCAATACCAAACCACTGGAGTCCACACAGCTTGGAGGACCACTTGTGTCCGCACAGCTTGGACGACCACTTGAGTCCGCACACCTTGGAGGACCACTTGATTCCGCAAAGCTTGGAGGACCACTTGAGTCTGCACAGCTTGGAGGACAACTTGAGTCCGCACAGCTTGGAGGACCACTTGAGTCCGCACAGCTTGGAGGACCACTTCATGTTGGTGAGACAGATAAGCATCACAGATTCAAGATAAAGAACCCACTAGAGTTTTGACTACCTATCAAAGCATAAAGAGATCACTAGACAAGAACACTCATGAGAAAGAATGAGAATAAGCCACTTGGATTCAAGATAAATGTGTCACTAGATCTATAACTAACTATTACTGAATAAAGAACACACTAGACTTGAGCACTCAAGAGCATAAGGTAGTTGATGAAAAGGTAGCTGAGGAAAAGTGTCAGCTTGCTACTATTGCAGAGCAAGCTGCAAAAGTAAAAAAAGAACATAAATAAATGAAAATCTTATTTAAGGAGAAATAATATTAAAAATATTATTTCAAATTATGATTCTACATAAAATTTAAGGTAGGGTCACTGACTGACACCCACCTCAAATTCCTACTTCTTATATTTTTAAATAATTTATCAACATTTAGAAAGAGAAGTGGCCTTGGGATTTTGGCCACTTTAATATTTCACATGAAACCCCACGTATAGTTTTCACAGTGAATTTTGTGTCAGAATCCAAGAATTCTGTGATTTAGAGGAGTTATGGGCAGGAATGTGATTTGTCACAATTCCTGCACGCAGCTGCGGAAACAAACACATCTGCACGCGGCTGAGCAGCATCACTGCCACCATGTCTGGGTACCCTGACAAGCCGTGTATGCAGCCCCGGGCATCCAACAGGTACGCAGCCGCGGGACTACGGACTGATGGAGTGAAAGAAGGCTTGAGAAGCCCAGGTACCACATAAAAGTGCTACAACTAAGATGGGGACATACTACATATTGAATAAATGTCCCCATGGATAGTAGATAGTCTAAAAATACATAAAATTATATAAAAATACTTAAATAAACTTTATACATATTTTTTTATAAAATATAATAAAAATACCAAATATGTCGAAAAATATGAAAACTACAGTTTGTAAAATATCTTAAAATACTTAAAATATACAATTGTAAGAACTTCAATGCATTAATATGTCCGTGACATACTAAGGAAACTGACTATGTAAAAATATTACATGTATTCCCATAGCTTATATTTTCATTTGATTATTTCAAGTAAATCAATGGAATTTCAAAAATAAGGAGCAAAATCAATATTATGATTTTACTTGCATCAGCTAATACAAAATGAGGACCCATCTGACATCAGATTACCCGTAAAAATGTTTAATAAGAAAACTTATTAACATCCTGGGAGTATTAACTAAGGATAGTTAATGAAATAATGATCATGTTGATAGATAAGTGTTATTCACAACTCAAAACATCAATCAAAAGGTAGAATAATTTCCATACCCTGTGGAATTAGATGTTACCCGTGCTACAGCACCAGGTACATGTGACAGGCTACCACTGGTTACCCTTCTAGCCTTAGCACCTGTCCCTTTGAGCCCCTGTATCCCACAGCAGGACAGAATTGGGACCCAAAAAGCTATAAATATAGAGATCTTTTGAGGTTATTGATACCCAGAGACCCAGTTATATTTACATCTAGAAACCATTCCAAGGTAATCAAATACTTATAAGAGATAATCAAGTGATTTATGGCTTTAGTCTGATTAATAATATCTGTCCCAAAACCCTTTTTATAAATTTAAACTGCTGAACAACCTTTTAAACCCCAGTAATAGGTTTAACCAATCAGTTCATGTCCCAAACAGTTACCAAAATGATCCAATAATATACCAGTGAGTTCTATTATCCTTTTTATACCGTGGCAGCTTGGTTACAAGGCCCTGCCACTCCATCATATATTTTATATATATATTATCTTTGGGAAATATCTCCTTTAAGAATATAAATTAAAGGTTCCAAAGTAACCAGGTATATGTGTTTTCAAAGTGAATTCCCTGAAGAGAGGTGTTAAAGATCCCTAATATTATTGTGGCCAATCTATTAATTTATTTAATAATCAAGTAATTAATATTGATTAATAATAGTAATGCATAACCAAACCAATCAACCTTGCAATAGCTTTATCCAAATATTTCAAAGATTTTTTCTGCATTTATTGAATAATATCTTTATTATTTATTCCATCACCTCTGGTAGCTAAAAGATAGCAAGGTTCTTGGCATCCAGGAGGCTGAAAACAATTCTCATTGAGCTATATCTTTAGGAAGCACTTATGTCAGATAATCATTCCAGCAGTCACATGATGCACACTCCACCTTCTTCTTGGATGGAGATGGGAATGAGGCATCCAGGTATTTTTTACTTGGGTGTCCTAAGGCTTGGTGTAGACCCACAGTGTTGGAGAGGGAGTTGAGTGCTTTGTCAATCCTGGAATGAAGAATTGGTAGGTTCTTGACAATACTGCCAGTGAAGATGATTTTTTCTCCTTTGCTGCATTTGAATTCACATGGTGTTGGGGAGAGGTAATAGCCAAGCTTTAAATAAGTCAATTTTGGAAATAAAAAATGTGTGAGCCTTGGAGCGTTAAATTTCTTTTTGATTTTGGGTTCTGCATTCTCAATGTTAATTGTGGCTTGTCCCCAACCAATCACTGGAATTTTAGATCCATTGGTGGCGTATAGAAGATTGGAAAATTAGTAGTAGGTTGTAAAGAGATTTTGGTCCTTCAAGTAATTTCCTGAGGCTCCACTGTCCATTATCATTGAGTTAGTAATCAATTTTAATGAAAGACGGTGTCCCCAATGGTTTTCACTCTTCCTGTTACCCCATTTCTCCATGATTCTCTGGTAATAGGCTATTGCACATTATGGGTGTAACTGATGACATTTGGCATCCGAGTGGGCAGTGAGATGATTTTTTTCATTGGAACAGAAGGGATTTATTCTAGGCTTACAATTTTCTACATGATTGTGTCCCAACCCAGATCCAAGTGGTCCTTTTAAAAGCGTTGCGGTGTTTCCAGACGTCAATTTTGTTGGAATATCACAACCCAGCATGTCACCATTGGTACTTTTGGTGCGGAACTCAACCATGACTGGAATAGGAACCATAACCCTGTTTATCACACCTTGATTATCATCTGTTAGGTTTCAGAAGCTTGTAACTGGTTTATAATGTTGCACTTGTTTTCTCTTGTCTCCTTTTTCCTTTTTCCTTACTCATTGTCAATTCTCCTCTCTTCTCACTTTTACCTCATTCAGGTGCTGTCATCTTGCAATCTATTTTTGTCCCATCACTTTTGCCTCACACCGCTTGCCTTGCTGGTCAATAATTTCAAGTTTTGAGCCCAGATTATATACCATCCATGAGGCCAATAGCACAAGGAGTTTAACAAAGATCTATGAAATACTGAATCATTGCCAATCCTTCTTCTCCCCAATCTCTTTCATGTCAAAAATCTCTAGCATCTCCATCATCATCCTCATCCAATTCTTCTTTTCACTTGCCAAGAAACTCCATCTTGTTACCTGGGGACACTGTTGGAGAGCTACTTTTAGGAAGCCTACCAAGTCCTTCTCAATAACCCTCTCCTGCCATCATGACTGACTCTTGTGAAACCATAGGAATCCTCTGTGAAAAACTCACTGGCCCAGGAAACTTTTACAGCTGGAAAAATAATTTACTCACAGCCCTAGGCTATAAGGACCTGGATGGCTTAGTTATTGAAAAACCTGAGGAAACCACTGCCAAGATCAAATTAAAAAAGAAGCAGGCCACTATCTTTATTCAACTCCACCTTGACCAACAAAACTTCACCAATTTTGTTGAGGATCCAACAAAGTAAAAATCTAAAGAGCTGTGGGATTCCATATGTGACCACTATTCCACAAAGTCCCTCAAAAATGTGGTAAACCCATTGGATATACTATATGACATTCCCTTCTCCAATGGCAACCTACAGGATTCCATCAGCAAATTTTGAGAAACCTTTTGACTACTACTTGAAGTCTCTTTGGACAATCTTGACACCTCAATCATAGAAACACTCTGGGAGATTATCATCCTTAAACGCTTACCTCCCTCTTTCACAGTCATTTGATATCTCCATTTTTCCCAATATAAGGGTAAAAAAGCTAGGATTCCCATGGATAATTTTCCCTCCAATCTTGAACTTGAGATCCAACATCAATCAGAGTCCATAAAAAATTGTAAACTTTCAGCTTTCAATGTGTCTCTTTGTTCTCCTTTCAACTTCTCACAAATAAAAAATCAAAAACAAAGGCACTTCTGCAAGAATGGGGCACACAACCCTAACACCACACACTTACCTGATCAATTTCACCAACTACATCCCAAACTAGCAATTGCTTACCATCAAGCTGCTGTCACTTGCATTCTAAATAAAACCAACCCTGGAAAGGCCAATCTCAGTTTTGACAAAGCCAACCCTTAATTAACTATCCTTGCCAGTGGGGCTTCTGGACACTATCTCAAACATCAAGAATGCTTCCTCTCTCTCACCCCCACCAACTCATTCCTCTACACCGCCAACAGCACCCCTCTCAAGATGGTATCTTTTGGACCAGCCAACATCCCTCTTGAATCTGGGGTTCTTAAAATTCCTCACTTTCAATTGGTTCCAGAACTCTCCAACTCCTTGATCTCCATGGCCCCCTACCTCCAATCAGGCTACTCTATTAATCCAATCAACAATGGGTTTGAATGGCCCAGGGACAGATCTTGACTGATGTCTGGTGTGGTAGACCAAACCTGTCTTATAGCCATCAGACTCACTTTTGTACTATAAACACAGCCCAAACCTTCAAATAAACCTTATAAATGGATTCTACATCCAAAATAACCTATAGTCACTCAGCCAAAGTACCACCCTACCTCTCATGGATGAGAAGATACATCCCAAGAAACCTTCAACTGTTGCAAACTCATACCCAACCAGGTGTCACATCTCTGTGGAAGACATAAGGCATACCTTGAAAATCCTCAAGTACATACCAGTGGAGGCTTTCCCTCAACACCAGGACCATAAACCAGATCCTGTCACCTCATTAGCATACAGCAATACAGGCACAGGATGCAGTTCAAAAAGTCAGATCCTGTCACCTCAGTCATAATACAGAAATACAGATCCAGGAGGCATTGCAATCAGTCCAGATCCTATCACCTCACCAGCATAAAGAAATACAGATCCAGGAGGCAGGGCAATCAGTCCAGATCCAGTAACCCCATCAGAATAAAGAAATACAGATAGAGGAGGTAGCGCAATCAGTCCTGATCCATTCACCTCATCAGCATACAGAAATACAGATCCAGGAGGCAGTGCAACCAGTCCAGATCCAGTCACCTCACCCAGAATACAGAAATACAGATGCAAGAGGCAATGCAACCAGTCAGATCCTGTCACCTCATCCATAATAAAGAAATACAGATGCAAGAGGCAGTGAAGACAGTCCAGATCCAGTCACCTCAGCCAGAATAAAGAAATAAAGATATGGGAGGCGGTGCAATCAGTCAGATCCTGCCACCTCAGCCATAATACAGCAATAAAGATACAGGAGGCAGTGCAGCATTTCAGATCTGGTCACCTGAACCAAAAATCCAGCAAATACAAATACAAGAGGCTGTGAAGAAGTATACAGGAGTAATATAGGCAGGAGGAAGCCAAACCAGTCTCAAGTAGAACCAAAAAAAAATGCAGCAAATACACAAACAAGAGGCTCTGCAGGATTCATAAAGGAAAAATATACATACAGGAGGCTTTTCAGAAGTATACCGTAGTAATATATGCAGGAGGAAGTGGAACCAGGCTTAACCAGGACCAAGAAAAACACCAGGATTGCACAGAAATACATGTAGGTAGAATCAAGCAGCACTGAACAAACTACCAGTACAGCACAGAAATATATCTTATCTGCACTACACAGCAATTTATGCAAGGCTGTGCATGCATAAAACACCTGTACAAGCTTTTTCCAACCAGCAGAAATGCCTCATGTAACTGTACAACCTCTTCCCAACCAGAAAAAATGTCTCATGTAATTTTATCTCACTATTCCTCACTAGAACAGGGAGAACACTTGGGGGCAGCCTTGAGCACCCCTGGGGGCAGGATTTTGCTATTTAAGGAGGGCCTCTCTGCCCTATCCAAGTGTTATCCTTATGCCATCTGTCTCATGCCATCTGGCCCATCCCATCATCCCATTACCACCACCAACCTCTCCTCACACAGATAAAATATTATTAGTGAACCAATTATAAGGAAACAAGAAATCAGAGACCAAGTTATAACCAACCAACAGGTGCTTGCATAAGGGTTCCTCTGTGGCCTAAATATTCAGCACCAAATTAAAAGTACCACCCATCAATTAATAAATAAACCTTCCTGTTGAAAGGAAATCACTGAAATGGATATGTCACCTAACAGTGACATGTTACTCATACAACCATCCACCTCGCGCGCTCCTACCTGTCACAGTCACCACTGCACACTCCTTCTCCTCTCATCATCATCAGCTTCCCCACTTCCCTTCCTATTCCCTGATTCCTTCAGCTTTCCTAACACGCTACTCCGCTCCTCTTCCTTCATCTAAGGCCTTCTCCCAATCCGCTCTTCTCATTTTATTTCCTATCTCACCATTCCATTTATGTCGATTTCCTTGCTCTCAACCTTGCTCACAATCAGCCGATAAATTCTCCATCAAAATCATCTCAACCTCAAGCTTCCGGCCACTCACTCACCACACACGATTTCCTTTCTTTGTTATTCACATGTGAGGTTGTCTATAAACCACAATCTCGATCAATCAATCACTTACATTATTTGCTTTCCTCCAAATCAAAATTAGATCCAGATCCTGTCTCTTCATCATCTCCTCATTTCTCATCATATCTTATAAATTGTTGTTCATAAGTGTCATCAACTTATCTCAGTTAGCATCGAGTGAGATTTCTTATTCACAATTGTCATTCATTTATCCTCTTTTCCATTTGTCCCTGATTCTTTCCTTTTTTCTGATCAACTCTCTTGTCTTAGTCTGTTGGTCCAGGGAATTTAAAATATTCAGCTCTTCACGGTTAAAAGCCAAAATAGCAAACCTCTCACAACGGCTTGAATAATTCAATGTCTCAATCTCCTGGACCAACAGATCTCAATGGATCCCTTCTCAAGACCCTCACGGACTCAATCCCTACTCTAACTGAATCAAACTTCTCACTATGGCGCTCTATATTAACAACCATCTTTGCACTGAAGGGTATAGGCAAATGGCTAGTATCATCCAAACCAGAGAAATGTCCTCCCGAAGTCAACCTCGAACTGGTGGGATACATCTTAGCCAAACTGGAAAACAGAACCTACATAATTTGTGTCAAAGATCATCATCTCGCCAACGGTATCAAATTATGGAAATCAATTAACAAATTCTACGCCTCCTCTCAAACTGCGAATTGTTCACGTGTGTTTTTCAACTTCCTCAATCTCCAATTTGACCCCAAACATGTAGTTAAATTCATCACCGAAGTGAAAGCTTGCCTCATCCAAATCTCTGAGATCGGTATTAAAATGGACAACGATATAGTGGCCTATTTAATACTCTACAAGTTTCCACCTCAATTGGAACATCTCAAGACCACAATCACTCACTCATTGGGTGAATCCAAAATTGATGGCGATATTGTTCTTCGACACCTGAATCAAGTAAAAAATGAGATTGCCGCTGGAACCTCCGCATCGGCCATGATGAAAAAGAGTGTGAAACAAGAAGTCACCAAGTGCAGAGCCACTTGGCACAATCCTCAATTGTCTCATCCAAAAAACTCTTGCTGGTGGCTCTATCCTCATCTCCAACCAAATCAAAACAACAACACCGACAGTAATAACAACTCCAAACCCAACAATAATAAATCAGCCTTGGCAAACTTCACCTGTACCTCTTATAACTTTGCAATGACCAATTCTTGACTTCTCACTAAGCATTCCATTATCCTAGACTCTGGAGCTTCACAATCCATGTTCAACTCACTTGATTTCTTCGAGGAAGATCTTTCAGAAGATCATACCAAAATTCAAACTGGGAAAGAAAACACCTCCCTCAACGCCAAAGGGGTTGGAACCGCAAAGCTTCTATCAGAATTCTGTAATGTTCGTCTTAGCCAATCCCTATACGTTCCTCAGATAGCCGTCAATCTCGTGTCTTTAGGACAACTGCTCAATCAAGGCTGCTTGTTGCATCTTTCGGGTCCCAAGAACTTCGCCATCAATTTCAAAGGTAACACCATTCTCACAGGTGTCATCAAAGATAATCTCCTGGTGATTAGAGATTTTGCACTTCCGCAGTCCAAATCTTCCCATGCTTCTTTCACGCTCACCACCCTCCACAAGCGCTTTGGTCATCCTCACTTAGATCAAACCAAGCTACTCTTGAAAGAATTCCCCAAAATACAGTGGAAGGACTTCACCTGTGAATCATGTGTTCTGGGTAAAATTCACCAATCTCCCTTCCAAAGTCATATTCCCATCTGCTCTAAACCTTTTTTCCGTCTCGACGCCAACGTATGTGGTCCAATAAATCCGATCTCCAAGACTGGCAACCGCTATTTCCTACTACTCACCGACGATTTTTCTCGCTTCAAAACCTGTCTTCCCATCAGACTAAAATCGGACGTTGCCGATGAAATAATCAAATTCATCAAAACTCACTCAAATCAGTTCGGATATCAACTGAAATGTCTTCATTCCGACAATGGTGGAGAGTTTGTAAATTCGAAAATGTCAAATTTCCTCTCAGACTCCGGTATTGTACACACAACCTCGGAACCATACACCCCACAACATAATCCAATCGCTGAACGAGGGAATCGTACGATAGTCAAATCCTCCAGAACCACGATTATTGATATGTCCGTTCCAACTGAGTTATGGGATCAAATACTTGTCGGATTTTGTGACATCCTCAATCTCCTACCCTCCAGACATTCAAAAACAAGTCCCTCCGAATTGTGGAACGGCGTCAAACCTAAGCTCAGTCTAATCAGAATCCTGGGATCCAAAGCAATAGTTATGAATCTTCGCCATCACCTAGGAAAATTTGAAAAGAAAGGCTGGGAGGGAATCCTAGTAGGTCACAACCTACAATTTAACTCCTACCTGATCTATGTTCCAGAACTTGGCGAAACGATTCGTTCAAAACACGTCAAAGTTTTTGAAAACGTAAAGCTAACTGAATCTCTTCCTTCTTCCGAAAACCCCTTTGAAACTCTCACTCTCTCTGACTCTGACCTCCTCAATACTCTTTCCTCCATAAACCATGATCATTCCACTCATTGTTCCTCCACTTCCCCAATTAATATATCTTCAATTGAACCGTCTCAGAACCCCAAGATCACACTTGTTCCAAACTCCCCTACCAAATCCTCCAATTCCAACCAATCTCCTGTAGAATCCTCCGATGATGAAAACATCATCAACCAACTTACACCATCCTCTATGACTCTAAGGGACCGCTCAAACATCCAACGTCCTCAAAAATACGGTTTTCTGTCCAGGACTGTTCCCCAAAACTACGATGAAGCAAAACGCTCCCCCGACTTCGAAAACTGGTCTAAGGGCATGAAGATCGAGCTCGATGGAATAGAAACCATGGGCGTCTGGACCGGCTGCCATACACTTCCAGAAGGCAAAAAGGCCCTGTCAACCGTTTGGGTCTATCGACTCAAATCCAATCCTGAAAACGACGGAGTCATATTCAAAGCTTGCTTATGTGTTCAAGGCTTTCGACATCTAGAATTCATCGATTACGGAGAGACCTATGCACCAACTGGTCAAATTACTACCCTTCAAACCCTACTTGTTTATGCATTTCATCACAATCTGCAAATCACTCAAATGGACGTAAAGTCCGCATTCTTGCATGCTACCTTAGATGAAGATATTTTCATCAAGACTCCTCCTGGCTACAACTCCGCCTTCCCTTACCTCAAACTAAACAAGGCGTTATATGGCCTGAAACAAGCTCCCAAAAGCTGGTTTGACACGCTAAAACAGTGGATTCTAGAGCAAGGTTTCATGGTGTCCTCCGCTGATCCCTGCCTTTTTATAAATCAACTCTCCCAAACTTTCATCTTCTGCTATGTCAATGATCTAGTGATTATTGGTAACTTGCAAGAGCTTCGAAATCAACTGAAGGCAAAGTTTTCCATCTCACATGAAGGCCCCCTCTTCAAGATCCTTGGTAACTACGTCACTGAGTCGCCACAAGGACCGTGCCTTCACCAGCCCAATCACATTGACACAGCTTTGACCGAACTTGGGCTGTCAGAGTCCAAGCCCATTAATACTCCCATGACTCCTGGAATTTCTCTCAAGTCTGCCACTGTTACCAATGCCTCTGCTTTCTCTGACCTAAACATTAATTATTGCTCCTCAACCGGATTCCTCAACTTCATTGCAACCCAAACTCAACCAGATCTCTCTTACGCTGTATCATCTCTGTCTCGCTTCAACGCAAAACCCGGACTCTTGCACTGGATGGTGGCTAAACACGCGTGGAGATACGTCAAAACCACTCGCAAAATGGCTCTACGTTTGAAGAACAATTCCTTCAACTTCGACCTCGAAACTTGGAGTGATTCTGATGGTGGGAATGAACCCATCTCACGTAGAAGTCACACTGGCTATCTAGTTCTCCTTTACGGCTGTGCCGTTTCTTGGCATAGCAAGCTTCAACCTACCGTCTCATTGTCCTTGACGGAAGGAGAACTCAAATCTCTAGTCCTTGCAACTCAAGAGAAAATCTGGATATTAAACTTATTAAAAGAATTTAACCCTTCCATTTCCCTCACTCACTGCTCCCACATTGATAATAAGGCATTAAACGACCTAATCAATTCAGAATATCACCACAGTGCCCTCAAGCATGTGGACACTCAAATCAAATGGCTCAGAGAGCAAAAAGATGCCAAATATCTAATCACCAACCTTATCCCCTCTGAATCTATGTTGGCCAACCCATTAACCAAGCCGGCAATTAAACCCTCCGTCAAGAGCCTTACATCTTCAATACTCCAACCTCTCATCTGAACACGGCGGTGTGTTTAAAGGAAATCACTGAAATGGATATGTCACCTAACAGTGACATGTTACTCATACAACCATCCACCTCGCGCGCTCCTACTTGTCACAGTCACCACTGCACACTCCTTCTCCTCTCATCATCATCAGCTTCCCCACTTCGCTTCCTATTCCCTGATTCCTTCAGCTTTCCTAACACGCTACTCCGCTCCTCTTCCTTCATCTAACGCCTTCTCCCGATCCGCTCTTCTCATTTTATTTCCTATCTCACCATTCAATTTATGTCTATTTCCTCGCTCTCAACCTTGCTCACAATCAGCCGATAAATTCTCCATCAAAATCATCTCAACCTCAAGCTTCCGGCCGCTCACTCACCACACACAATTTCCTTTCTTTGTTATTCACATGTGAGGTTGTCTATAAACCACAATCTCAATCAATCAATCACTTACATTATTCGCTTTCCTCCAAATCAAAATTAGATCCAGATCCTGTCTCTTCATCATCTCCTCATTTCTCATCATATCTTATAAAATGTTGTTCATAAGCGTCATCAACTTATCTCAGTTAGCATCAAGTGAGATTTCTTATTCACAATTGTCATTCATTTATCCTCTTTTCCATTTGTCCCTGATTCTTTCCTTTTTTCTGATCAACTCTCTTGTCTTAGTCTGTTGGTCCAGGGAATTTAAAATATTCAGCTCTTCACTTCCAAAGAAACAGAGCACAACCAAAAGCAACTACCAACCTTTCCTCTACCCAGCACCCTGTGGGTAAACCCATCCTTGGGTCCTCTCCTGAACCATCCCTTTCATAAAAACTTCAACCCTTTAATATTGGGATATTGGTTAATATCAAATATATCTGATCAATAAATAACCAATAACCAAATCCATCTGGTCCATTCTTCAACAAAATCTTAGCAATAACAGTTAATAATTAATCGAGGTCTGATGTGAGACTTATTTTAAGTCTCAAACAAACCAGGAATTAATTTAAATAAATTATTTTGCAGACTTACTTTAGTAAAAGAAGGGCAGGAAATTCAGAACCACTCTTAGTATTTACTAACATTCCAAAGGAGTAGAATTAATACTAAATTCCGCTTCAAGGAACGCAAGCAAGCTGTTTTCTAAATTATTTATATATTCCCACAGGAGTCTCTACACCGGTAAATTCTCCAATAATGTTATTGCACTCAATATCTTCCAATCCAGGTCCTTATCTACTTGGTCCTCCTTAGATTTACACAGATCACTCAGACATCCCAATGACTCCTATCTTCAAAAACTTTTTCCTCACCTTTCAAATGAACTGACTAACTTTTCTGATTGCCACAATGAAACAATTGACAAGACTGCTTTCCCTGGTCACTTTCCCACCCCATTTTCCCAACTTTATTTCTTTCATATTTAGCTCTATGGTCCCATTTCTTCAATGTCCAAAGGAGGAAACCATTACTTCCCAAAGATTGTGGATTGACATAGCCACTATGCATTCATTTACCCCATAGGTTTTAATTCCAATTAATACAATTGGTTTGTGTTCTTCCTCAATGAATCTGAATGCTTCACTGGATGTAAAACTCAATCTTTATTCTCCAATAATGGAGGTTAATTTGTCAATCACAAGTTCAAATCTCTCTTCAAAAAGAAAGGAATTAAGCACATCACAACCTCACCCTATACAAGCCACAACAGAACCCTTTTTCTGAACATGGGAATTGCACAACCATTGAAAATAAAAGAGCCCTCCTACTCACCTGCGGTGCTCCCTTGGAGATCTGGGGGGATGCTGTCACTACGGCTGTTTTCCTTGAAAATCAAACTCCCCATTCAGCTCTGGGTCTTACAACCCCTCTTGAAAACTGGACTGGAAAGGCCCCCCCTTTTGACCACCTGGCTCCCTTTTGTTTTAAAGCCATTGTGTTCACTGAAAATAAATGGAGGAACTCAAAGTTCTCACCCTCAGGAGAAGAGGGTGTCTTCATTGGTTTCAATTCTCACTATCAATCTTTTAAACTCTGGCTTCCCTCTGCAGACAAGGTGATCATGCGTTCTCACCATGTAAAACTGATTTATGATTTTTTCCCTATCAAGGATCTTCTGGTTAAATTGGATCATCCCAATCCTCTTCTTTTTCCTTTTGATCTTCCCCTACTCTTTTCACGCCTTCAACAATAACCTCCCAGAATACTCTTGACAATTCTCCTTCTCCTCAAGATTGCCTTGGACCAGATCAGCCCTCTTCCCCTTCCACACCAGCCCCATCAACTGCCCCTTGTCCCGTTGAAAAACATTACAACTATGTGCCATGGTATGACTCAGCTACAAAGGAAGTTGGATCTGGAATCTCTGAAAACCAAATAATTTTTACAAAAAGAGGCAATCAAGCGCTTGCCATTGTCAACAAATCCCTCACTCATTGAGATCCAAAAACTGTTTCCAAAGCAAAGAAAGCAGCTCATTTGCCTGATTGGAAGGCTGAAATCAATGTGGAGAAGGATAATTGCGACAGGCATGAATTTTGGGAAATTGTACCCAAAACCGCAAATGTGAGAAGTTGGGCACCACCTGGGTCCTCAAAACCAAGTTCAATGTGAATGGAACCTTCATAAAGAAGAAAGCCCAACTCAGCGCTAGAGGCTTCCAACAAGTAGAATGAATTGATTACAGCAAAAAGTTTGCTCCCACTGGTTGGTTACCAACCCTTTGCATCCTACTCAGTCTGATTGCCTGCTTTGATCTGAAACTTCACCACATGGATGTTAAGTGCGCCTTTCTGAATGGAGTTCCTGAAGAGGAGATTTTGATAAAAAAACCAGAAGAAATCAACATCATAGTTCCCCCTGGCCATGGCATCCGCCTCAAGAAATCATTATACAGCCTCAAACAAATTCCCCATAGTTGGTACTCTTCCCGAACCTACTTTTTCAACTCACTGAACTTCAAATCCTCCAAAGTCAATCCCTGCCTTTTCATCCACTCAGACCCCACCAAGCTTTGCATGGTCTATATCCATGTTGACAACCTAGTCAAAGGAGGTTGAAAACAAGATGTCATGGATTTCAAGCAAGACATGAAGTCAAAATTCAAGATGGAAGACCTGGGAAAATGTAAGTGGATTCTGGGTATGAGAGTAACTTGTAATTGTTCTGCCCGCACCATTGATCTCCATCAGGATCAGTACATTGAGAACATGTTGATCAAGTACAGTATGTCTAACTGCAAACTGGCATCTACCCCTCTCCCAAAACAACCATTGAGGGTCCCAATCTCAGACTCTACTATCAAATCCACCTTTAGCTACTGGCGGGGAGTAGATCTTTTGAACTACCTTGTCCAATGAACCAGACCCAATCTTGCTGTTAGGTGGAGCTATCTGTCCCAATTTCTCAATAACCCCTCCATCACACACCAGCACCAATTCCAACACTTGCTTTGCTATCTCAACAAAACCAAAGGTCTTGGAATTACTCTGGGTGGCTCTCCTTCCTCCTCTTTTGCTCTAAAAGCCTACTGTGATGCTGACCACGCCTCCAGCAGCAATTGGCAGTCCTTCACTGGTAGCTCTGTCATCCTGAAAGGCCCTGTCATTTGGAGGTGCTCCAAACAATTTGTAGTTGTGCTATCCCCTACCAAGGCCAAACATTGAGCCTGCTTGGAGTCTGGTCAGGACCTGCTGTGGGCATCTCAACTTCTCTCCACTATTTACAACCTTTCTTTCATTCCTTTTGCTCACTCTCTATCTACTGCAATAATCAAGGGGCCATTGCCCTGCTAGAAAATCCAGTCTACCAACATTGCACCCAACATATTGCACCAGTAAAAATCTGGTGGATCTGGTCAGCCAGTGACATCACCTACTTTGGGTGAGATGGTTGCACCCAATTTATTTCTAGAATTTTTCCATCATTTGGAAACACAGATTACCTCAGTTTACCATTGGATGCTTCACAATTTCTCAAATTATTCACATTTATTTCTTATCTCATTCCATTCTATTTCCAATTTTGATATCCTAGCTTTCCCCTTCTTTTCTTTTTGTCTGACTTATGATTTCAATTGGTACTCTCCAAGTTTTCTATTTTACTTCCTCCCATATTCCATGTGGTTTCTGTTTTCTTTTTGATGTTCATATTCTGCAACTAACAAATTTAGTAACCTTTATCTCTAACTTACTTTTTCCATTAAATAACTAATCATGTCTCAGGCCCCCTCTGGGGCTCTCTAGTTGTCACTAACCTGTTGTCTTAGGCCCCTTTTGGGGGTTCTCTAGTTGTGCTTAAATACTGGTCCTTCCTTGGGACCATGAATGAAAAATCATCTGATCATCAGACAACTAAACCAGAGTGTCCCTTACTCCTCATTGTATCAGTTTCACTTGACTATACAAGTATTACCTCTTCCACTTTGGTTCTTTGCATCCTCATTGTTTCCTATTCTTCTCTCTTTGGCGTTACAGCCTTCCTTCAACTTTTCACGTTTAAAATCCAAAAGCTCCTCCAACTTAGCTATCCGGTCAACTTCATTTTTTGAACTGGTACCATCCTCCCTTCATCCATCTCAAACTCTCTGCCTCTTTCACCCTTCTCAATCACTTGGGCCTTCTTTGAATTCCCCTTCTCATCCTCCCGAATCCATGCTCAATCCCATCAGTCCTAGTCATCATGCAATCACCTTGTCTACTGCTAACATATCCAACTCCAGCTATCTCTCCTCTAGTCTCGGCAATTAATTAACACTCCTTTGCGGACAGCTTCTCCTGACCCTGGTTTCTAATTTGGTTCAGACTGATTTTCCGTTGGCTTGGTCTTTGTCTTATACTCATTGGCCAATTGGTACAAGTCCCATCAATCATCACCGCTGCTAATCTGTTCAACCACTGGGTCTCAATCCAATCCAAGAAGAGGGCTAACCATACGCTTGTAACCCACAGCATTGACCAATACCATCATTATCCCACCTTCTTTGCCTCCTCTTGGTGGTCACTTGGTGTCCTACTCAACCTAAGCTCTCCTCAAACACTCCATCCATTGGTCAATAACCCTGGCTTCCACTGCTCATCCTCAACCTTTTGCACCCAACCCGGCTCATGAATGCTTGAAGGCTGCTGTCATTACCACCCATCTCTCATCTCTTAAGTACCTGGCTTGCAATCATCTTGCAAACCCAATCACTATTCAATCTCGCCTTTGCAAACCCAATTGCAGCTCACCTCCACTTGCAAAATTGTTGCCCTCTCAATCCACCCTTCATCCCTTCCTTCTTTGATATTCCCTTTTTCTCATCTTCTCACTCCCGCTTCATTGTCACTCCCGCTTTCCCTCCACCGCTTGCTTGAATTTCCTCCATCACTGCTCCAGCTTCCCCTCATTTCACCTAACTATCCTCCCTTGTTTACTCATTGTCCCTGCAACCTTGGCCGCAACCCTGATTTCTTTTGAATCTTGCTTTTGCAACCTTAGCCGCTGCCCATCTCCACATTCTTGCTTGAAAAATCCTTGCTGGCTCCCATCCATCCCAATCCTCAACCTTGACTGTGACCTTGCTTGCAATCACTTTGCCATCTTTGATCTTGGTCGCTACTCAATATCTCCACTTCAACCATGCGCAATCTTGCTATCACCTTGATTGCAACCTAGCTTGCTCCAGAAATTTGCTCCTCCTACTATTTTTTTCATTTCCCCACTTGCAACCTTGCCCGCTTCTTTGGCACCCTGAATTCCACCTTGCTTGCGACATTGATTGCCTCCCAGCTTCTCAACATCTGCAACATTACTCGCGCTTCATCCGCAACCTCTCCTACTGCTCCATTTGCCATCCCCGCTCATCATCATCAAACCCCACCTCATCCATTAATTGCTTTCCTCATCAACCATCATTCTATTTGGGGTGGTCCATTCATTTGGCCCATCCTGTCACCCTCTCCATCCCGCGATCGCTCCATCTCCTCCAACTCATCCGCTCCACCTACTATGCCATCAGCCCTCACTCAATCTTGCTCTTGACCGTCAATTGTGATCTTGTTTTCATCTCTTCCTCATTGTTCCAACTTTGATTGCGACTTTGTTTGCTCGCTTCCAGACTGTTGAAATTGCCTTTTAGACCCTCTGATACCAATTCCAACATTGCTTGCCCTCATTTTTCTTCATTGCCCACTCACTCTTCAACACCTTGCCCGGTCCATACTCAATCTCTCCACCTTGAATTCCTCCTCACCCTTACGCTTCCATTCATCTCCTCCACCTTGATTGCAACATCAGTCGCGCTCCTCTCCTTGCTTGTCCACCACTTGTCTTGCTACCTCAATGGAGACCTTGATGGTGACCTCAATTGCCGCTCACCTCTGCCTTTGCTTGCTTGCTCACTTAACCTCACTTGCGACTTTGCTTGCCTCCCTTTTGCTACTCACCTCCAACATCTTGCTCAATCTTGCATCCATCAACACCTGCAACCTTGCTCGCGTTTCATCTGCAACTTCTCCTACTGCTTCACTCGCCATCCCCGCTCATTATCACCCATCCTCCCTTGCAACCTGGCTCTTCCACCTCTCAATCTTGCTTGGTTGCTTCTCATCCCCACATTGCTCCATTGCTCCATCTCAACTGCTTGCTTGCTCCCATCCATCTTCTCCGCTCCACCTCTATACCCAAGCTCACTCCATCTCCAACATTGCATCCTACTCTACAACAACAACTCACCCATCATCCTCAACCCACATTTCAACTTGCTCCTCCACATCTCCACCATCAATCCTTTCAACCATGAACCATATCAACTACCACCTCACAATATCATGATCATCAACCTTAAACATTAACATCAACACTCCTTCTCATCTAGTATTGAACAGGCTGGTGTGTTGGAATACTTCCCTTATTTTTGCTCAATACTATCTCTATTTCTTCCTACTCTTCAACCTTCTATCTTTACTACAATCACATTCATTACTATTGAACAATGTCATACCCACCATTATTCAACAACTGCTACCAATCCATTTCATCTCTATCAATCACCATCACCATCACCATCACCATCACCATCACCATCACCATCACCATCACTATCACCATCACCATCATCATCAGCTTTACCATCACCATTACCATTACCCTCATAATCATCATCATTATCATCATCATATCATTCTCCCCATTAAGCTAGGCAACTATTTCTGAGGTCCTTGTTGCTCGTCTTAAAATATGCTTTCATCATGCTAGGCAACTATGCCTGAGGTCCTTGTTTCTCCTCTTAAAATAGGATTTCCTTCCCCATCTCATATCCTGACAAGGTGGTGTCTTGTCAATTATTCTCAAAATCTCATATCTCTCATATCCTCTTCTCAATTCTCATAAATCTCTGAAATGTTGATTGGTCTCAAATTGGTTCCTAAAGTTGTCAGTTAAGGTGGTGTGTTGTCTTTTTAATGTTCATATTCTGTAACTAACAAATTTAGTTACCTTTTGTTAAGATTCTGATCTGACACATACTCTCACTTTACTATCTCTACTACTGCCGCGCACTCTGTGCCTCAATCCTGTAAACACCTAGTCTACTACATAGTCCACTATAAGCCGCGCACTCTTTGCTCCAACCATGTGAACACCCTATTCCGAGTGAGGTTCAACCAACCATCACGATTCCCAGACTGTCTTCTTCACGGTCTTCTTTTCTACCTCTGTTAATTTGCTCGTCTCTTCTCATCTTGAAATCACCCACCTCAGATACTTGGTCCGATCCAACTCAGAATAATCGATCTCACCGACTCGATTCATCTCAAGGCCTCAACCAAATATCTTCTTTATTTTTTTCTTATTTCTTTTCTTTCGTATATTTCTTTTTTTCTATTTCTTTTCTTTATTTTTAATTGTCTCATCAATCCTGTTTGACCTCATGGTCCATGTGCTGCTGTCTGGTAAGAGACCTATCATCAATATTCCTTGCATCCAATAACTCTGACTCTTGTCTCTTTCAGCTATTTGCCAAACTCCTCTAGTCTTACCTTCTCCCCTATCGTCCATCTAATTCAGACTCTGATCATAATCCTTAGCTGTTGGTAATCTTTTCTATTTTTTTCATTATTCTTTATTCTCATACATGAATCTCTTTGATTGATTCCTAACTGCTTGCAATTAGTCTACTGGTTCTAGTCCTGATAAATCCTACACAGAAATCAACACGGTTAAAAGCCGAAACCAAAACAAACGTCTTTATAAATGGAAATGAACGAACCAGTCGGAGCCAACAATTATTTTCACCAAGTCGCTCTCAAAGCCTCCGTCGATGCTATCCCTCCGCTCAATGAAGATAATTACTCTATCTGACAAGATAAGATGATGATGCTCTTCGATCTAAAAGAAATCAAGGACGCCATAACTCAGAACTCGGGCCAACTATCTATAAAACAAGATCGTGAAATTCGTGCCATTATTCTCTCTAAACTAGACAGCATCACTCACGCCAACGTAGTCAACTCGACAAACATTTCTTCTTCTAAACTCCTCTGGGCTGAGATTACCCAATGATTCGCTTCATCTGAAACTGCAAATAGAGCGCGAGTTTTCAATCAATTTCTGCACGCTCCGTTTAATGAACATGCGATCGAAGGCTTCATCACAGATACCAAGAAGGCTCTTACTTGTATGACGGATGTTGGTATAGAACTGCCAAAAGACATACTAGCATATCTTATACTCTTTAAATTTCCGCCTCTCCTCGAAAATCTTAAACAGCAAATCATGCATGTAGAAAAATTCATAACGGTAGATGTAGTTTTCAGTCATCTTATTCAATACAATAATGAGCGAAAGGCCCAACTTAAAGTGAGTAAATCAACCTTGGACGTCACCCTAATATTGACTAAAGGAAGAGCGGACAAGGACGATAGGAAACCTCGACTCAGATGTAAGGAAGGCTATCACGATCCCAACGCACCTCATCCAGAAACATCATGCTTTCATCTCCACCCTCAAATTGCACCAAGTTGGTGGATCGAACAGCAGAACGAATGGAAAAATAAATCAAAAAAAAAATCTCTTGATCAATTACCATGCCTTGCTTACTCTCTGGATCAACTCGGATAATATGCCCAATCTCTTGTTGGACTTGGGTGCAAATATTCATATATTCAATGACCTCAAATTTTTCACCTCAATTAACCTTCAAGACAATCCTGAAGAAATAAAGACCGGAAAGCTCAAAGCCAACCTGAAGATTAGAGGCACAGGTACAGTGCGATTAGAATGGAATGAATCTGTCATTACCCTGGAGCAATGCATGTACGTTCCAGACATAGTTGTCAACCTGATTATTCCGGTTCTCTTAGCAAAGAAGGGATGCAGCCTTCAAAAAGAACAAGATTGATTCACTATCACTCGATATAACAACATAGTCTTGAAAGGATTAATCCGAGATAATCTATTTGTTATCGAGAAACCCCGTGTCGCGGGCAATAATTGTTCTGTTAATCTCATGAATCAGTCCGCCAACTCTCAGTCAATTGAATCTCAATCTCTATTAGATGTTCATAAAAAATATGGTCACGCTGCGATTTCTACTCTAAAAACCGTTCTAAAAGATCAATTTTCTAAGGAGGAACTGAACAATTTCCAATGTGAAAGCTGCGTCAAAAGTAAGATAACGAAATCTCCCTTCTCAGCAACATTGACCCCGTCATCAAAACCCCTCGAAAGGATTCATCTGGATTTGATAGGACAAATAACTCCTCAATTGAAGGCGGGTCATTGGTATATTTTAACTCTTTTCAATAACTTCTTGGGTTATCTCGCTGCGTTTCCACTAGCATCCAAAGATGAGACTCCGAATGTCATTATAAGCATTCTTGAAACAGAATACAAACGACTCAACTACTATCCAACGGAGATTTTCTCAGATAAAGGGACGGAGTTTACTAATTGAACGTTAAAGGATTTCGCCAAATCCAAGCACATCAAACTAATCACATCAGAACCCTATCATTCTCAGCACAACGGGAGATCTGAACGGGCTAATCCAACGATAGTCGAATCCGCACGCGCTACTTTTTCTTCTTCTAGATTGCCAAAAAATTATTGGCATATAGTAATTCGAAGCTGTTGCTTCATGTTGAATCAGATCCCAAGGGAAGGTAATGATTGGTCTCCCTGGGAACTGATGTTCAAAAAGGAACTTCCTACTAATTATTTGAAACCCGTAGGATTGCCGGTCATCTATTTGGGAAGTCACCTTCAAAGAGGGAAGAAATTTGACAAAAAAGGGTTAGAAAGAATACTAGTTGGGTTTAATCCAATCTTTCATTCCTATTTAATTTTAAGCTCATCTGGTGCTGTCGTTGAAACCAAACACGTCCAGTTTCTCAAAAACAATACCTTCAACTTTCCACTTCTCGAATCTCCTGGACTTGATCTTTTCTCTCAAGTCAGTTCGGAACCAAACAAGTCAGATTTCTCTTCCGTCGAAAAGCAATACACGATCCGCGAACCACCTGAAAATATCTCTGAATCAGAATCAGATCACGAGGAGACTAATCCAGTAAATTCCTCAGATTTATTGGTCCCAAACTCTCCTTGCCATTCTACTCCAGTGGAACCTCCTGAAACATCCACCTATCAAAGACCCAGACGCAAAACGAGGAAACCCCAAAGATATGGTTTCCATCATTATTATGAACCTCCCTCTTACAAGGCTGCACGCAAATGCCCGGAGTGGCCTAAGTGGAAAGCAGCTACAGAAATTGAATTGGACGGCATAGAATCGCAAGACGTTTGGGAAGAATATTTTGGAAGCCCAGATAATATTTTGAACACGACGTGGGTCTTCAAAGTTAAGGAAAATTGCCATGGCGAGCCAGTTAAATATAAAGCCCAATTATGCGTTCAAGGCTTCAACCAAGTTTTAGGAGTCGATTACAATGAAACCTGGGCACCAACTGGAAAGATTGGATCTTTACAATTGGCTCTCTTATACGCTTTAAAAGAAAAACTGAAACTCACTCAATTCGACGTCAAGGGGGCATTTCTTCATGCTCCTCTTGAAGAAACTGTCATTATAAAAACTCTGGAAGGTTCAAGTAGGAAATCCCCATATCTAAAATTAAAAAAATCTCTATATGGTCTTAAACAATCGCCTAAAAATTGGTTTGAGACACTTACGTTATGGATCAAGTCTCAAGGATATAAAGAGTCGACAAGCAACCCCTGCCTCTATCTTAATAGCAAAACAAAAGAAATTTTATACTTCCACGTGGACGACTTGATTCACGTAGGTAATTCTGATGACTTTGAGTCTAGTTTTCTTAATTGATTCCAGAACTCATCATGTCATCCTCCAAACACCATACTTGGTATGCTCATGGAGATTGAAGATGACCGAATTCTCTTAAGCCAACCAAACCATATTGATTGCGGGTTAGAAGAACTTGGTTTATCAGCCTGCAGAGACACGATGTCTCCTCTAACTCAAAACCTCAATCTCAAACCCGCTTCTGACAACAATCATGCGGAATTCTGTCAGTTAAATATTAACTACCGATCCGTGATTGGACTTCTTAATCACCTTTCACAGTATACTCGCCCAGATATATTGTTTTTGGTATCTAGCCTGGCAAGGTTCAATGCAAAACCCGGCATGAGTCATTAGCGAGAAGTCCAAAAGGTATGGAAATACCTTAAGACGACTAAAGACTTCAAGCTCACCATCAAATACAACCCCAATCAAGAAGTCCTTTCAAGCTTTAGTGACGCTACTTGGGGGGACAATCCAGCCTTTAGAAAATCTCAATCTGGATACATCATTTTCCACTACGGAAGCCCGGTTATCTGGAACTCAACTAGACAACGTAATATCTTGTATTCATCTACCGAATCAGAACCAAACGCCTTACTCGACTGCTATCTTGAAGTCAAATGGATTCAACATCTTATCTGCGATATCTCTCAAGAATGCGAATTCAAACCTGTATTTTATATTGACAATAAGGGCTTAGATGACAAAATAAAAAAGTTTGGTTTGCATTCGAAGTCAAGGCATATTGATATAAAGACAAAAGGTCTTTGCAAAGACTTTACGGAACAATAGTTTGCTCTAAATCTCATCTCTAGTCAGTCCATGGTTGCAGATTCCCTCACCAAAGTGTTGTCCATAACCTCTCTGGAACTACTGCAAAAAAGAACATTTACCCGGAATAAGTTATTGCTCAGATAACTCCCTTACCAGACATGGGGAGTGTTAAGATTCTGATCTGACACATACTCTCACTTTACTATCTCTACTACTGCCGCGCACTCTGTGCCTCAATCCTGTAAACACCTAGTCTACTACATAGTCCACTATAAGCCGCGCACTCTTTGCTCCAACCGTGTGAACACCCTATTCTGAGTGAGGTTCAACCAACCATCACGATTCTCAGACTGTCTTCTTCACGGTCTTCTTTTCTACCTCTGTTAATTTGCTCATCTCTTCTCATCTTGAAATCACCCACCTCAGATACTCGGTCCGATCCAACTCAGAACAATCAATCTCACCAACTCAATTCATCTCAAGGCCTCAACCAAATATCTTCTTTATTTATTTCTTATTTATTTTCTTTCGTATATTTCTTTTTTTTCTATTTCTTTTCTTTATCTTTAATCGTCTCATCAATCCTGTTCAACCTCATGGTCCATGTGCTGCTGTCTGGTAAGAGACCTATCATCAATATTCCTTGCATCCAATAACTCTGACTCTCGTCTCTTTCAGCTATTTGCCAAACTCCTCTAGTCTTAACTTCTCCCCTATTGTCGATCTAATTCAGACTCTGATCATAATCCTTAGCTGTTGGTAATCTTTTCTATTTTTTTCATTATTCTTTATTCTCATACATGAATCTCTTTGATTGATTCCTAACTGCTTGCCATTAGTCTACTGGTTCTAGTCCTGATAAATCCTATACAGAAATCAACACCTTTATCTCTAACTTACTTTTTCCATTAAATAACTAATCATGTCTCAGGGCCCCTCTGGGGCTCTCTAGTTGTCACTAACCTGTTGTCTTAGGCCCCTTTTGGGGGTTCTCTAGTTGTGCTTAAATACTGGTCCTTCCTTGGGACCATGAATGAAAAATCATCTGATCATCAGACAACTAAACCGGAGTGTCCCTTCCTCCTCATTGGATCAGTTTCACTTGACTATACAAGTATTACCTCTTCCCCTTTGGTTCTTTGCATCCTCATTGTTTCCCATTCTTCTCTCTTTGGCATTACAGCCTTCCTTCAACTTTTCAGTTTCCAATTTTTTCCTCCCTGATTTCTCTCTTATTTCCCGCAAGTTTCCATTTTTCCACCTATTAGCACAATCCCCCCTAATTTTCTGAAATTAAATAAAAGATTTTTTTGAAAACAATTTATCCTCATCATTCATAGAGTTGATTCTCTAATGACATTTCTGTTCTATCTACAGGTAATGCTTGATAAATTTAACTGGAATTCACTCCAAAAATAATTCAAAGAAAAAAATTGGAACAATTCATGACACTTTGCATATTCCATAATTTTTAAATTTCAATTTCAGGAAGATATAATTTTGTGACTAGTGTTATTCCATTTTGAGAGAAATATGCACACTGGCCATCAACAGCATCACAGGAAATTATTTGTTGTTCAATCCCATGTTTAAACTTGCAAACATTGAGATGCTTTCAATCAACTAAAAAATTCATGTCAATCTGAAATGGAGTCACTTCCAAGAAGTCACCTGGTATACTCTCATATGGATCAACCACACTGAATATGGTTTTTATCTGACCCAAGCAGGAGACTTCACCCAGATTATATGACACAGTGCTGTTTCCAGAATTTGATTCTGTTGTTGATAATGCCACTTTTTTCCAATGGCAATGATTCTGATAGGTCCACCATGGCAATAGAGTAACATTGTTTGGTTCATTGGCACTATTGATTTGATTGAAATCTTGCTAATTTGTAGATGAGATGGAACTTCCAAGATAATTGAGGAATCAGCAATAAGATTCTGGATTTGCATGGACAGGATTGAAGTTGGGGATTGAATTTGAGTTTAGGGTAATTTGACCTGGTGGATGATTCAAGGATTCTTGAAAGTTGATTTATCTCTGCTGGTGCACCTGGTGAGTTTATCAGGTACTTTAAATTTGAAAGTCTGCAGAAACTTTGAGCTATAGTAAGTGGTATATCATCCAAGTTAAATTTTTATTATAGCTGGCATTTTGGTATTCTGTATATTTTTGATTTAAAGTAATTCACACACCAAAAACATAGTTTCTTTTAAAATTGGAAAATAGCCCATTCAAGCGTTCATAAGCCTACATAGCACATGTGAGGCCAGGCCCCCACCTTTGTAAAAGCTCAGGTATATGGGATGTAAGATAATTATTTTGCTTTTGATTTTGCTCCAGGAAGAGATTCCTACAAATTTGGCAATATTTCTTCCAGTGCCTGGTGAGATCAGAACCATTTTGGGAGCTTGTATTCCAACTAGTGGTAATGGTCAAACAGGTCACTAAATGGAAGGTATTTTCATCAACTTTTTCTGGGAATGGAAATTCTTCAAATTGCATGGCAATGATGGAATTGGGCATGTAGACTTTATAAAGAAGAGACCAATCTGCAGCCTTGAGACTTCCATGACTTGTTGCTCAAAGGTTTTTTGGTACTCTTGTTCAGAAGAACAGAATAAAACTTAAATTTTGATAAAATTGGAGGGCTTTGCTCAGGGATATCACTAGTGCTTGGATCCAAAAATGAAACAGGTATATACATAATCTAAATAAGATAATGAAGAAGATTTCCCCATGAGTTCTTCATTAGTTAGAGCCAGAGTTTGTTCTCTTGCTTTTCCTTTGTATTTTTGTATATTTCAAATATCTTGCTGGGAATCTCTTTTCAATTTATGTAATTCTCTAGAATCAATTTGATTTTCACTGGGATCTTGATTGTTTCCACTCTCATCTTCATCATCATTTGATTCATTATCTGATGATTCTGTTCCCTTTTTCTGTATCTTTTTCCAAGTGCATTCTGGAAGGTTTAATTTTGTAACAGCATGATCTTTCAAGGCTCCAAGAATCATGTTGTGCATTATGTCAAGGTTGGCCATCTTTGTGGCATCCAATTAAGGGGGGTTGGTGAGGTTTTTTGGTGTGTTTAGTCTAGTCTGATCTAGTCTTATGTGAATCAAAAGTAGAATCTTAAAAAAAAGCGGGGAAAGGGAGGGTGAAAAAATAAAAAAAATACAACACAGAATATTTCTTTTGAGATAAGAACTGGGGAAGGGAAGTAGGGTGACAAACTTGACTGAAGTTTTTTATTTAAAAAAAAAAAAAAAAAAAAAAAAAAAAAAAAAAAAAAAAAAAAAAAAAGCAACAACAAAATGGAAGCAAGAGAGAGGGGAGGAAATATAGTCTTTTTTTTCCACAATGAGATAACCACCATGTCAAACCCAGGATCATCAGAAATCTCCATCCAATCACAGTCAAGATCATCAAAACTTGACTTTCCTCAATCAAATCAGCCAAGTCCCACCATCTGGTCATATGAAACTTTCTCCCTCCAACTACATTCTGAGACTAGCCCAGCCCTCTACATCCACCAATTCTCCTTCCACCTTGGGATCCTCTGCTTCTGCTGCTGCTGCTACTGCTAGTTATCATGGTCCATCCAGACCACCTCCCTCCAAACCACCACCCCCATTACCTCATCCTTCCAAGTCTAAATCATCCAGTACCTCCACTCCAATTGTCACTGGTGATCCATCATCCAATTGATCCCAAAGGAATAACAAGAAGAATAACAGCAAGAAGGGAAAGAAGAAACGCTTGGTCCATGCTAATGCCAATAACATACACCATTGAGATAGTTAAGTTCCATTGAGACTCCCAATGGGTTATCAATCCAATCAATGGTTCAAATTGGAAGAATTTCTATTGAATGCTGCAAGCAATTGGTCTAAAATCAAACTGATTTCCCTAGAGTTTGATCAATATCAACAGAACTCCTTGGGTGACTATTGGTTCATAAATCTCAATCTTTGTTTCATTGGTCCCAATGATTTTCCTTGTCATCACTATTACCCTCATCTTGCCAAAGATGCCAATCTGAAACTGAACAGTGGTTTGTATCATTTTACCAAGAACTTAAATGGCCCCAGTACAACAGGTAAAATGACAATGATGATGATGATGACAACAGTGGCAGGAGCAATGGCATTAAAGCCACACTTTCAGTTGGGCCCATCCCCAATTGCAAGGTTTTTTTCCAAACCAGATGAATGGATCTGTAGTTTTTGTGAGTAAAAACTCTGGTTTGCGGAAGAGATTGTTACAATCATGATTCTCTGGAGCTCCATCCCCAGCCAGAGAAACCAACTTCCAGCACCAGTGTTTTAAAGAGCCAATACCATTGGGTTGGGATGCAGCAGTAAGCAACTTCTTTACAAGCCCAATGAGGAAGCAAAGGAAAGCTGACCTATAAATGTACCTTGTACTCACCAACAGGCCAGGAGGAATCAACCAAAGCTTTGAATCAATGAATACAGAATAATTTGGCCAGATGACCAAGTAGAGTGAGCATGTCTGGAATCTCATTCCTGTTCCACTCTTTTATGATCCTCCTACGTGGGGCCATTGAGCTAACCTCAAATCTAACATGTGGACTGTTCAGTTCTAGGACATGAGGCTGCCCCCAGCAGAGGATTAGGCAGAGAAGATGCCACAAGATGGATGCTTGGGGGGCTATTCCTTGAGCTTGATCAAAAAGAGTATAACAAGGCAGCCCACTTGGATGGACCTCCGTCTTCCCTTTTCCATTATCATCAACAATTACCAATCCTATTCTACACGCAATCCATTATTGTTAAGAGCCTACTTGTTAGAGTCAAATTGTCTATTTTCTAGTTAATAAATACAAACTCATTGTGGCCCCCATCCCTGTTGCTCCAGACGTGATTATACAGAAGGAATAGACAGGTCCCATCAATCCCTAAGACCTGGAGAGAGCTATCAGGTGCCTATCCTCATTACAGCTGTTCTGACCAATTTGTCAGCAGCCTTTCAATCATGCATTACTTGAGAGCTCCCAAACTATGGGTTCCAACAGAGATATCCTTCTTTCAAGTGATCAAGAATTGTAAACAAGTCCTGAGGAGGAGGAGGAGAGCTAAGGAAAAAGCGGCTCAAGCTTCTAGTGGGATCATCCCAGTGGTGAACCCTAAGATCTCCACTTGTTTGAATAAACCCAATAAGTATCATCCTCATCATTCAACCAAGGGTGGGAAAAAGAATAGTCAATATATCCTCAATCCTGATCCATCAACCAGTTGAAGTTGGGCATTCAATGTCAAGCCAGAGGAGACAATGACCAATAATGGTTGTACAAAGTTTGATCAACCATCCAAGCTACATCATCTTGATCTTCCTGCTCATCATCACAATCCCGCTAGGGTTACTAATGCTGATGTCTGGTTTCCAGAAACCGGGAATCAACATAAATTTAACTAGCCACATAGAGTGAAAGAATGGGGTGAAGAAAGAAGAAGAAACAGCATAATGTGGCTTTTAGATAGTCTAGCTCTTATGTGCTCTATAAGGGCATAACACTGCTGCAAGTTGATGCCCAATTTCTGGGAACCAGGAATCATAGGCAGTGTAATGCCCTGTAGAGAGTGAAACACCACAATATGCCAACTAAAATAAATCTTGTCAAATTTGGAGTGCCATAAATTTACTTGCTTATTTGCTCTATGGGGGAATAACACTTCACAAGGTTGATTTCCGGTTTCCAGAAACCAGGCATCAACATAAATTTAACTAGCCACATAGAGTGGAAGCATGGGGTGAAGAAGGAAAAAGAAACAGCATAATGTGGCTGTTAGATAGTCTAGTTTTGACGTGCTCTACAAGGGCATAACACTGCTTCAAGGTGATGCCCAGTTTCTTGAAAAAGGGCATGACAGGCAGTGTTATTTCCCTGTAGAGAGTGAAACACCACAAGATGCCAACTAAAATAAATCTTGTAAAATTTGGAGTGCCATAAATTTCCTTGATTATTTTGCTCTATGGGGGCATAACACAGCCCAAGGTTGATATCCAGTTTCTGGAAACCCAGCATCAACAGCCATAAATTTAACTAGCCATACAGAGTTGAGGCCCCAGATCAAGAGTATTGGTGGGAAATCTGGGGATTATATATAAGAGGCCTTTTTGATCAAACCTATCAAAGTTGCTTCAGTCTATCATCCACTACCTACTAATAGTATTACCTTTTAATTGTCTCAATCAGGTCCTAAAACCAATCTATCAGATCCTGAACCTCTTCAATCAATTGATAATAATCATCAGAGTACAACCATCCAACCTAAACCAATGACCCCACATCAGAATAACCTCATGATCACAACAACCAATTCAAACCTCATACATGATCTGATTATCTCATCTCAAACCAAATTAGTCAAATGGCAAAAACCTCAAGAGGACTCACTCTGTAATCAAAGTTTATTAAACAAATTAAGAAAATTTTTTCTATCAACCAAATCATTCCTATCCAATCATACTCACTCTTCAACAATTGCAAAGACCAATCCAATTGTTATCAAACCTGATCCTTTAACTTGTGAGATCTTCTCAGAAGCAATTGTAATGAAAAATAAAGTCATTCAAAAAAAGGTTCCTGGTTTAGATCATCTTTTATTTCCTAATAATCAACCACCACCACTACCTCCTACTCCTCCAACTACTACTACTACTACTACTACTACTACTACTACTACTACTACTACTACTACTACTACTACTACTACTACTACTACTACTACTACTACTACTACTACTACTACTACTACTACTACTACTACTACTACTACTACTACTACTACTACTACTACTACCACCACTACTACTACTACTACTACTACTACTACTACTACTACTACTACTACTACTACAAATTCCATCAATCAAGAAAACTCATCAAATCATCAAAATACCTTGGGAGCTTTCTTCTTAGTTGATCAAGCTCAATCAATCCCTGACCTTGAACAACTGATGAAACTTTAGAAACCCACCCCCCCCCCCTATTCACTGGGTCAAGCCAACTTGAGTTGATCTCAATTCCTTTGTATTCTTATCAATGATTTTACATAATCAATCACAATTTTTAAGATCAATTCTCAAAAAAAAAACACTTGTGGATTAGTTTTTAATTTTGGTTTTTTTTGGTGAAACAAAAGTTTTATTTTGAAAATTATTGAAGTGAAGTGATTGAGATTGATCATAATTTACTTAATTGAACAGGATTCTTTAAATATCAATCAAAGAAAACAAAATTTTGGGTTGTCTGGTTGTGGTCTGGGGTATGTAGGTTGGGTAGGGTGGCTGTAATTTTAGATTTTGATATTTGTTGACTCCAAAAAAGTCATGATAAAAGGGATCTACCAAAAAAAAAAAAATCAGTAAAAAATAAAAAATAAATCAATAATTTAAAGAAAGGTTTTCCTTTATGATGAACACCATTCTAAAAAAAAAATATTATTAATTCAAAATTTCTCAGTGATCAAATATTGGTTCAAGATTCTTCATACACACTCTCTCTCACTCTCACTCCCTCTATCTATCTATCTTCTCATTGAAAAACCCCTATATTTTCCTTTTTTTTAAAAAAAAACTAAAATTCAAAAACCTTGGAGGAGTATAACCTAGTATAATTAGTCTAGTAAATCTTTTAATGAATTAATAATCAAAACTTGATGTTAGTATTAGTCTATGAATCTATAACCTATATACACGTAAATACATACATCAATAGTATATCCTAGTTTTGTGTGTGTGTGTGTGTGTGTGTGTTTGTGTGTTTGTGTGTGTGTTTGTGTGTGTGTTTTCTCCCCCCCCCCCCTATGATCTGTTTAATTTCAGTTCTTATATCATCAAAAGGGTCAAACTCATCAATTTTTTTCAGCATGCTAAATCTTAGCCTTCTCAAAAATCAAACTTGAGAATCACTCAGATTCTGGCTCATATTAAGCTGCTTCTTGGAATTTCTAGGTGCAGTACATTATTTATTGTGATATAAATAGCTTAGATGTTGTACGTTGGAGGAATGAGGAGGTTTGAGAGAAGTGAATGAAGCAAAAACATCATCTATTTGTACTCTAAATTCCAGTTGATTTTCCACACAAAAATGAATGTCATGCATCATGCACCCCGACCCATATAACACTTCATGAAAAACTTCATAAAATGTTTCAAAATTTAATTTATTTCCTTTAGAATAATCCATGTAAAACTATGGATTATTAATCCATTGATTTCTGCAAGCTGTGAAATTAGGATAACAAACAATGAATTCTCCTGCAATTCAACATAAATAGCTCAATTCCCAGCACAGATAATTTTCACGTGCCATGTTTTCTAGTGAATTTTGTGAACAGTTTCAGCTTCTGATTTCTAGCACTTGATTAATCCACTTTCCAGAATTTCAGGAAAAATAAGATCAAGCAACAATTTCCCTGTGTATCCAAATTTTTCTGCTTATGTACAAACTTGAGGAAGCTCTTGCATGGTGGATCTAAAATATGTATGATCCACTGCCATTATTACCAGTTTTTTGGGCTACTGAAGTTTTATACCATTGTGCCCCCAGTAGATATCTATATTTTGAGATTTGGCTGTATGCAGCAGCAGGAGAGTCAGCCTGTGCATAGCTGGAACATGGGAGTGCAGATGTATCAAATCATTACATACTGATTCAGGATGAAAACTTCTTATAGTACAATGGTAAAGTAGGTCCTTTGAAATTCTGTGACCTGTATTCAATCCCCAAGAGTGTCACACTTTTTATGATTATCAGACATTGTGTAATTTTAAACATCTCAATATAATCAAATGGACAACAAAAAATGTGAAATAAGGATTTCACATGGTTTTTTGTGATGTAAATGTGAAATTATGCTTTTTAAAATGTGTATTTTGAATTTTTTTTTGAAATAAATGCATGGTGATTTCTTTGGAAATCAAACAGCTTTTAATTACTTAATTTTTCAAAAGCAGTATGAAGAAGGTAAAACATGGTTTGGAAAAATGGTCATGGGAGATAATTTCAGCTTTTTCACATTATCCTTATACAAGAACAATTTCATCTCACCTGTTTAATCTTCAATAATAAATGATCCATTGCAACCATGACTTTCCTGTTTTCTGGGCCATATTAAATGTTAGGTGATTCTTTTGAAAATTTATGAATCAATTAAGAAGAAAAAAGGTGAGTAATTGAAGAAATATTGACTTGGAAGGGATGAAATTGGGTTAAATTATTTGAAACTCATACAGCTATGAAAGGGATGAAAAATTAATCTGATGAAAATCAAAGAGAAAACAGGGAGAAATCAAGGGGATTCTTGGGGGGGAAATAATGGAAAATCAAAAGAAGCCTTTGATAAGTCCTGCAGAAAACAATCAGAAACACAGTGGAAAATTTGAATAACCAAATGAGAATTCATTGGTCACTTTTGGAGAATTTAAGAGGAGGCTCAGAAGCAATCATGGATCAACTGTGTTTCCATCTTTGTGAACTCTACCAGAAACAAAACAGATTTCATGTTGATTTTCTCTGGAAAGTAATAAACTGTGGAGTGATTGGGGAAACCATCATGGTGAAGTGAAGTCTCTGGCCAGTCAGAGATGCCTGATTTTTCCTGGTCTTGACGTCCGGCTGCAATGGATCAGGCACCACATTGCCAAAAATGATTTTTCCTTAAATTACATCCAGACCTCAGAAAATCTTGCTTACAGAATGACAAAGACCCTCACTCTGCAATTTCACAACAAATTCCTGGAGAAGATCAACTTTTTACCACTGTCATCAGAATAGCAAGCAAGGGGGGGTGTTGGAATGTCACAACCCAACATGTCACCATTGGGACTTTTGGCCTGGAACTCAACCATGACTGGAATAGGAACCCTAACCCTGTTTATCACACCTTGATTATCATCTGTTAGGTTTTGGAAGCTTGTACCTAGTTTATAACGTTGTACTTGTTTTCTCTTGTCTCCTTTTTCCTTTTTCCTTACTCATTGTTGATTCTCCTCTCCTCTCAATTGTACCTTGTTCAGGTACGGTCATCCCGCCGTCTCTTTTTGTCCCATCACTTGTGCCTCACACCGCTTGCCTTGCTGATCAATTGTTCCAAATTTCTCTTGTCTTCTCAATATGGTTTCAAGGTCCGTGAGGAGGCTGCCAAGTTCAATTTTTTCTGTGTCTTTGAATTGTGAGTATCATAGAGACTTGAAAACGTGAAAAGATTTGGGAAGAAGTTTGAGGATATGATATGACCACATTCCCTGCAAGGTGTGGAAGTCAAATTTGCCGGCGGAAACTTCTTGTAAGAGTCAGAATAGTTGCCTTATTTTGCTTATTGCCAAGGTGAGGTTTCCTGAGGAGAAATCAATGTTGTACATTTTTCCAATTGTGTTTGAAATGTTTTCCATTGATTTTTTTGCATAGTGTGATGACGGCATCCCATAGGTTCTTAGGTAGGTAATTTTAAGGGTCATCAACAAACATGGTGTAGTTTTGATGATCAAGAGTCATCAACAAACATGGTGTAGTTTTGATGATCAAGATGCATTTGAATAAAAGTGGTGGCCTGCTTGAGCCTGAGTTGCTCCTGCGCGTTAGGGTTGGCGGTAGGATTGTCTTTGATTAAGTTATCAAGGTCTTTGAAACCTAGTTGCAAGATTATAGCATTCCTCCAACTTGGAAAGTTGGGTCCTGTGAGTTTTGGGATGTTTGTTCGAAAAAGCTCTTTGGCCATGGTGGGATTTGAAAGCTTTGGTGAAGGTGGGGAAACGGTGAGGTGCTGGAAAATAGTTTTTGTAGCATTAGATAGAGTGGATGAGTGATACAATGAGTTTTCCTTGGATTTGTTGTGGTTGGATGTGGTAGTCAGAGAAGGCGGGGGGGATGGTGGTGATGTACGCTGGAAGTGTTCCAGGGTGAATGCTTATAGTGGGTTGACTAGGATTAGGATCAAGATTTGGTTGAGGTTTGCTGGGCTCATAACCTGTTTAGATCTTTGAAAGAACCACCACGGGTCAGATCCTGAGATGACCAGACGAGTGAGGAGAGAGAGAGACAAAGGAGGAGCAAGGACACAGATGATCACCTGAGGGTGATGAAATTGAAGACTAGGAAAGATCTAGTCCTTTCCGCTGATCATTGGTGAAGGTTAGAATGATGATTTATTACAATATAATTGAGCAGAAGAAATAACAACTCATGCGTAAGCAATTGGTATATCAAGTAAATAGAGGAAATCTGAAAGTTAGACGCTGAACTGTTGACTTGTGGCATGGAGGTACACGTCATGCTAAATGCAGTTACGGTCATAAGGGTGAGAATACAAAGACGGGAAACGGCGCATAGATTCATGTGATTGATTGAAAATGATTGTTTATTTTTGGCCAGTGTGATGACCCTATGCGGCCACCAATAAATACCAGATACCATGCTGCCTTTCTCAGCCTTTCCTTTATGACACTCCCTGTATTTCCTTATTTTGTCATCCCTATAAATGGGCCGGAACCAGCTACCGGGTTGTTGTAGTGGATCAAACCCGACTACAGAATATCACAATTGGGATATCACATAACCCGTGACATATTTATATAGGATAAAATGATAGTCTGCGCGCACACAGGAAATAAACTTATGGGATTCCGTTTCTAATTCCGTTACCAATATTTTGAGTTACCCGAGTCTACAGGTTAAAAGCCTGCTCTACCCATTGCCGTCATCACGTCTATCTCCACCGTAACTTTTCTTCATCCGTATTATTGCATCAACAATCTGTCTCTCCCCATCAGCCGTTAATCACCAACACCGTATATTCTGAAATCCAAACAACACCAATCAACCGTTTCAAAAAAAAAAAAAAAAAAAAAACAATCTTGAATTGAATAATTGTATGATTGATCCCCGCCGCGGGAAAGCACAACCTGGAAGACCTGGTGTGAACCCTGATACGGAAGAATCAAATAACGATTACGGCAAGATGGAACCCACCAAGCCAGAAGTGACCAAGACCCATCGCATGAGCATGGCAAGGGCAAAATTCCTAGCAAACCCTACTGAACACGTGGCCACGGTTAAAATTCTACGACATGACGGAAGCAATATTGAAAAATGGATTGGCGGAATCAATACAATTGGCCTGCTAATTTTTGGCAAATCAAATTTGTCCTCTGACATTAACAACCTTAAATTGTTGGATCACTTTGAGAGCATCTCCCTGCGCGTCTTCTTCACCCTAACCATTGATCAAGAGCTCAAGACGCTTGTGTCCAACCAACCAAATGCTTGGGAGGCATTTGACACCATTCAAAAGAATTTTCAGTTATCCAGCCAAACTTGCCAAGTGGAGTTACTCACCAAATTTTTTTTTAAGATGACTGCCATGGAAGGCTCTGTCTTGTTGCATCTCACCCAAATTTCAAACATTTTCATTGAACTAGGACAATTGGGTTGCCCAGTCCCAAATCCCCTAATTTCACTGATCATGCAAGTCTTGACACCTCCACCGCCAGGGACGATGAGGTCTCAGCTGCTCCAAAGCATTGGACCACAACTTGATCGGCTCAAAAATCCTAGCCCAGCAGACACGCAATCAATATTAATGTCGTTTTATAGTGAAATCACTCGGGGAAATGCAACCAACAACCCATACACCATCAACGCCGTGAACCCTTATACTTGGTAATGTCCTCAACCAAACCAACAGCGCGGTACTGGAAATTGTCAATCACAACCAAGATTGTTCTACCACAAACCTACCCCGAAAGACATCCAGGCTGCTTGGAACAACATTGACAACGGCAACCGTCCTGTGCCCCTGTAGGTGAGGAACTGTCTAGGCGGTTTGTGTGCGTATTGTTGTTCTCCCAATCATTGGCAATCAGAATGTCCAATCCTTCAAGTCAATGCGGGTTTACCCCCGCCCGGTGTATTAAGGGAGGGTGCTCCTCACCCCAACAACCAATCAAACTTTGCCAGCTATTGACCACCCCCCCCAAGAGGTTAACACAGTACAATCCCATGATAAATTGGTCACCAATGGGGATTTCCCCAACCAGGCCATGATCCAATCCGTGAGTGGACCTAAAGCATTGGTAGCTGATTCTGGGGCAACCTTGATGCTGAGTGGCCATTTACCTTCCTTTGTTTCTTACTTTCCTTTTTCCAAACCAATGTCCCTGAGATTAGCGGACCCTAATGCATCCTTGTATGCCGTGGGCAGAGGGAAAATTCAACTGTTGATGGCCCAGTGTGGGGGCCCTGGGGACCCCCTACTGAGTGACGTACTGTATTGTCTTACTATGTGGGGAAGGCTCCTATCCCTAGGTCATCTCATTGAATCAGGATACACGCCCCGTTTCTCCAATTGTAATATTATCTTATCCTCCTCTTCCCATATCATCACCTCCAAATACAACAATTGCAATTGGACAGTCAATCAAATAAATCACCCAGACCTTCTACCCCACACCATCCGGAACTTGTCCCTGTCTTGTTCACCTCTTCTGTTTGTCTCCCTTCCCTATTACTACCACTGTGCCCTTGGGCATGTATCTGACAATATCTCAAAGTTAACGTGCTGTCCTTTGACATCAAATCATGGACACCGTTCATATGCGAGCCATGAAAAATTTCAAAAAGCATCTGTTGACACGAATATTTCCCCAATACCATTCCAAAGATCAAACCCCTTGATTTTCTAGTCACGGATGTACTAGGCCCATTAACCCCCAACTGCAATGGTAACTGTTACCTGATCAGCATCTGCAACCACATCTCCACTTTAATTTTTGTCCATGCCTTCAAAATCCGTTCCAAAGTTCCTAAATTGATCTTGTTCACCATCCAATACCTAAAAAACCGACTGGGATCAGCACCAGTGCACATCCAATCCAATAATGCAAAAGAATACCATACAAAATCACTCACCAACTCCCTAGAATCCCTTGGTACAAAACCAATTTTCACTAGCCCTTACACACCGGAGTAGAATGGCAAAGCCAAACGTGTCAACCGCACACTGGGCGACATGGCCCAAACAATGTTGAACTATGCCCAACTCCCGGAAAAATTTTGGTCCTTTGCCTACCAACACGCTTGTTTTCTCCACAATTGAATTCCAAACTCACAAACGTCTAGCAAGACACCCACCAAACTCCTGTATAACCCCCCCAACCAACATCACGCTTTACCCGTTTGGCTCCATCGGCATCACGCACATTCCCAAAGAAAAGTGCTTGAAACTTGACGACAGGGACAAACCGGCTGTTTTCTTAGGTTTCCAAGATGACAATCACGGTTATGTATTCTGGAATACAAAATTGTCCAGTTTGACATACACCAATGTTGCCGAGTTTCCTGAATCTATCCCCAAACCCTTCATTCCAACCCTGTCCCCAATTGACTCAATCAGCCCCACGCTCCAATCAATAAACCTCCGCCTTGGAGAGACCCCAACCAACAAAATATGTCACACGCAGGACTCATTCATCCTTGATATCCCCGATTGCCCCAAGGACAACCTGCCATCATCCATATTGCAAGCGCTGTCCAAAGACTTGCACCACATATGGGAACCACCACTACAGAAAGAGATAGATCAGTTGTTTGACATGGATGTATGGGAGGCTGTTGAATGGACGCCGGGGATGAAGGTGATTGGTGCTAAATATGTATTTGCGTTGAAGTGGAAGCCGGATGGTACTGTTGACATGCCAAAAGCTTGTTATGTTGCTAAAGGATTTTGCAAGAAGTTGGGGGTTGACTGCTATGAAACTTTCACGCCAACAGCATCTCTTTCCTCCCTGCGCCTCCTGCTAGCCTTAGCCACATTGAACAAATGGATCATCCATAGTTTCAACATCTTGGCAGCTTACCTACATTCCCCAATTGATGAACTTTTTTACGTTGAACAACCCATCCATGTCCGTCCCAAGCTAGCAGGAATGGCAATGCGGCTGAAAAAATTATTTTACGGCACGAGGAAGGCCGCGCGGTGCTGGTGGAAATTCTTCAAATCCCTTCTTGACAACTTAGGCTTCACCGGCGATTGCGTTGAACAAACTGTCTATCTGTACCGTAAAGACACAACGATTGTGGCAATTTGGCTCCATGTTGACGACGGCCTGGTTGTCAGTAACAATGCTACAACATTATCTGAATTACGTCACAATATGTCTACCCGTGTCAAACTGAAGTGGCAGGAAGGATGCAATTGCATTTTGGGAATCAACCTTACAACTGTAGGCAATACTTTGCACTTGGATCAACACCTGCTGGCAAATCAAATTGTCAAGAAATGGTCACTCCTGAAATGCAACAAACTCATAAGAATGACTACTGTATTACCGGATAGCAAGCTTCAGACAGACAAATCAATACTGGGTATTGACACCAACCTGTATCAGTCTTTCATTGGCTGGCTTAACTATCTTGCGTTGGGATCTCCACCTGACATATCTTACGGTGTAAACTATCTATCAAGGTACAACAAATGCCCGCAGGTTATGCATTGGGAAGCCCTCCGTCATCTCATCAGATATATCAATTCTACACAGCATTACAAATTGAAATTCCAACCGTCCGTTGTAGAGACTCCTGAGGGATTATGTAAATGATTTAGAAAATAGCTTGCTGGCAGTCCTTGAAGGGGAATTTAGTATTACTTCTACTCCTTCAGATTATTAGTAACACTGAGAGTGGTTTTGAATTTCCTGCCCTTCTAGTACTATAGTAAGTCTGCACAATAATTTATTTAAATTAATGGCTGGTTTCTTTGAGACTTAGTATAGGTCTCAGATCAGACCTTGATTGGTTATTAATTTTTATTGGTAGGGTTGTTGAAGAATGGACCAGATGTATTGGCTTATTGGTTAGTGGTTGATCAGATATGTGTGATCTTAACCAATATCCCAATATTAAAGGGTTCAAGGGTTATATCAAAGGGGTGGTTCAGGAGAGGAACCAAGGATGGGTTTACCCACAGGGGGCTGGGTAGAGGAAAAAAAGGTTGGTAATCCCTTTTTGGTTGTGCTCTCTTTCTTTGTAAGGGTAATTATTGAGTGATGGGTGGTTTCCTTTAATTTGGTGCTGAATAGCTCAGGTCACAGAAGGACCCTTATTCAAAGCACCTAATGGGGTGGTTTCAATGGTTGATGAGGTTATAAAATTGGTCTTTGATTTCCCTTTTTTTTTTATTGTTACACTGAAAATCTCCTTTTTTTTTTATATCTGGGTAGGACCACAGATGATTGGGTGGTAATTGGATGATGAGTAGTTGATGAGTGGGTGGAGCTGCTGGATGGTGGATGATGATGGTGATGGTAGTGGGGGATACCACCTGGATAGGGCAGAGAGGCCCTCCTTAAATAGAAAATCTGGTCCTCAGGGGATGCTCAGGGCTGCCCCTGAGGGTGCCCTGGGGCTTCCCCTGTTACAGTGGGATACAGGTACATGAGACATTTTAGCTGGTTGGGAAAATCTAATACAGTTACATGAGGCATTTCTGCTGGTTGGGAAAACCTAATACAGTTACATGAGGCATTTCTGCTGGTTGGAAAGAGGTTGTACTGGGGTTACATGCAGGCACTTGCCTACATTAATTGCTGTGTAGTGCTGGGTTGAATTTGTGCTGTGGTGAACTGGTACTGGTGGGTTGTTTGGATCTACATGGTCCTAGCTGCCTGCATATATTGCTGGGTAGTCCTGTGGTATTTTCACTGGTGGTTGTTTGGTTACACATGGCCCAGACTGCCTGCATACATTGCTGGGTAGTCCTGTGGTGCCTGTACTGGTGGTTGTTTGGATCTACATGGCCCTAGCTGCCTGCATATATTGCTGGGTAGTCCTGTGGTATTTGTACTGGTGGTTGTTTGGTTACACATGGCCCCAGACTGCCTGCATACATTTCTGGGTAGTCCTGTGGTGCCTGTACTGGTGGTTGTTTGGATCTACATGGCCCAGACTGCCTGCATACATTGCTGGGTAGTCCTGTGGTGCCTTGTACTGCTGGGTGTTTGGTTACACATGCTACTGGCTGCATAAATTGCTGTGTGGTGCTGAGGGTTGTTGGTACTGGTAGTTTATTTGGTATCACATGCTACTGGCTGTATGTACTGGTGGTTGTTTGGTTACACATTGCCCAGACTGCCTGCATACATTTCTGGGTAGTCCTGTGGTGCCTTGTACAACTGGTTGTTTTGGTTACACATGGCCTTGCTTATGGTTCTGAGTATACAGGTGAGGTGATTGGTTGTATGTTTGGTTGAGGTGTTATGTTGGGATGTTACTGGTATGTCTTTAGGGATTCCAAGTATACCCATATGACCTTTCACTAGTTTGTGATACCTGGGTGTGATATGAGCTGTCCACAATTTATTTTGGCTGTATCTTCTAAACCATGAGAGATAGAGGGGTAGTTTGGCTGGGTGACTATGGGTTATTTTTGGTGTAGAATCCATTTCTGAGGTTAAATTTATGATTGGGATTATATTTATACTGGAAAATTGAGTCTGATGGCTATAGATTAGGTTTGGTCTACCACACCGTTACCGGCCTCCAACTATGGACAGACGCAAGCTGGGGTGGTTAATTCCATTGATCAACTTCTGTTTTCTCAATCATACTGAATGGCTGCCCAATTTCTTGGTGTACTAAACGGCAGAAAACCGTTGCAACGTCCACTTGCAATGCAGAATTCATATCAATAGGGATGGCGGTGGTATTTTTTATTTTGTTACATAACATAGTCCTGAATTTTTCCCCTTCTGTTTCTTCTTCTATTTTTTGCAATAATTTTGTGGCGGTGCTTGTGGCAAACGACAACAGTTCGCGGTCAAGGATGCAACATATATCAAAAAATTTCTTTTTTATTAATGACACAATCCAACAACTGAAGCTTGCTTTTAATTGGGTAAAAACAAATGATCAACTGGCCAAGGTGATGACCAAACGCCTTGGCCCAAACAAACAAGATAGTTTCTGCAAAAAATTTTTCTATGGAGTTGGCACATCATGACTATTGTTTTGTTTATCATATTTTTTGAGGCTCCTTGAAATTTTTTGTTTGGTTTTCATTTCTTATCATCTATATTCTGGTTTGTGGGGGGGTGTTGTAGTGGATCAAACCCAACTACAGAATATCACAATTGGGATATCACATCACCCGTGACATATGTATATAGCATAAAATGATAGTCCGCGCGCACACGGGAAATACACTTATGGGATTCCGTTTCTAATTCCGTTACCAATATTTTGAGTTACCCAAGTCTACACGGGTCTAGTCATGACCAGTCTTCCGGTTCTGGCGCCAACTACAGGTTCTTTCATCCTTTCCTTAAACAGACTGCTCTCCCAATACTACACGGGTCATTCCCGGTCCACTGTTGTACTTGAATTATCCCTTGCCTCATGTACCTTGTATCATTTCTCTATAAAAGGAGCCTCTGACTCCTTCTTTGCAATGGATATTCAACCCGGTTCATACTTAAAATCCATCCATAACTTTTGAGGAGTCACAGAAATATTTCTGTGAGTATTACTTACTTGTTCCAAAATAAAAAACATCGGTATAAAACTCACAAACTGTTACTATAGTTATCTTAGGAAAAAGCCAATACCTTCTATAAAAAAAATAAATTTATTAAGGCCCCCAAATAACAAGGACCTCCAAGACCAAGAACCAATCATAGTGTACGCTCAAACTAAAAAAAGAATTCTCTTATTTATTTTCTTGGTCACCCCTCCAATAACCAAAACAATTTCTTCGCCAATTTTCCACCCCTTAATACAAGGGGATAACTTCTTACTAGACTCGCAACCTTGTAAGCATTCCCTCCTAATAGGGTACTAGGATTAACATCTAAGACCACACTAACTAGGGGCCGCATTATATAGTAAAATAAAAAAAAATGAATCGCCCTGCCAGCGCCAACAGTTTTGCTCACGATCATGCTGAAATTGAACAACCCAAAGATTGTGAAACCATCAACCTATGGCAAGCCCAAGTAGCTCAACTACTTTGTATGCAAACTCAGGCCCCGCCCCCAGTATCCTCAACTTATCACGTCCAGACTATCAGCACTAGACTCCCCACTTTCAATGGGAAGAATGACGCCAAAATCTGGATAATGAAAGTTGAAAACATTTTTGATTTGTATTGCTACCTACGTTCTGGTTGGACCCAACAAATAACCAAATGTATGGTTGACAAAGCTGAATCATGGTGGTTCCAGTTCATGAAGGAACATGAACACAAACATCTATCTTGGGATTATTTCAAGAGCAAACTTCTTGAACAATATAACTACGTCTATAAACAATCGGAGGCCCAACAGGCAATTGATAACCTGAAATTCCAACATGCTGATGACTATATCAATAACTTCAAAAGGTTGATAATCAAAATACCAAAGGACAAAGTCAGCAACTGGGAAATAAAATACCTATTCCTAAAAAACTTACCACATGACCTTCAGCAACGGCTTCTGGCTGAAAAGCGCAAAAATCTAGAGGAATTATGTAAGTTTCTCCAAGAAAACGAGAGAGTTAACCAAACGGCGTATTGAGGAGGGTTCCAACAACACTTTGGAAGACCATTCAACAATAATGGTTTTCACTCTTGACGGAACTCATCCAGCACTATGACCTCAACGGCTGTCCCAATGGAGCTGGACATCCTGGAAGTCAACAAAGTCCGCTGCTACAACTGTAATAAGCAAGGGCATTTCTCCAAAGATTGCAAGGCACCAAGAAAGAAGACACCTGGTGCAACGGATGGGAATGACAATCGTTTTCCATTAAAATTCATGGAAATGGACAAACAGTCTTCCAAAACAAAGGAACCTGAAGAACACAAAGGACCATCCAAAGCACTGAATGTCTTGGAAGAAGAGATATTTGGCAAAGAAGAAGCCCCAGGTAATTACCCTCTGATTAGATGTATCAAACGCGAAATTGAATCATGGCACACCTGGGAACGTGTTTTTGGACACCAACTAAACCCCTGTGCTACAGCCTTTGTTCCAAACTCTAGCGTATCCACTTACCTAGAATTGGCTATTGATCAGTCACCACCCGGAGAATATTTAGACCTTAATCTAAATGAAATTGACAAGATCAAAAACTTCCCCAAGATCTTTGGCAGATGGGTAGGAGACAAAACCACATTCAATCATGACAATAACAGTAGTGACTCATCAATAGAGGAGTTTGTCCCTGAAGAAGGCTCAAAATATAGACCAATTATTGTACCCAATCTTGGTTCTTCCAAAATGCCAATAGTCATCAACGGTGATGAAAGCATTACAATGGATTTGTGTATGATACAAAAAAATGAACTAAACATAATAAGCATAAACACCTCTAAAACCAAGACAAGGCTCCCTAGTTTTACATTCAGAATTGGGAAGACAAGTTGCAATACCATCATTGACAGCGGAGCTGGATCAATATATCTAAACCAAACCAAAGCATTTGACTTAGCCCGGATGGAGGCCCTTGAAATTACAGACATGCCACCTAGAACTGTAAGGCTAGCAAATGGGACCAAAATCCCCGTAAATAAGAAGGGAATTTTTCACCTTCAACAAAGGGAATATAATCAAAAATGTGAGGCCATCTTATTAAACATACCAGACCAGGACCTAATTTTGGGGTTACCATGGCTCTTCAAAACCCAAGCAATGCCTAACTACCAATCAGGGTGATACAAGATTCAAACCCTTGGTGGACAACAAGTTGAGATCTTACCTTATAAACTCAACTGCGACTTGCCAATGAAAATTGTTGAAGAAGAATACAACAAATTTGAAATGCTTGCCCGACGGACTGCTCCAAATTGCTTTGGAGGAAAAATCAACCCAAACCAATTTCAGAAGTACAAACACATAATTGATACAGGGGACAATAAACCAATAAAACTGAACCCCAGGCCCTATTCCCCACAAGAACATAAAATAATAAGGGAATTTATAGACGACACTTTAAAAAAAGGACTGATTAGGGAAGCAAAAAACCCAAGATGGGCGTCAAGGCCATTGATAGTCCTTAAAGAAGGCAAGAGCCCCAGGATCTGTATAGACTATAGGAAAATCAATGAACTAACCATCAAAAATACTTATCCCCTCCCATGGATAGACAACGCGTACAAATTCTTGAAAGGAGCACAGTTCTTTTGTTGCATGGACCTGAAATTGGGGTTCTGGAAAATACGACTCCACAAGGATTCAATCAAAAAAACGGCTTTTGTAACTCGCCATGGTGTGTACAAGTTCCTTGTCATGCCATTTGGTCTGTGTAATGCACCAGCAACCTTCCAAGCAATGATGAACAGTATATTAAAAGAGTGTCTTGACAAGTTTGCAATGGTGTACTTGGATGACATCATCATATTTTCAAAGAGTAAAGAAGAACATAAAAAACATATAGAAACGGTCTTAGGCATTCTGGAGAAGGAAAAACTAATATTATTAATAGAAAAGTGCAAATGGGGGGTTAATGAACTATTATTTCTTGGATTCATAGTAAACGGTGAAGGGATCAGGACCGATAAACAAAAAATCAAAAAAAATAGTGAATTGGCCGGTTCCGACCAACATAACGCAAGTGCGAGGATTCCTAAACCTGGCAACATATTATAAGAGGTTTATCAAGGGATTTTCAACGATGGCGTCGCCACTATATGAGTTGACCAAAGGATCCCCAAGAAAAGGTGAACAGGTAAAATGGGAAAAGGATCAACAAACAAGCTTTGACAACCTGAAAACGTGCTTGTCCAACACCATCCTTTTAGGACACCCAACACCTTTCTGCCCATTTGTTTTAGACACCGACGCTTCCGCAAGTAACATAGATGGAATCCTCCAACAGGATCTGAAAGCACCAAAGGTTGACAAGAGTTTTAGTTTAGAGGGATACGCAAAATCCTTGAAGAACAGCTGTTGGAATTATGGCAACTAAGTGTCCTCATTCTCCTCTTGATTTAAATATAAAATAAATTATTAAATAAAATACTATAATAAAATATAAGACTGTTCTCCAGTATTATGGGCATCATAAAAGTAGCTTGTTATGATCAAATTGTCTCTCATGTCTCTAATCAGTTGTCCCTCCTACTGTTGAACATTTCTAGGTTAAGTCATGATTAAGTCTGAAAGAATGCTAGTTCAAGTAGTCTGATTTTCCATTACTGATCAAACTCTTGTAGTCATAGAACCCTGAGTCACTAGTTCTTTTAATGGACTTCTTATCTCTAAGAACCTCCTTTCTTATCTTGATCTTTCTTAATTTTAATGTTTGTTGAATCACCAAATCAGCTTGAATTAACACCTCAGTTGTATTGTACTTGTCACTCTTCTTTTGATAGCTTTTATGTCCTGGCTTATGGCCTGTTGTGTCTCTGCCTTGTTGCATACTGTCTTTCACTGATTATGTGACAGTTCTTTGGTTGCTTCTTATTCATTATTCATTATACTTGTTATTGTTAAAACCACATTTTGATCGTGTTGATTATGGCTTGTATTTACTATTTAAATCCTGCCAACTTCAACTGAAATATGATCATCTGTTCTTACTCACCTTGAACTTGAGTGCCCCCCTTGACTCTCTGATCCGCTCCTCTTGGCGACACAAGATTCCTCCTCCTCATCCTCTTACTCAAATCTGACCGGAGCATTCTGCTGAATTTTTAACAACAGCCAACTCCGTCCTATTGCCTATGACTCCAGAAAATTATCAAAAACAGAACAAAATTATTTGGCACAAGAAGGAGAACTGCTTGCAATTATACATTGCCTCAAGCACTTCCAAGCATATATAGAGGGTTCACCAATAGTGGTAAGAACTGACCACAAATCTCTAAAATATTTCAAAACCCAAAGCGAGGTAAATCGCCAACTGAGTCGTTTTGTGGACCAAATTGAATTTTTTAACGTCTTGATTGTCTATTGGCCGGGACATCTACAGGTTGCGGCAGACGCTCTTTCACAAAAACCAGACACCATACACGATAAAGAGCTGAAGGAGATTGCCAAAAACCTATTCTTGATGGCCCTCAATGAAGATGACAAGAACGTGGAGGCACACTTTAACGGGCTCTCCAATATTGAAAAAGAGCTAAAACAAGGAAAAATAGAACACAAAGATTATAAAATAGATAATGGTGTGCTGTACCAAAAGTCAACAAGTGGCTGGAAGACGGTGATAAGCAGAATGGATATAGCAAGAGAAATCGTAAAGGAAACACATTTAGCGTTAGGACACCAAAACGCAAAAGACACTATCTTTCAAGTAAGCCGGCTATACTGGTTCCCAAATATAACACAAATCACGACTGACATCATAAAAAATTGCACGGAATGTCAATTTTGTAACGAGAAGAAAACGGATCAACAAAATAGCCTGCAAGTAATGCGGCATGGTCAACCATTCAAAAAATGGGGGATGGACTTTTTGGGCCCCTTGCCACCAAGTAAGTCAAAAAATATCTATATAGTAACTGCCATCGACTATGGAACGGGCTGGGCTAAAGCCATCCCTATCAAAAAACGTACAGCCTTTTGGGCCGCTCATTTGGTCAGGGAGATCACGCTCAACCACGGATTACCAAAGGAAATTACCACCGACAATGGTCAAGAATTCGACGGTAACCTCTTTGGAAAATACTTAAAAAACCTGAAGATACAACACAACCGCATTTCGCCCTACCACCCTCAATCTAATGGACTTGTGGAGAGGTTCCACGGAACTCTATTGAAGAATCTACGTAAGCTGTGCCTCAGGAACGTGAACGAATGGGACAGGCACCTAGACGAGGCCTTGTTTGGGTATCGTACCGCCAGAAACGATTCGATGGGCACATCCCCATTCTTCATGACCTACGGCGTGGACCCGGCAGTCAGCACGACGGCCCAACAATACCAACCAAGCAAGGATTACTCAGACAGGACACAAAATATTACAGAAGTCAACCAGGCACGGCAACAAGCCATTGAAAGTTTACATAAAAAGGTTGACAAACGGGTGGAAAAGAGTGAAAATAACTATGTCGAAAAACGATTCCGCGAGTGAGACCTAGTACTCCGAAGATTTGAACAACGACCATCAAAATTACACCCTAAGTGGGACGGCCCTTTTATCATCCAAGACTGTCACCCCAATGGATCATACGTGCTGATGACGGCAAACGGATACAACCTGAGATTCCCAGTAAACGGAGACAGGTTGAAAGAATATAGGGGCGACCCGGACAAATTCTTTTTTGCAAGCGACGCATTAATAAAACGCCAAAATAAGGCTTGCTGAGTCGTGTAAGACCCGGAGATTTTCAGAGGGGATGATGTGATGACCCTATCCGGCCACCAATAAATCCCAGATACCATGCTGCCTTTCTCGGCCTTTCCTTTATGACACTCCCTGTATTTCCTTATTTTGTCATCCCTATAAACGGGCCGGAACCAGCTACCGGGTCAAGTCATGACCAGTCCGCCGGTTCCGGCGCCGACTACAGGTTCTTTCATCCTTTCCTTAAACGGACCGCTCTCCCAATACTACACGGGTCGTCCCCGGTCCACTGTTGTACTTGAATTACCCCTTGCCTCGTGTACCTTGTATCATTTCTCTATAAAAGGAGCCTCTGACTCCTTCTTTGCAATGGATCTTCAACCCGGTTCATCCTTAAAATCCGTCCATAACTTTTGAGGAGTCACACCAGTAAAACCTAAGAAAGCAAAGAGATGAGTGCACACAAAGAAATGCAATGAAACGGAAAGAAATGCAATGAAACGGCTGGACAGAGAGGCTGAGCTATCGACGACATGTGAATAAAACAAAGCTACCATCGGTCATTTTCATAAAGGATGAGTTCGAATGACCAACAACGAATTTGTGCAACGAAGCACAAGTGCTGTTTGAAAATAGAAAGGCTCTGATCCTTGCTTCAAACAGCACTCAGAATAGGGGAAAGTCTTGAAAAAATGAAACGAAAAAGTGACAGTTCTTTTCTGTAGATTTTGTCATCGTAATCCGATTCAATAACTAGATCAAAAGGTGTATTACAAATAATTTATTCTGTTATTCAACTATTGTTCTTGGAGAAGTAGTACATCAAAACCGAAAGTCGGACATCAATAAGGATGATAATGATGGGATGACAATGATGTAGAGATATGTGGGCGTATGGGGCGTGGCACTCATAGGTGCATTTAGAAAAAATTATTCATCGCTTGGCGTAAAAGTGTGTAAGATACCGGGCACCGATAACGATGATGACCATGTTGCTGCAAATGAATGCAACAAAGATACCGAGGTCTCTATACCTATTTCCGAATTCTACCTCGACGGTTTTCAGATCTGTCGTGAGAGTCAAGACAAGTCCCGACGCGTCAATTATGTAATCACTAGCAGAGTGGCGGGGGCAGGAGTCTCTTACATTCATCCCCCACATTATATTGGCAGTAACGGCAATCCGAGGTGTCGTTGGGATTCAAGAGGTAACCACCGGATGTCTGGATAAACGGGTTGGCCCATTGGGCGCAACTCTGGGAAGTGGGGGGTTGAAAGACATTACTGGAGTTGGGAAAGTATATTTGAGTATCTGGGACCTAGCAATACCGCAAGTAGAAAGCCACTGAACTATTCTTTAGGGGCACAGGTAATTTTCAAGCCGTGCATTTCGTTAGCAAGAAGTCCAGAAACCAGTCGAGTGAGAGGGTTTAGCTCGTATAACCCTGTTGAGAAGATTGAAAAGTCTGTCAGAAGTCGTTGGAGGTGGTGGGTGGCATGCGAGGGAACTGACAAGATCTCCAGAACTTGGGGATTTGGGGCTTGGGAATGGTTACTCCACAAAGCAATGAAAACACAACGACAATCGGAGGGGTGGATTTCGCAGCCACAAAAACACTGGGAGATACGGCGGCTATGGCTTGTCCGAGGGTGACCGCGAACAATTCGAGAACAAAGACCACTGGACCATTGGAAAAATGTTGTCGGTGTTGGGTCATCAACGGAAGGGATATAAAAGTAAGCTTACTGAGTAGCGAATATCCCGCTCGATCGCTATCGCGCTGAAAATGGGGAAGGTAATACCATGGCAGGAACCAAGCCACGGCACACAGGATTGAGTAAGGCATTTCGGCAATCGTTTGAGCAACTCCGAAGGCAACCGGCGAATACATCTTTGACGAAGCTTCCCGAAGGTAGATGTTTCGGGCCATAATGAACATAGGTTGGACTTGAGCCAAGATCTGAGAGAGGGGCCTTTTGTCAATTACAGCGCCGCATGGAACGTCGCTAAGAGTCGTGAGCTGAGGGGGAATGGTTACTCACCAGAGGAAGCAGGATAACCAAAGAGAAAATTGTGAACACACGGAGCTGAAGCCCGAGCACGGTGGAGTCCATGTTTAGAAAAGTGAAACCAGTGAGGAAAGCAATGGAGACATGATTGAAAAGACGGGTGACTTCATAGTTGGCATTGCGGAAGAAACTGAGGTGGGTCCTATCAGCCACAGTCTTCAACTGGAACCTGAAAGGGGTGGCATCTGCAAAAGGCGCATGTCAAGATCAAGTCTGAGAAGATATCGACGCGGGAGAGGCCTTACATTGTAGCTCGTGGGTCTCCTCACCCAGGCCTCGGGCGTTGCTTAAAGCTTCTTGCTTGAGCCTAGTAATCTCTCGTTTGTTCTCTTCGTGTTCCGGGGACTCCAACCATTTGTCAGCCCAATCCTTGCTCCCGCCCATTGGAGCCGAATTACCCGCCCCGATGGCTTCCAGCATGAATTCAGCGGGGTTATGATCGTCGGGGCATGGGGCACCATTGCGTGCCAAATAAGAGCAAAGCACGTGGGAGTCGCGGCCGATATCCCCAAAATAAACACAACGTCCGCCCTTCTTTAACAGGAGTAGCCGATCGAAATTCTCAAACAGCAAAGCATTGGGCTGATGGATCGTGCACCTGTGGTTGGCCTCATAGGCATCAGTATCAAAGTTGGGACAGAAACAACGTGTCGATCACTTACAGTATGGCCTGGCCGGCGCCGGCAAGTTTACGCAGGAATCGGACAATGTTGTAGGCGCTTTGACCATCCAACCCAGAAGTCGGTTCTGAGTAGTCCGGTCAGGCTATGAGCCACTGGTGGAAACATCAACTCTGGAGTCATAAGAGCCCTAGGCGTACCATCAAGAAACAAGAGCAACTCTGGCCGGGCAGCTAGTTCGACACCAATTGTCAATCTTTTCCGCGCTTCGACTCCTAGGCCGAATCCGGGAAATCCGATCATAGCTATTGGGGAAGATTGGGAAACACATGAACGCTGGGTCGGGATTTTGAAGAGGAGACCGAACAAGACAAACCATCTGCAAGGTCCTCTAGTTCCAGGAGCTGAATAACTTCTTCAACATAGGCGTCTTTTTCGGCAATGGGGACGTTATAGGGCTGGCGCAGGTATGCTGAAAAACGGAATGCTTCTCGAACAGTGGCCGTCCACTCGTGGACATCCTGTTGTTCACAGTAGGCGGTCCCACGCTGAAAGGCTACACCAGGTTTCTTGCCACCAATGGCGATGTCACCAGAGATCACCCCCTGAACATAGTTTCACAAGAAGGTTAGCATGGTTTGGTGTACTGCCTTTAGAGTAGAGGTGTAGCAAGAGGAATGCACTCACCATCGTTTTACGATTAGCCAATACGTCTAACAGGGTGGTCTTGCCAGCCCCCGAGGAACCCATCAAAGCGGTCAACGTTCCGGGTTTCACGTAACCGTAAATCTCGTTAAGCAGTCTCTTCTGACCCCCAGGAACCGAAACATCGTAGCAAAGTGCCTCCCAAGTAAATGGCAAACCGGACTGAGTGAAACCCGAGAGATTTTGGGTTTTCTTGCCAGCCCTAAAATCGGCTTTCTCGGCTTGGAGCTTCTCGTTGAGGGCTTTGCGTTCCGCGTTTTCAGGAGCAAAGACGTTGATTGCTGGCGGGCTTACTGATTGACCGAGCTTCTCGACGGCTACGAACAGGAGAATAAGGAAGAGGCCGACAAATGCGCACTGCAGGGGGAAATCAGCTACCGGTCTATGGCAGACGATGAATAGAGACTCACGAGAATACCGAAATCTCTCCAAATCTTATCTCGATGATAGTCAAACTGAAGGGCGATGTAAGCTGAGCCTGGAATCACGGAGGAGCCGGGGTCGGCACCGATGACGGTGCAGACTTGGTTAGGGCCAACAGTATCCGGGTAGCCATTCCCTCGAGGTACAACTGAATCACCAGCACACGTTCTGGGGGATAAACAAAGCCGTTAGCATTTTTCAGGCAGCGAAATTCAGACCAGGGAGGGACCGTACAATTCAACCCGAGAAAATTCATTTGCCATGAGCGCAGCGAATGGATAATTAATCGGATTAATGTAGAAGATCCACTTCAGCCAACCTTGCATGGCACTACGGGGAATTACTTAGGTTAGCCATGGTCAAGAAGGCCGGGATAGAGGATTTGAAAAGCGAAGATAGCTTACTCTTTTGGAATTTGGTAACCGGAATAAGTGGCTAGCAACATCGTTAGTAGACTTGCCATCCGGGAAGCCGTATCGAAACTGAACGAGATGGCACCAAGGAACCGGAAGAAAGCGCTCATGCAGAAGTAGCCCAGGTAGACTACGATGATGTAAGTGAAAAACGCGCCAGCGTTTCGAGCCAAATGCGCCATTAAGTAAGTCTAGGTAAAACGGAGCGGTAAGCAACCAGTTTTATCGCAAAACAAGCTGTGAGAGCAAATTTTGAAGAGAGGATATTTGCTCACAATCATAGAGTAGAGGAAAACCTTTGGAAAGCTGAACGGGATTTCCGCAATGGCGTCGGCTATCGCAAGGACTCCTGGACGGTAAAAGCAAAAGGATGCCTGTCTCCACAAGATAGGCCGACCTATCATTTGTCTAGGTAGCTCGCTGAAGGCTGTGGAGGGAAACAATCAGCCTTGGTTAGATCCAGGACTGATAAACGTAGGTGGCTTACATAGGAACACATTGAATAACAACCCAATGAAGATGGTTCCTCCTCGAGTGAAGATGCCGGCACTCGTGGTGGGCAAGTTGAGATAAATGGTACCCTGGACGATGGACATAGAAATAACGGTAGCAAAATCGAAGTACAACTCGGTTTTATCTTGCCAAGTCAGCTGCATGGAACGAAGGAACAGGGCTTTGAATTGGGCGAAGATCGAAACCGTATACGGAGACTGGGCAAACGGGAAGATAACACTCGTGAGCAGCTCGAAGACTAAAGAAGATCGGTCAAGACTAGCACCGACTTTTGGATTAACCCCTTTAGCTTGGTCTTCTCTCACGGCTTGCATGAAGTCTTGTTGAATTCGCTGCTCTTGAGCCAAGAACTTCGTATAATCCATCCGTTCCTGTTCCATTCGTTGGCAGAGACTACTATTAAGATAGGCTTGTTCCATCTCTTCAGGTGTCTTCGGGACTTGACTGATATCGATCCCATCTTGAAACTGCCTCTCGTTCTCATCAGTACATCCAGTAAGGTAATCAGCTGTCGTCTGGCGGGGAAGGTTTTTGTAACCCAACGAGATCATGTATTCACGTGCTTCTTTAGCGGGTCCAAAGTAGACGCAGCGTCCTTCGTTCAAAAGTAGAACCTTGTCGAATTGGTCATAAATTCCCTCACCAGCTTGATACAGAGTGACAAACATGGTTGTCTGGAAAATGTTTGTCATGATTCGAAGGGATTTAGCATAAGCCAAGGCCGTTGATGCATCAAGACCACGAGTGGAATTATCCCATGAAAGGACGCAGGCACGGGTTGCCATCATTTCGGCAATCGATACTCGTTTTCGCTCTCCGCCCGAAACTCCTCTAACGTGTTCATTGCCGACGACTGCAACGAACCAAGGCATTCGTGGGTAAAGGGCAAACGGATTCTAGACGAAAGCTCATAGATAAGGAAAAACCTACGGGTGTGCTTGGTGTGCCCTATACCCAACATTTTCAACAAGACATCCAAGACTTGATCGACGAACTGTGACTTGTCGACGCTAGGGAGCAGTTTCCCAGGGGTTTTGGTTCGAAGTGCAAACTTGAGGGTTTGGTACACCGTGAGGGTTGCGTAGTGAACATCATCCTACAAGGGATAAAAGGGCAGAGAAAGCCTTTTCTTAAATCAACTCGAACACATCGGATTCTCACGAAAAGGCTGGCGGTGGAAATGGGCAAAATGTCATCCGGGCAAACCACCAGGTGTAGAACATACTTCAGGGTTGTAGACAACTCTGTAACCGAAAAAGCAGGAGGGAGAACATCACGGATGGAGCAATACGGGGTGAGCAGATTCCAAGTAACGTGGCCAGAAATTGAACCTGAACTCACTCTCCCTTGTAATGCTTGGATACCGCATCCGCTGAAATCCCCCCGTACGTGACTTCACCCTCGACCGACTCAAAACTGGCCCTCTGGTTGGCGAGCACTTTCAGCATGGTGGAGCAACCGCTCTTCGGCCGTCCAAGAACAAAACACATCTCTCCGGATTTCAAGAATCCACTGGTGGGATGGATGATGGTTTTATGAGGGACGGCATTCATGCGTTTCAGTATAGGCATGACTGGTGCCAGGAATAAGTTCCTGAGGGCAGTGAGGAAGGTGATGATTGGTAGCTTGATTCCGCCTTGGCCGGTGACCGACAGGTTTTCGAACACAACACCCAATTGTTTGGGGCGAAAGCCATTCTCATCCCGAGACTGGGCCGTGCCGCGCTAGTTGGGACACGAAGATCAGAAATGGGGGATCAGTTCGACTGCACGCAACACGGTAGTTCCATCGATCGACCGACCAAGAAACCAAGCAAATCAAAGACTGCATTGGCATCCTGCTTTTCAGGATCACCCTCTCCATCGCGACCTAGATGGATTGAGCTGATTCATTATCAGAAGAGAAACATCAGATTCGTTGGAATAGCTCATCAGCCGCGTGGGATACGGATCGCAGAATAAGTAGGAATGAGGGGCGGTGATCTGAGACCCACGAAGCTTGAGTGAGCTGGCGGCGCAGTTCGGCAAAGCTGCGCTCGGCTTCGGCCACATCAATGGCATTTTCGAGGGGAATCTGAGGTAAAGAGTCGTCCTCTGCCCAGTCAGTTTTGTCCACATTGGTCGAGGTTTCTTTGGTCGGCTGGGACGTTGGATCATATTCAGACTGGCGTGCTTGGGAGTCGGAGGGCAAGTCGGACCGCTTATCGGGGAATGGCAGATCGTCCGGCATGGTGAAGAGGGTTTTCTGCCGTCTGTCTTCAAAGATTAGAAACCTGCCGCCAGTTCACAGGAATCTGGACTTCGGCAAAGATGTGTGCTTGCTTGCTTAGATGACTACGTTGTCAGAGACTGGGGCTGACTCGCGATTTAGGGCGTCGTGCGGGGCTGGAATGAACAAAGGATCTATCCAGGCCTACTTGTGCGCTCTGTATCCTTAACCAGCACCTACGATGGTCAAAGCAGATTGAGCTGGGGTTTTGGAGGTTGTGGATGATCTAGTTAGCAGACCCGTTGAACCTCTTGTGGTATATGTATGTACTGCTCCTAATTAAAACAATGGAAGGGGGACAAGTATGATGCGTGGTAACGAACGGGGGCAAGTATGATATTTCGTAACAGAGGCGGTGATGAAATGCTCGCCTGTAGGCTGGGCCTAACAGGCGTTTTTAACTTGATGGTAAATGCAACCATACCCTGTCCCGGCCGGCGCTGACTATCCGAATTCGTTGGTGATCGGATGGCATGCCGCCGGGACTCGCTCGGAAGGAACCCACGAGCAGGCTAGTGTATTCACATCGACATTTTTGAATGTAAGTATTTATGTGCATCTAGGCCATTTGTCATGGCCCGGTTGAAATTTTTCGTTTAACATTTACGTCAAATGCGCTTAGATCTCACACTCGTCTGCGTAATGGACATCTATGCACACACTTCGTCCCGGCTGGACTTAAGCCTTCCATAATGGCTGGGGCGAGAGTATACCTCCAGAGTAGACCTTGGAGTTGTTGACGCTTTCGCGGGTATGAGTTTAGAGTGACGGACGAGCAGCCAGTATGTATTTTGCATAGGAAATCGTTCTAATCATCAATTATAGCAGGAAAATAATGAGGACAACTTTAGTGTTTGCAGGAGGGTCATTTTGATTGTAAATCGATAGGGAAGTATTTATCTGGAGCGGCGGACGAATAGCCAGTCGGAAGATACCGATCCACGTGTGGCTCTTGTTAGGTCTAGCGGTCCGCCCGGTGACGTAATGAAAACTCAAAGAGCAGGAATATAAGTATACCCAGGATCCGAAACAAGCCGAGGCCGGTCCGTGTTCCGATGTGAGGAGTGTCTACCTAGCCCCAGGCGACCGGAGGGGAAAAAAAAAGAAGGGTGTTATCAGTGATCATTGTTCGCGTCAAGCTACGCATGCCTATATTCGAGACTAGGGTATAATTGCCCCCAAATTGGGGGGGGGGGCATGGCATTTGCCCGGTGCAGTATTGAATTTGCCCGGTGTCAATGCAAGAGGTGCATATACAACGACGTCGAAAAATGAATAGAAACCCGAGAACCTCGACGCCGGGTGAGGTGTGGGAAGTTTTTCAATCTTTTTATATTTATAGAAGAAGACTAGTCTTTTGCCCCCAAATTTGGGGATGGATTAAATAAAAAGGAATTAACATGAAAAGATGTGATATTTTTTAAGTAATAAATTATTTTAATCAAGTGTGAAATTAGGGGAATGGATCAAAAAAAAAAAATAATGACATGAACAATTTTTCAAGCATTTCAACAGATAAGCAACTAAAAAAAATCATGGTATGTGATTTCAGTGGGTGATAGAATTCAACACCTTGTGTTAAACCAAAATCAATTTCCTGATTATTTTTGTAACCTCTACTGCTTGATCAAATTTTAGAAAATCAGGATAGGCTTTTCCAATTGCTGTTCCATGGTTTTGAAACATAATGAGGACCCTTTGAACTGTGATCCAAGAATTAATCAAAGCTCCCACCACAAAAGTGAAGCAAGAAATTGATGCAAGAATTACATGGGAAAAGTTGGATTTCTGGCTGAAAAAGTGCCAATATCAAACAGATTTCTTAGCTCAAAAGGGTGAATCTACACACCGGCTTCTTGATTTTTCATTTGTAAATTATTTTTTTCCTCAAGTAAACACTTGCACAAAGATGAATATCTGAAGTTTTCATAAGGAATTCCATTACTTGCTTTAGGTTATTAAATGACATAGCATAAACAGAATCATTCAAAAAAAAATAGGGTGTATCAAAGTTAAAATTTTGAAAAATTTAAATTGCTTATTTCAGGAAAAATATCAATTTTTCAAAAAATATTTCTTTATCAAAAAAGAAAACAATGAACCAATAGGTTTAGCTCACAAAAATAAAATTTTCAAAAAATAAAATAGAAAAGCCTCAAATCAGCCATTTAATTTTTCAAAAGTTTTAACTTTGATACACCATAATATGACAAACTATGTTTCTGAATCTGCAAGTTGAACAGTATTAATGCTCCTGATCCAATAAGCAATCTGAAAGTGCCTGAAATCATTCCTGAGTGGATGGAATGTGAAATATTACGTAAAGTCTGAATATTTCATTGTACTTACAAAACTATAAATTGAATTTATTTTGAAATATTGTGTAAGAATGTTTTTTCCTTGTGTGAATATTTGAAATACTTCATCCAGGGATTCATCTGGTTGAAAAAACCTGTATTTGGCAAAGAAGATGAATATACAGCTTTCAAAAAGAAGGTGAAGTAGCAAAAAAAATTAAAGAAAAACCTCTTCAACATGTCTCTGGAACACCTACCCACCGTGAATCCCAAAATTAGTCAATGTAATTCAAATAAGCACCAACATCAACAGTGTAAATTTCATAGCCCTTATAAATTTATTTTTGGAGATACTTGAAATCAAGATACCTGAATATATCTCTGCATTTAAGTGGAATTGGTACTTTCCCAAAAATTGAAGGATTGTAAGAAACCCCACAGGAATTATCAATGTCAAAGTTTGTATGATGCCTCCTCAGTCAAATTTTAGTTTCATTCTTGTGTCTTCTATATTTGGAATAACTTTTTTTAATGAAAATGAAGGCTGGATAGAAACCAAATTGAATCAAAAAACTCCCAAAAATCCCTCTGAAGAACCTTAACCTCTTGAATCCCTAAAATAGTCTATTTCATCCAAATCTGCACCAAAATCACCAGTAACACAATCGTGGCCCTTAAAAATGTATTTGTAGATTTATTGAACAGCCCAGATACCTTCACATATCTTCATATTTATGTGGCATTGGTGCTTTGCCAAAAGGTAAGGATTTTAAGTAACAAACCAAAAATTATCAATGAGGAACTTTGTATTATTCCTCCTCAGTGAAATGGTAGGTCAATTCTGGCATCTTTTATATGCTGGAAGACTGCTTTCACCCACAATTGTTTCAGGAAAGAAGGCTTTGGGGTATTTCTCCTTGCATTTGCCATCATAGATTTAAGCTTCTTTCATTTTTGAAGTACCAAATTGGACAGGTATCATGTGTCTTCTAATTGCTTGAAAGTTTTTTGGCTGTGTGAATTGATCATGTAGCTCTGCACAAGCAATCATGCCAATATATACCAATTTTCTTGGTTGATGATGATGCTAAGGATTTACCAAGATGTGAGCATGAGGCAGACCTGTTCTTGGAATACTAAAAAATTTTTTCTTCCCATTTTCAATCCAAGTATTCCATTCATGGGTTTTGATTTTCAAACCTGTGTTACTATATCTGGATTTTGCATGGAACAGGTTTGCCATTTAATTGATTAGATGGATCATGGATCCACTACTGAGAATGTATGGACCTGCATGAGTTGGGGGTTGAGAAATAATGAATTATTAAGATCAGGATGATCATATGTGGTTGGACTTCTCAAGTGATGGTAGTGAGAATTGTGAAGAATTTCATGAGGATGTGAGTGGTGTGATTCATTTTGAAGCACAATGAAAGAAACTGAAGAGTTTTTTCTATGTAGATTTTGAAAATGACTCATGGTTGTTTTATGCAGAGGAATCAAGGATTCAAAAAATGTAGCTTGTGGTGTGTCAAGATTAGGGAAAGAAATAGCAGGTGGTATTCATGTAGTTGTTACACTGAAGGTGATCTCCTTGGTTACATCCCCTGTTACACTGTTGTCTGTAAGATATCTTCTAGCTCATTGATATTGCACTGAAGGTCTTCCCCCTCTTTTCATCCCCCCTGTTACACTGTTGTCTGTTACATGTCTTGCAGCTCCTTGATGTTACACTGAAGGTGTTCCTGTTGGTTACATCCTCCTGTTACAAAGTGGACCCAACCTCATGTATAAGTGCATACATGCAGAAATATTTATATTGAAATGGAGTGAAAAAAAGTGGACACCTTAAAAAAATTATATTCAAAAATCAGATATTTACCTAAATATATATTCACATGGAGTTTAAAAAAGCAGACACTCAGAAAAAAAATACATTCACAAAAAAAAACATTGAGATATATTCACCTGCAGTGAAAAAAAGCGGACACCTTAAAAAAAGAATATTGCATTGAAAAAGCAGATAGATGTATATTCACATGGAGAAAAAAAAGCGGGCACTCAAAAAAAAATTGTTGAAAAAAGGACATTGACATTCAGATGCACGCTTTCCATCCTTGAGGTTGGTAAGTTTAATGGAGAATGCAGAACCAAGGAAAACAACGCCGGGATTTTTCAAGGGTGCAGGACACAATATTTTTAGTATATAGTAGAGATTGATGTAGATACACAACAATATCTTGCACAACACAATTAGGGCCATAAAATGTTGCAATATTTTTTTTAGTTTGAAGGGGAAGGATATGAATTTGAGAATTTGATATTCTGAACTTTAACTTTATATGCATAACAGTTGCATCCAGCACATGCTTTCACCCCAGACATGGTGTATCCATCTCCTAAACGCTACCTAGGGCTGGACCCCAACCCATACCCAACCCCCAAAATCAATTCTGATGCCTGAACCGCCAGTATAACCGCTGGTTGGGTATCTGCTTCTGATGGCCCAGCCCAATACCCACAGGTATTGGGTGTATACCCAAGGCCCAACATCCAATATGCTTCTCCCCTCATTCTAATTTCTAGCAATCATCTGGATGATTGTTCAGCATTCTATGACTCTGTAGTCTACCCAGTGTTTCCTGCCGGTGAATTGACCTCACGAGTAACAAGTAGATAACCCCACAAGGCTAACCTAAAGTCACCAGCCAGCTGGCTGGTGATTTGACCCACAGGTCAAAATAACCTCCAGACCACAGTCAATCAACTGCAGGCCTGTCCTGTTGTTGAAACACCAGCCGTTCAATACAATTGATGTTGAGTCAACTCCCATTGTCAACCCGTGGCCCTCAACTGCCCAAAGTGAATCCATGGTGCACCTCTGTGTCACAATCTCAATGTTTGTGTTGATGATAAGATAATTGGATTTCAATAGGAACAAGGTTGAGCTGATGAAGAAAGAAAAGGAAGAGGAGATACAAAGGGAGTTATATAGTAAATCAGATGACTGAGGGAAGGAACATTAAAGAGAGGGGGACCGTAAAAAGTGGTAAAAACCCTAGAGAGTATCTCAAGGGTTGTTGTATTGCCTATCTTATATATGTGTGCTTATGCATAGCCTTGTGATATGCATATGTAACCAGCTTGCGGTTACAAAACTCCCCCCCCCACAACTATGATTGTGACCGTATTCCTCAGGGGGGGTTAATGGAGCAGTTCTATATACAACATAAGGTGGAATGAGCCCAATGGGTGTAGACTTGCAAGGGATGGAGAGTTCTGTTGGGAGGGGCAGGGGGGCTCTTGGTAAAAAGGATCATAGTACCTGTAGTTGTCTCCGCATTTTCCTCAATAGTTGAGTGCCCAAGGATTTTGTCAGTATATCTGCTAGCTGATTGCTTGTCTGTACCCAGGAGAGCATCATTTGCCCGTTGTACAGTGCCTTGTTGGCTATTTGGAAGTCTTGGTCTGTGTTTTGTGTTTTTTTATTTGCCACATTGTTGCTAGCTATCTTGATTGCAGATTTGTTAATGCAGAAGAGGTGGACAACGTAGTTGGACCATAGGATGTCTTTGATGAGAAAACAGATCCACAGTATTTGCTGTGTTGCCACTCCCAGGGCCATGTACTTGGCATGACAGGTGGGAGAAGCAACACACCATTGACACCGTGTTATCCATACTATGGAGCAATTCAGGAAGGTCTCAAGTATGCCGTGTGCAGACTTAGAAATTTCTCCCCCCCACAATGGGTCACAGACCCCTCAGGGCCTTGCTGTTGTTATGGGGGCGCAGGGTCAGTTTTAGCTTGTGGGTGCCGGCAATGTATAAGACAAGGTGATACAGGCCTTTCCAGTGCAAATCATCTGGGCACGCGGCAAACCTTGACAACAGGTTCACTGCATAGGAAATTTCTGGTCTGGTGCCTACCACTAGGTAGCTCAGTGAGCCAATGAGGGAGAGGTACATTTCATTTTTTATGGGGCCAGGTAAGAGATTACTCACTGGGTTGTACCCTTGGGAAGAGGGGTGTTGCATGTGGTTGTCCCATCCCAATGGCCCTGGAGTACCGCACTTTCTAGCCATGGTTGGGAAAGGCCCAACCCACCTGTGTCTCTGTTGATTTTCACCCCAACAATTGAATCAATGCTGTGGGACCAATTAATCTTGAGGGTCTTTCTCAGTTCCCTCTCCAGGTGTCAGAGAGTCTTGCTATCAGAGCCTGTGAAAGCACCATTGTCAATCTGGATCCATACTACACCCAAACGTTCACTGTTTTCTAGGAAGTATAGGGACCCATCCTACTGCAATGGTCTGTATCTCAGCCCAGACAGAAGTCTGCGCAGGTGTAGCCAAAAACAGTGGGCAGCCTGCTTGGTCCCATTGTGGTTCTCCAAAGCCTAACCTATAGCCATCAGACTCACTTCTGTAGTATAAGGATGTCTCCAATCATTAAACAGACCTCAAAAATGGATTCTACACCAAAAATAACCCCTAGTCACTCAGCCAAAGTACCCCCCTATCTCTCATGGTTTAGAAGATAGAGCTCAAATCAACCCTGGCCTACCCATAACCCTACCAGGTGTCACAGACCAGTGAAGGTTCATGGACATACCCTGGAAGCCTCCAAGTACATACCACATACCATACCCTGGAAGCCTCCAAGTACATACCAGATACAGTAAAACCATACATCACCAAATAAACCTGCAGCAGTATACATAATTAATATATGCAAGACCCTGCATGAAGCACCAAACAAACAGCTGTATACAGGAGCAATATATGCAAGACCCTGCATGCAGCACCAAACAAACAGCTGTATACAGGAGCAATATATGCAAGACCCTGCATGAAGCACCAAACAAACAGCTGTATACAGGAGCAATATATGCAAGACCCTGCTTGCAGAACCAAACAAACAGCTGTATACAGGAGCAATATATGAAAGGCACTGCACACAGGACCAAACAAATGACCAACCACCACTAGACAGAAGTAATTTATGCAGGGGGCACCTGTATCAATGCAGCACAGCAATTCATGCAAGGGTGTAAATTCATGTAGATCCTGCACAGCCTCCTCCTCTGACCATCCAAAATGCCTCATGAACTGTATTCACTGTACCAGGGAGACCCTCAAGGGCAGCCCTGAGGGCAGAATTTTTTATAAATAGAGGGCCTCTCTCCCCCATCCAGGTCCCATCAGATCCCCCCATCATCCCCTCCAGGGATCACCATGCCTCCTAGGCACCCTTAACTCATACTCTTACCATTCTCAACCCTTATCCCATAACCCATACTGTGACCATCAACAATCCCATATCCCATAAAATCACCATCACCATCACCATCATCACCATCATCAACCACCACCATTACCCTGGACCATTCACCATCATCAACACATACTTTTAACCATGACCCAAGCCAATAACCCATACTTTTGACCATCCACCACCACCATTATTTACCCAATACCCCGTACCTTTGAACATCATCACCATGTCCCCATAAATTGAACATCACCAAACATCACCACATACGTTGACCAGAATCAATCATCATCACCATCAATCATCATCACCTACCTCATCAATCATCATCATCATCCATCATCATCATCACCTTACCTTGAACATCATCATCCATCATCACCACCTACCTTGACTATCATCAATCATCATCACCTACCTTGAAAATCATCATCCATCATCACCACCTACCTTGACCATCATCAACAATCATCATCACCTATCATCATCCACTTCCATCACCCTCAGTCATCAACTATAGGCTCAACCATTTCAACCTTTATTCAAATCATCACCTGTATCATCAAAGGAGTATCAATCAGTAACCAATAAAATCAATGTAAAAAAATATATAAAGGATAAAACTAGAAAAAGGATTCTTCCCTTACTCAGCTTGATTCCTCCAAGTCACTATCTCATCCACCAATTCTTCCTTATCAAGCTTGAAACACTTGATCCTAGGTCTGATAGAGACTACTATAGTAGCAACTCTATTTGAAAATCAGCCACCAATCTCTTTTCTTTTATTTTTGTGAGACTACTATAGTACTTAGAGGGGCAGGCAATTAGAAACCACACTTAGTATTCCTCTATCTTATAAATAGTTGTGGTACTGAATTCCCCTTCAAGTGACTGCCAGCAAGCTATTTGCTAAACTTTACCCAATCCGCAAGGAGTCTCCACACCATACAGTGCCTTCTTTAGGTGGAGGTACTGACATTTTTGCAGGGCCATTCCTGGAAGTGGCTTAACCCAAAATTCCTCATCCATTGCCTAGTTGAGGTAGGCTGCCACAAAATTGAAGCTGTGTACTGGCCAGTGGAATCTGGCAACCATTTTCAGGAGCAATCAGAGGGAGTCAAAAGTAGCAGTTGGTGCAAAATTTTCCACAAATTGATCCTGTAAAGCTGTTTTTACCCCTTAGCAACACAACAGTCTTTGTAGGTGGTCTCATCAGTGTCAAAGGCCTTTTTTAGTGCAAATACCCACCTGCATTTGAGCGGTACTTTTACTTCCGGTAAGGGCCTGTTGTAGATACTCCTGTGGGATTTATAAAAATAAAGTAGCAAATAGTTTGCTGGCAGTCCTTGAAGGGGAAATTAGTATTAATTCTACTCCCTTAGAGTATTAGTATATACTAAGATTGGTTTTGAACTGCCTGCCCTTCTGGTACAATAGTAAGTCTGGACAATAATTTATTGAAATTAATGGCTGGTTTCTTTGAGACTTAATATAAGTCTCAGATCAGACCTAGATTGATTAATGAATGTTTATTGTTAGGATTTGTTGAAGAATGGACCAGATGTATTGTATTATTGGTTAGTGGTTGATCAGATATATTTGATATTAACCAATATTGCTATATTGAAGGGTTCAAGGGTTTATCAAAGGGGTAGTTCAGGAGAGGACCCACAGATGGGTTTACCCACAGGGGGCTGGGTAGAGGAAAATGTTGGTGGTTGCTTTTGTTTGTGCTATCTTTCTTTTTAAGGATTATTTATTGATTGAATGGTGGTTATTCTTTAATTTGGGGCTAAATATGTAGGTCACAGAAGAACCCTTATTCAAGCACCTGTTGGGTGGTTTAATTGGTTTAAGGGTGTGTTATAAATTGGTTTTTGATTTCCTGTTTCCTTTATAATTGGTTCACTAATACTATTTATCTGGCCAAGAGGGCCTTATCTGTGAGGAGAGGTGGGTAATGAGCCTGATGGCATGAGATAAAACTTGGATAGGGCAGAGAGGCCCTCATTAAAGATACAGATCCTGCCTCAGGGGGTGCTCATCACTGTTCCTCATCAGAACAGGGAGATACATTTACATGAGGCATTTCTGCTGGTTGGAAAAAGCTGTTACAGGGGTTTCATGCATGCAAAGCCCTGCATAAATTGCTGTGAAGTGTAGATACAATATATTCCTGTGCAGTACTTGTGGTTAGTTTGGTGCTACTTGATCCTACCTACATGTATTGATGTGCAAAACTGGTGGTTTGTTTGGTGCTACTTGCTTCTACCTTCATGTATTTCTGTGTATTACTGGTGGTTTGTTTTGTTCTGCATGGTCTTGAATGCCTGCATATATTGCTGGGTAGCCCTGTGGTACTTGTACTGGTGGGGTGCTTGGTATCACATGCTTCTGACTACATGAATTGCTGTGTGGTTCTGGGGGTTGTTGGTACTGCATGGTTCTAGCTGCCTGCATATATTGCTGGGTAGCCCTGTGGTACTTGTACTGGTGGGTTGTTTTGTATCACATGCTTCTGACTACATAAATTGCTGTGTGGTGCTGAGATTTTTTGGTACTGCGTGGTTCTGGTTGAGACTGGTTTCACTTCCTCCTGCCTATACTGCCCTATATACCTCTTCACAGCCTTCTTTATGTATATTTGAATGCATTCCGTGTGAGTTGACAGGAGCTGAACTAGTTGCACTGCCTCCTGTATCTGTATTGCTGTATTCTGGCTGAGGTGACGGGGTTGGTGTGTGGTTCTGGGGTTGAGGGTAAGCTTTTACTGGTATTTAATTGAGGGTTTGCAAGGTATGTCTTTATGCCTTCCACAGAGCTGTGACAACTGGTTGGGTATGAGTTTTCTGCAGTTGAGAAGTTCTTGGGCTGTATCTTCTAATCCATGAGGGATAGGGTGGTACTTTGGCTGAGTGAATATAGGTTATTTTGGATGTAGAATTCATTTCAGAGGTTTATTTGAGGGTTTGAGCTCTTGTCATAGTACAAAAGTGAGTATGATGGCTATAGAACAGGTTTGGTCTACCACACTGCTTCCCACATTCCCATAGCATGTAGTCTTCCCAGCTCCTCTTCCATGGGTCTGCTCCTGTTTACCCAGTTCTACACTTGCATGGAAGCAAAAAAGCTGATGGGGATGCTTATCTTAAAAAACTTGCACATTGCAAGTATGTGGTCAATGACCAGTTCCTGATTTTTGAATATTTGTTCTTGAGAGAATTTTCCCAGGGAAAGGTTGTTTGATTTGGTCTGTTGTCTTGGTGACTGTGTTTATGGCAAATTTGCCTTTTTACTGTCCATAGGGGCATGCTGTGGTGGTTTTATGTCCAGAATATGGGGAAATCAAGTCATTTCTGAGGAGACAAAACAGTTCTTGCTGGGTAGCCAGAATAGCCAACCCTTTGATCTCTCAAGGTAAGGTAATACAGTCCTTCAAAGGGCCCTGTCATCCAGGCGCCACCAAAGCTCAATGGAAACATGGACATATGCTTTGGCTCCAAAGCGCCTGAAGTGGTCTACAAAAGGCTTCAAAAGGAGGGGTATTTCATGGGGAGTGGAATGACCACATAACTTGTTGGGCAACTGGCTCAGGAGGTAGCAGGCCCTCACAAAAGCAAAGCCCCATAATGTCTTTGGCAGTTTTCTGTCTGAAAGGATGGTTCTGGCCATTTTTCTGACAGTTATGCTGAAGCTTTTGATCTCTCTGTTCTGGTAATGGTGGTAGTGAATTAATTGCTTGGCAGTAATAACTTTTGCAGACAGGAATTCAGCCAGGATCTTGTTGTCAAACTTGCCTCCATTGTCACTCTGCAGTGTCTTGCCCTTTAGATTTGCTAGCCGTGTGACTTTATTGAGGGTCTCAATGATGAAAGGGGTAGCTTTTGATTTGCACACTAGGACCATCACAAAAGTGTACCAGCTATGTAATTGCATGCAGTTAGCAATAAATGCCTGCCGTTGTAGGTGGGCACCTCAAACAGGCCAACAAGGTCAACAGCCAACGTGTTGAGGGGTTTTGCATACCTGTTTGATGAGTACAGGGGGTTGAGCCAGGTGTTATTACTTACCATCCAGACTGAGAAAACAACGTTGCCTGCTGGTAGGCCTAATCCCATGTTAAGACAAATCATCTTTCACAATTCACATAGGCCAATGTGGCAGAAAATCCTGTTCCAGAATAGAAGGGTCTTTTCCCCTGTGCTCAACCAGTTCTTGTTCCATTGGTAGTGTATTGGGTGCTCAACTGGGGCTATGAACAGGTCAGCATAATGTATTTTCCATGGTTGAACGGCTTTGCATTCAAGAGAGGGGGAAGGAATGGAGGGCATACTGCCTACCAGAACAGGGGATAGATCAGGGGGAGTGATGGAACAAAGATTGGGTGGACTGGTGGACAAGTCACAGTGTGCAGTAGTATCAAGTAATAGATTGGGCATGCACCAGAAATTCTTTTGCAGGTTGAAAGGGAAGGTGAAAAACTGGGACAACATAGCATCATTGATAACAAAAATTTTGCTTGAAATATTGTTGTGGTGGTTATTTATAGACACGGAGGCAAGTAGGCTCAGCACTGGACATTTGAATTGGAGTGGCTCTGCTGTGGTTTTAAGTCTGCAGTACAACAGGCTCAGAGAAGCGTGTTGGCCAACTGTCTATTCCGGAGTACATTAGCTGAGGGCTTGGCATTGGTGCGGCGCGCGCTTTTTGCAGGCAAAATGACAAGAATGGGCCGGAATTTTTGCCTTTTACAGGCATTGCGTGGTCAAACATAAATTTCCCTCTGCGGTGGTGGGTTAAATAATGTGGAAGCAAGTGATCAAAGCTAAGTACTACGGATTAGGCCCACTATGGGATATGCACTGAGATTGCGGAGCGCTGTGGGGCAATGAAAGCTAAAGTTGAGGAGGCGGCATGCGGGTTGTTGGGGATTTGTAGTTATGCTGCATGTGGGATTGGGAGTGATCCTCTAGGGAAGATCAACAAGGATATGTTGTTAGTTATGCATTGGCGCAACTCAAATTTTAGGGGGAATTGGAAAAAGGATTATTTAATCTACTGCAGGTCATTGGATTGGGTAAGGATTGGGCTATTAGTAAGGAGGATCAGTGCGGACTGCATGGAGGTGGTGGGAAAAGGAGTCTTTAATTAGCATTTTACGTTCCTTTGTTATTTGTTGTATATATAAGGAAGCTTTTCTTTTGTTGTATGGAAGGGGGGGGACACGGTTATGGGAATTATCATTTTTGATATGATCAGGGAAGTTTACCATTATTGGAGATTGCATCATCATTATTGGAGATTATCACGGAGAATTATAGCTTGATTCTTTTCTTGTGTTACTTTGGAGTTTAATTACCAGCAAGAGTTCTTGGAGGTCACATTTAGGGAAATAGTTCAAGTGTGGAGCTTGTAGGAGAGTCCGTCTTGTTGATTTACTATTATTTCATTGCAAAATAGCTTTAGTGGTTTCCAGCTTGGGTGCAAAAGAAGAGTTTGATTAGGGATTGCAGAGGTACAGGAGTGTGACTCAAGGGCTAGTGGGCTTTCCAGAACTTGGAGCAAGAGTGTTGCGGAGAATTTCCCAAACACACAATCTCTTTCCACATTGTAAGCAAAGATAAGGTCAGACTTCCAAAGCAAGGCCAGTGATATCAGCGTGGTGCACACCATTGAGCTGTATAGCATGTTTTTGATAGTGATTGCGCTCCCACCGGCACCTGCAAATTTCATGTCTCCTATTCCTCAGATGCAGGCTTTTTATAAGTATGGCCAGCAATTAGCTTAGGCAAATGAGAAGTATTTAAAGCAAAAGAAATTCTGGACACCTGGTGTCAATAATTGCTAATGGGCTCTCACAATGGGGCAATATGTTGGATGATATCAGTGATGAATTTGATTAGATGATGAATGAATGATGAAAACAGCAGGGAGCAGAGCTCCTTAAGTAAAAAAGATTTGCCTCTTGTGAGCCAATGATACAAAAAGCCAAAAGGCCAATTTTCCGCCCCAAAAGAGCTCTAAAGACTCTACAAGCCTTGTTACTTGGTTTGGGCTACATCAGCCCACATGGCATCAGTCCCTGAACCTTTACGACCAGCCCATTCCGGTCCATTCTGGTGTTTCCACCCTTACAGGGCTGAACCAGCCCCTGTGCTGTTCAATCCCTGGGCCAGTTGTCCGTTACAACCGGTCCTATTGCCTCACACACTGGCTGGTTGTGTCAGCTTGCTACTATTGCAGAGCAAGCTGAAAAAGTAACAAAAATAAAATAAAATAATAATAATACAATTAACCTAAGAAGGAGTAGGAAAAACATAAATACTATTACAGAAATGGATTTTCCACCCAAAAATTAGGTAGGGTCACTCAATGACCCCACCCTTGAAATCCAACTCCTTATAATTTTAAATAATTAAGGAAAGAAAAACCAAAATACCATGGCACCACCATTGAGATTTCTGGCCGAATAAATATTTCATCTTATTGTCACGTATAGGTTTCACACCTAAAATTCAGTCAGAATTGAGGTGTTGTGTATATTTTAGGAGTTACGGACGGAAATGTGTTTTGTCACAATTCCCGCACGCAGCCGCGGCAGCCAATGCACCCGCACGCAGCTGAGATACAACCCTGTCACTCCATCAAGGTTGTGTACGCAGCCCCAGGCCTCTGACAAGTACGCAGCGGCGGGACTACGGGTTGACAGAGTGACAGGCGGCCTGAGAAGCTTAGGTACCCCGTAAGCATGCTACAACCCACATGGGAACATTCTACAGATGTAATAAATGTTCCTGTGGATATTAGATAGTCGAAAAGTAAATAATATTATATAAAAATACTTAAATAACCCTTATAGGTATTTTTTATTAAATATAATTCAAAGTACCAAGAATGTCGAAAATAAGACAATGACAACTTCCAAAAATATAGTAAAATACTTCAATATACTTTTATGAGAATTTTCAGACTTCAATATCTTCGTGACATACTAAGAAAACATATGATGTAAAAATATTACATGAATACCCATGACTTACATTTTTCAGTAATTGTTTTAGTAAATTAACTGAATTTCGAAAATGAGGAGTAAAATCAATATCATGACTTTAGTCCAAATATTTAATATATAATTAGAACTCACCTGACATCAGAATATCTATAGGATTTCTATTAAAATAATTATAAAATTACAGGGAGAATTTACTCAGGATAATTAATTAAATAATACATAAATAGGACAGATTAGTGTTATTCACACGTTTTAATATCAATTATAAAGTAATATAATTCCCATACCCCAAGGAATTAGATGCTACCCGTGCTATAGCACAAAGAAAAAATGACAGGCTACCACTGGTTACCCTGCTAGCCTTAGTGTCCATTCCTTTGAGCCCCTGTACCCCTCAGAAAGATAGTATTGGGACTCCAAAAGCTATAAATAAAGGGCTCTTTTGAGGATATTGATACCCAGAGACCCAGCTATATTTATATCCAGACACCGTGCCAAGGTAATCATGTATTATAATAGATAAGTAAGTGATTCATGGCTAAGTCTGATCAATAATATCCATCCTCAACCTCTTTTTATCCATTAAAACTGCTGAACAACCTTATAACCCCAGCATACAGGTTTAACCCATCAGTGCACGTCCCAAACAGATACCCTAAGGATTTAATAATATACCAGTGAGTTTTATTATCCTTTCTCTGTTGTTGCAGCTTGGTTACAAGGCCCTGCCACTCCACCGTGTATTTTATATACATATTATCTTTGGGAAAAATACCCTTTAAAATAAAGAGCCCAAAGTAACCAGGACTACATGTTTTCATACTGAAATCCCTGGAGAGAGGTGTTAAAGATCCCCAATATAATTGTGGCCCCTCTATAAAAATATTTAATAATCAATTTATTCTTATTGATTTATAACAATAAACCATAACCAAACCAATTAACCATGCAATTAGCTTAATCCAAATATTTTGCGGATTTTTGCTGCATTTATTAAATAATATATTCATTATTTATTCTATCACCTCTGGTAGCTAAAGGATAGTAAGGGTCTTGGAATCGAGGAGGCTGAAAATTGGGGGTCTGGCCGGGAAACATTCCATTTTATTATATTTAATACCTTGGAACAGACATTTCACGTAAAAATAAATCAAAGAAAAATTTATCTGACTTTATAACCATGATTTATCATTAAATTCTTTTGCAGTGGATTTAAAAACCAATGCAGAATAATTAATCTATTATTTAAATGTTTTAATGATTAGAAGAGAAGAATATATTTAAAATTATAAAACTACTGGTTGGAAAGCTTTAACTCAAGCTGAGCAACTTAATATCTCTTCTGCACGTAAAAAATTAGATAAACTCCTTGAAAAAGAAGATCTTGAGAGGCTTATCAGCTTTCAGGCCCTATTAAGGAAACATAAAGCTTGGAAGAAATACCATATAGATTACTTTTTGAAATATAAAAGTAAGTATACAACCTGTATTACCATATTATTTTTTTTAAAAAATAATATTAATATATTTTATTGACCAATAAAATAAACTTTTTTTACATCAGTGAACCCTCCTCTACCAGAAACCACCGCCACTGAAATTGATTTATTGGATGAAGAATTCCCAGATAGCTCTGGAACCCCCAAAAACATTGATTGGGCAGGTGAAGACCTCATTGGAAACGCCCAAGACCCCATAGGATTACCTAATAAGGATCAATTTAATCCCAATAAAGTCTTGGTACCTTTGAACATCAACTTAAGTGAGTTTTGAATAAAACTTATTTTCATGGATTTTTTTCTGTAAAATACTTATAAAAATTTTATTAAAAGATGAATAGACGTAACAAAAGAGCCTCAGGGAGAATTTTCTCCTATGGATCTTTGCCACAAGCTCCCAGTAACCGTGAGACCACCAATAATGACAACCATGAAGGGACTGGAACCCGTGAATAAAATGTTGATGGACAAGGAACAGCACCAATTACTTCTGAACTCTCCCAACCTAGAGCCGGAGAAGGTAGTAGAATCAAGCCACCCTCCTTTACAAGAAGATTCCCTGCAGCCACCCCAGCCAAATCTGGCCAAGGAAGCCAGGATCAAATAATTAGTCAGAGAGCACGTGAAATATTGGGAAGAGTTCAAAGAAGCCCAAGCCAAGGAGGACATGGTATCTATGAAAAAGATAATCTCCCAGGAAAAAGCTACCCAGATAGCTCTTCAGAAAATGATTCCAAGGAAAGAGGTAGAATCCTACGTAGAAAAGTGGAATCCTTGGGATCAATTAGCCCAACTGAAAGGCAAAGGATCAGGAAAGAAGAGATTTTCTTCCCATCCAAAGCCAAAGGGAAAGAAAGATTGGGATCAGATAATATCCCTAGCTCAAAAATGTAAAAAGGTTTACAAAAATTAGCTTATAATTCTGAGCCCAAACAAACCTCTGATGTAATTACTTACTTTTCTAATGATATGCGTCATAATTTCAAATTTTTTTGTGAAAATTTGGACGGTGTTTAAACCCACATGGATAAATTAACCTCAGTAGTAGCCAAATTGATTAACAACCAAACAAAGATGGTAGGAATGGAAGAGATCAAAGAACACACAGAACAGTTATTGGAGACAATTAATCAAGGTAGGATCAGACAGACTCAACTAATTGAGAATATGTTATCAGGAATCCAAGAAGATTTTATTATGTCTTTCCAACTCTTAAAAGAAGAATTGGTAACCACTACTAACAGCTCCATTCTATCCCTTAGTGAAAAACTGGATGTGCTTAATAACAAAGAGGACCTGCAACTTAATCTGATCAAAAATGATCTTAGAGACTTAAAAGTCTGTCTGACCAATCCCTTGGGGAGTACCACAGAGGAACCAAAATCTCCCAGACAAACCACTACTCCTTATGCACCACCCTTATTAGGAATGCATAGGAGTGACACCTTTAGGCCTAGTCCTACCCCTGAGATGGAGCAAGCCCTCAAACTGTTACCCCCTATTTCTGAATGGCGCAAGTTCTCCAGTGAAGGAGAATACAATCATATAAATTTTATTAAATTTATTGACTACACTATTAACTCTTATGACCTACCAGAAGCTATAGGTGTAGTCAGGCTGCCCAGACTATTTGAAGGAGTAGCCTTGGACTGGTTTATCAGTAAAAGAGAAGAAGTAGGACCCTTGACAGTGAATTCTTTGAAACTTCTGATTAAAGAACAATTTGGTTCTAGAATGTGGAAAAGAAAAATGATGAAAAATTTTGAAAATTCCTCATTTGACCCCTCCAAGAATAAACCTCAGACATGGTGCTTGGAACAGAAGAAAAGATTGGATTGCTTCTATCCAGATGCTGATAAAGAGGAAGTAAATGAAATACTCCTCAGCCTGTTTCCTGCAAATCTTAACCATAGTGTAAGATGTAGGATGAGTATGGATGCTGACTTGCCAACTCTAATCAATGTGCTAGAAGAAGTAATATACATGAATGGGTTAGACAAGAAAGCCCCTTCTAGACCCAAAGAGAACTACAACATTAACAAAACCAGAGAACAACCTCCTCTGATGAATACCTCTGATAGTAGGAAACCTAATGAGAATAGGGATAAAGAGAGGATGCCTGGGACTTGTTGGAATTGTAACAAGACTGGGCGTATGAGAAAAGACTGCTCATTACCAAAAAGAAAGATAGCAGTCTTGGAAGGAGAGCAGGAGGTTGAAGGGAATCAGAAATGTGAAGATATAGCTGATACCAAAGGATCTCTTTCTGAATGTGAATTGATCCTGACCAACCCTGTTAATGTTATAGAAGGAGATATAGGCACTTCTGTATAAATCAATAACATCCATGGGGATTCTAGCTTGCCCCAAAAATGGGATCCTACCTTAATTCCTAGACATATTATGGATGTCAAACAATTAACAGTTAAACTTATGAGTGGGAAAAGTTATACCACTTGTCAAAATTGTTATGCAACAGGATTGTATGAAGACAGACCTATAAGGTTATTACTGGATAGTGGAGCTTTTTGCTCATGTGTCTGTGCTGAATTCTTAAACAATTGGGATCCCAATTGGAAAAAACACCTTCTGCCCGTCCCAAAAGCCAAGTTTAGCTCTTGCAACTCTACTATGAATGCTATTGGAGTATGGACTGCTCCTATAATAATACCCATACTAAAGGATCTTTGAGGATACAAGTGGAATTTGTAGTATTACTCAACAGACTATGTGACTACCTGATACTGGGTAATGATGCCTTATGTCTATATGGTATAGATGTGTTCCAGAGTAAAGGGAGATACTTCACAGTAGGTGGTAATTGGGACAAGAAGTTTGAGATATGCACCATTAAATTTAACTTCCCCTCCTCTATTTATCAAAAACATTTAGAAGACTTTGACCAAGAATACTTCTCTCAAGCAGCTCTGAATATGAAAATTTCTGAGGAACAGAAGAAAGATATATAGACAGTCTGCTTTGAGAACCAAAATGCTTTTTGTACTAAAGATAATCCCATTGGTGATATTAAAGGACATGATATGGTATTGACATTGACCATTAAGCCTCCTTATCACCCAAACTTAAGAAGGCCAGCCTATCCTTCTAGTCCTAAGTCTATAAAAGCTCTTGAGGAACATATCCAAGAACTAATAGACCTACAAGTATTAAGGAAAGTAGGGTATAATGAACAGGTAGATGTGACCAAACCTGTAATCATAGCTTGGCATAATGACAAGTCAAGAATGGTAGGAGACTTCAGAATGCTCAATAATTATACTCAGGCAGATTATTATCCTATACCCCGGATTGATCATGCTCTGTGTAACTTGTCCAAGGCCAAGTACATCACTACTATGGATATGCTTAAAGGTTTCCACCAGATACCAATAAGCCCTGAAAGTAGGAAGTTTATGAGAATAATCTGTCATTTGGGAATATATGAATATCTTAGGATTCCCTTTGGTATAATGAATGCCCCATCACACTTCCAGAGAACAATGGATACAGTTCTAGGTACATACATCAGACAAGGATGGATGATGGTATATATAGATGATGTTATCATATACTCTGATGATTGGGATACTCATATCAACCAAGTAAGATTAGTCCTCCAGAATATCTCCAGAGCAGGATTGAAGGTGTCCATGAAGAATTGCAACTTTGGCTATGGAGAATTGAAAGACTTAGGACATATAGTCTCTGGTCTAACTCTAGCTGCTGATCAAAATAAGATAGCCGCTGTCATGAATAGAACCATTCCTCAAAAAAAAAAACAGAGTTACTGTCTTTCATTAGTTTTTGCAGTTATTACAGACAATACATACCACAGTTTGCTATGCTAACTAAGAGTCTGTATGAAGTATGCAACAATAACACTCTATTTGAAATGACTCATGAGAGATTGAAAAACTATGAGGAACTAAAGATAGCTATGACCTCTAGTCCTTTACTCATCCAACCAGATTACTTCAAGCCCTTCAAACTGTACATTGATGCCTGTATGAAAGGCTTAGGAGCTTCTCTACATCAAGAAAGGATAGAAGAAGACAGACCAGTAGAGAAACCAGTACTCTTCATATCTAGACAGATCAAAGGCACAGAAAAGAGATATGGAGCCAGTGAGTTGGAATGTTTGGCTCTAGTATGGGCTTTAGAAAAGCTACACTATTACTTAGAAGGCACCAATTTTCAAGTGACCACAAACTGTAATGCTGTAAGAACTCTGATCAACATGAAAACCCCCAGAAGACGTATGCTCAGGTGGCAAATTGCTATACAACAATATAGAGGTCAGATGACCATAGTGCATAAAGCTGGAGCTAAACATCAGAATGCTGATAGTCTAAGTAGGAATGCTTTGCCTAATGACTCTAAAAATCCAGCATATCACCCTGAAGATCAAGATATCTTTCCTATCCTGAGAATCAATATTTTTGCATTGAATGCTCCAATCATGGGGATCCACCTATGTGAATTAGATACTGCTTTCTTCAAACTAGTAAGGGACAACTACTCTCCTGAAATCAAGCTGCTGATTACCATTATGGAATGTGAATCCCCAGAAGCAGCTCTGATACATAGTCTACCTGCTTCATTACTTAAACCCTATAAAGCAGGAATTTTTACCATTTGGGAAGTTCTCCTTTACTACAGACACCAACATTCCAGTGTATTAGTACTAAGCAACAAAGAACATATACAACATATAATCCAGGAATGCCATGACAACTGTTCATCAGGGCATCTATCCACAGAAAGAACCTTGGAAAAAGTAAAACAAACTGCTTGGTGGATAGACTGGAAAGAAATCACTGTTAAGTATGTTCCTAGCTGTGAGACCTGCCAAAAATCTAATAAAACTACTGGAAAAAGGTTTGGACTCTTACAGAAAATCTCTGAACCTACAAGCAGATGGGAAATCATCAATATGGATTTTGTCCCTGGCCTTCCCCCTGGAGGTACTCATTCATATAACTCTGTCCTAGTTATAGTTGACAGATATTCTCAGAAGGAAAAATTCTTACCTAACCACAAAGAAGATAGTGCTATGGATGTAGCTTTACTATTCTGGAACAGGATCTTAGCTGATTTTGGTATACCCAAGATTATAATCAGTGACAGAGACCCCAAATTCACCTCTGAGTTTTGGAGGAATCTACATGATATACTGGGTACTAATCTAGCATTTTCTACAGCATACCATCCCCAAACTGATGGATTAGCTGAAAGAATGATACAGACCCTAGAAGATATGTCAAGAAGGTTCTGTAGCTTTGGTCTAGAAATATAAAAACTCAGATGGTTATTGCCATGATTGGGTAAGCCTACTCCCAGCCCTAGAAATGGCTTATAACAGCAGTAAACATTCTACTACCAAACAAGCTCCTTTCATACTAGAAAGAGGATGGATTTCAAACCTCCCTAGGAATAACTTAAACTATAACCTAGCCACTATTCATCCAACATCTCTTGAAATTAAGAAGATGATATATCTGGCAAATAATCATGCTCAAAAATTTGTAGAAGAAGAAGTGGAATACAACAAACAAAGATGGGAAAAATCACATAAAGAACCTGACTTTAAAATAGGAGATCAGACCTTGATATCTACAACCGATTTCAACAATCTAGCAGGTAACAGAAAGCCAAAACCAGCCTTATTTGGACCATTTGTTATTAAAAAGATGCATGGAAAAAAATCTGTGGAAGTAATCTTGAGTGAAGAATTATCAAGGAAAAACCCAGTATTTCCTGTTAGCCTAGTCAAACACTTTCAAACAAGAGAAGGTAGCAACCTCCCTCCAGCAATAATCCCAATAGAACCTGACCATGTGAAAGAAAAAGGGAAAGTAAGCAGGATATTGAGAGACAAGAAAGAGAGAGTACAAGGAAAAGATGTTAGAATATACTTAGTAAGATACAAAGGAGAATCTGCAGACAAAGATGAATGGTTACCAGAAAATAACATACCCGATGGACCAATACATCTCAGAAACTACAGGGCCAGTAAAAGGAACTGAAACACACATGAAGTTAATTTTCTCCCAACATCCTCCAGATTTTTTTCAGATATGGCCATATCTTGGAGTGGGGGAATGTCAGCTTGCTACTATTGCAGAGCAAGCTGCAAAAGTAACAAAAATAACATAAAAATAATAAAAACAAAGTTAACCTAAGAAGAAGTAGGAAAACCATAAATATTATTACAGAAATAGATTCTCCACCCAAAATTAGGTAGGGTCACTCACTGACCCCACCCTTGAAATCCAACTCCTTATATTTTTAAATAATGAAGGAAAGAAAAACCAAAATAACACGGAACCACCATTGAGCTTTCTGGCCAAATAAATATTTCACACGTATTTTCATGTATAGGTTTCACACCTAAAATTAAGTCAGAATTGAGGTGTTGTGTATATTTTAGGAGTTACGGACGGAAATGTGTTTTGTCACAATTCCCGCACGCAGCCGTGGCAGCCAATGCACCCGCGCGCGGCTGAGATACAACCCTGTCACTCCATCAAGGTTGTGTACGCAGCCCCAGGCCTCTGACAAGTACGCAGCTGCGGGACTACGGGTTGACAAAGTGACAGGCGGCCTGAGAAGCTTAGGTACGGCTTAAACATGCTACAAACCACACAGGAACATTCTAAATATGTAATAAATGTTCCCGTGGATAGTAGATAGTATAAAAGTACATAATATTATATAAAAATAATTAAATAACCCTTATACATATTTTTTATTAAATATAATTCAAAGCACCAAGAATGTCGAAAATAAGACAATGAAAACTTCCAAAAATATATTAAAATACTTTAATATACTTTTATGAGAATTCTAGACATCATTATCTTTGTGACATACTAAGAAAACTAATAATGTAAAAATAATACATGAATTCCCATTACTTATATTTTTAAGTAATTATTTCAGTAAATCAATTGGAACTCGAAAATAAGGAGTAAAATCAATATCATGAATTTAATCCAGTTATTTAATACATAATGAGAACTCACCTGACATCAGGATTTCCGCAGAAATCTCTATTGAAATAATTATTAACTTACTGGGAACATTTACCAAGGATAATTAATTAAAAAATACATAAATAGGACAGATTAGTGTTATTCACACATCCTAATATCAATTATAAAGTAGAATAATTCCCATACCCTGAGAAATTAGATGCTACCCGTGCTATAGAACCAAGAACACGTGACAGGCTACCACTGGTTACCCTACTAGCCTTGGTGTCCATCTCTTTGAGCCTCTGTACACTTCAGAAGGATAAAATTGGGACTCCAAAAGCTATAAACAAAGAGCTCTTTTGAGGATATTGATACTCAGAGACCCTGTTATATTTATATCCAGACACCGTGCCAAGGTAATCATGTATTATAAGAGATAAGTAAGTGATTTATGGCTAAGTATGATCAATAATATCCGTCCTCAACCTCTTTTTATCAATTAAAACTGCTGAACAACCTTATAACCCCAGTATACAGGATTAACCCATCAGTGCACGTCCCAAACAGATACCCTAAGGATTTAATAATATATCAGTGAGTTTTATTATCCTTTCTCTGTTGTGGCAGCTTGGTTACAAGGACCTGCAACTCCACCATGTATTTTAGATACATATTATCTTTGGGCAAAATACCCTTTAAACTAAAGAGCGCAAAGTAACCGGGACTATGTGTTTTCATACTGAAATCCCTGGAGAGAGGTGTTAAAGATCCCCAATATAACTGTGGCCCCTCTATAAAAATATTTAATAATCAATTTATTCTTATTGAATTATAACAATAAACCATAACCAAACCAATTAACCTTGCAATAAGCTTAATCCAAATATTTTACGGATATTTGCTGCATTTATTAAATAATATATTTATTATTTATTCTATCACCTCTTGTAGCTAAAGGATAGCAAGGGTCTTGGATCCAGGAGGCTGAAAGGTTGCCTCATGCAACCAGCCCCTGGCCATACAAATGGCCAGGTGGGACCCAGGACACACCTTGGTCCAGTCTCAGACTCACATGGGGGGGGGGGGGTATGACCAGCGGACATGCTGTCCCCCCGCTCTTTCTCTCAGATCCCTGGAGGGGGTGGTCAATTCCCCCTACCAGGGGCCCTGGCGGTATTGACCCCCAGGGCGCTGTCAATGGAAGTGGGCTGGGGGTGGTCAAATACCCTCAGCCCCATTGCTCCTCCCCCTTGGTAAAGGGGGGGGGGGAGAGCGCCCCTGGTCTCTGCTTTGCTTTGATGGTGGAGGGGTGGTCAGGTCCCCCCCACGGCTGGTGGCTTTTTTGCGACCAGCCTTGTCATCCCCTGGGCAAGGGGGTGATGAAATCCCCCCTGCCCTGACTGACTGCCTTGTTGCGGTTGGTTGCTGGCTGGTTCAACCCATCCAGCCACCCCCTCCCCCTCGCAATGGCAAGAAAGCAGAGGGGGAGGGAGCCGGGGCGGCTGGCCCTTGCTCCCGCGGTGGTGGCCGCCGTTTGCAACTGGCCGGGCCTGCGCGGGATCCCTTGGCTGCGGCAACAGCCCCCTGCGGGCTGTTGGGCCCTGCGTGGGCCAAACCAAGGGATACAAGGGGCCCCAAGTGGGCCGCCGCACTGGCAGCAGCCCCAAGCGGGCTGCAACACGGGTGGAAGCCCCAAAGGGCCGCCTAAATCCTGAAAACTGAGACAAACACACATTGGCCGGCCAGCCCGTCTGGCCAAGTATGTCAAAAATAAACCTTGGGCCCAATTATTCCCATAGAAGCCCATCTGGCTGTATTTGCCCATATCTCACACTGGGCCCATTAGGGCCTGTGTACCAATGAGCCTGTTTCACGCGTTTTGAGGCCAGTTTCCCCAAATCAGTGACATCCACACAGGCCCGTATGGTCTGTGTGAGTGTCCAATGGGCCGGAGAGGCCCATATTTTCATCCCATTTTGGATTACACTTATACGTAGCACACGCGTAAGTGCTTATGTATTTTAACAGGGAGAGAACCCCTTGGACCCATGTCGCTTTAATGGTGGAGGGGTGATCAAATCCCCCCCACCGCCAGTAGCCTTGCTGCTACCGGCCCAGCCATCCTCTTGGGCGAGGGGGTGATGAAATGCCCCTCACCCTGACTGGTCACCCTCCTGCGGCCGGTTGCTGGCTGGTTCAACCCAGCCAGCCATCTCCTTCCCTCTCACAATGGCAAGCAAGGGGAGGAAGTGGAGCCAGGGCCACTGGCCCCTGCTCCTGTGGCGCTGACCGCTGGTTGTGACCTGCCGGGCCCGTGCGGCATTGCACTGCGCGGGATCCCTTGGCTGCTGCGACTGCCCCTTGCGGGCCATTGGGCCCCACATGGGCCAAATCAAGGGAGACAAGCGGCCCCAAGTGGGCAGCAACAGGGGCAGAAGCCCCAAATGGGCTGCAACGTGGGCGGTGGCCCCATTGGGCCGCCCCAAGCCTGAAACATGAGTTTAACATACTTTGGCGGGCCAGTCCTTCTGGCCAAGTATGTCAAAAATAAACCTTGGGCCCAATTATGCCCATACAAGCCCATCTGGCTGTATTTGCCCATATACCCCTCTGGGCCTGATAGGGCCCATTTACCAATAGGCCTTTTTCACGCGTTTTGAGGACAGTTTCCACAAATCCGTGATATCCACACAGGCCCATATGGTTGGTGTGTGTGTCCAATGGGCCGCAGAGGCCCACATGTGCATCCCATTTTGATTACACTTATACGTAGCAAACACGCAAGTGAGTAGGTATTTTAACAAAGCTGAGACCCCGGCAGGAGCTACAAGTAGGGGAATTGGTTTGGGCAAAGGACAGACATTATGGAGGAGGTTTAAATTCCTGCAGAGATGGTGGGACACACCAGCATCTATAATTACTGGAGAACTCACATTCCAATTGTCTAGCTGTAAGTTGTGGAACTTGAGGCTCATGAGATTGTTGGCAGCATCACCAATGTTGACCAGATGTACTGTGGCCTGCTTTGGGTTCCTCACGGACGGCCTGGAGGGGTTTGGGTGGTAATAATTGGCCTTGGGAAGTGTTGGGTTGGTGGGGCTTTCCGTGTTGGCAGGTGTTTGGGTTTTTGGTTGTTTTGGGGCCACAGGAACTGGGGGGTGGATTGCACCAAAGATGGCGTATACTGACCTGGCAGTGGCAGGGCCAAACAGGCCAACAATTTTGATGTAATTTGGTTCCCAGCCATGCTGCCAATGTGCGGGTGGGTGTTGGTTGCAGAATTTGTGTTTTGTATGGCCAGGAAAACCACAGGGCCAGCACCCAGTGGCCCTGGCCACATAGAACTCCGGGGCCTCCGCCCAGTGGTCTTTGGCAATTTTGGCCAGGAGCGCTTCCACAGGGTACTTGATTGTGGGATATTAATCCGTGGTTTCCGGGATGGTTTCCATATGATGGGAGCTGACAATGGTGTTGTTGTCAATGGTGCAAGAGAGGAGTAGCTGTTGTTGGCAAGTCTAAATGGTTTTTAAAACAAATTTTAGTGGGATTGGGGTACATTTGTGGGTCTGGACATATTGCTCCAGGTGGCAACCCACTTTGTCTTGTAGCCTGGTGCCGGTGGGAATGCTGCTTTGTACAATGAAGCCAAGAAAAATTTTATCCAACAGTGATATAACCATGTTCTCCCATTCCAGGAGGATGTCCCTTAACTGGTGTATTTCACCAATTTTCACATAACCATTCTCAAGCTTGAATGCTAAGAGGGGCTTCCACATGTTGACTTGTGAAGCCCTACTGACAGATTTGAAACGTTTCATTAGCACAAGGACCATTTTCTGAGGGGTTACGTAAAATTAACAACTCTTTGAGTTGTGTAAATGACTCAAATGGGCCGTGTGGCACGCTAAACTAATAAAATGGGCCATGTGGCATGCTAAACGACTCAAATGGGCTGTGTGGCACGCTACATGGCTCAAATCAAGTTGTGTAGGTTTTTAAATAACTCAAATCTAGTTTTGTTTTGTGCCACACAACTAAAAGAATTGCAGGCTTACAAAAAAACTAAAATAAACTAAATAAAAAAACAGAAATCAACCAAAAAATCAAAAATGTTGATTTTTTGGTTCCAAAAAAAACAAAAATATAACATATAAAATAATAAAAAGAAATAAATTCTTGAAAAACCCCGGGGGGTTTGTATACCCACGTAAAAAGGTCTAAATGGCTGTGTACAGGGGTACAAAAATCAAAAATGCCCATTATGGGGGGCATATGCCCCCCCAGGGGTTGCACATGTTTGGAACAACCCTTTGGAGTAGTGTATGGGCCCCCACACATTGAGGGTCCCTAAACAACTCCCAAAGGCTGTGTGAGGCCCTACACAACTTCCACAGGTTGTGTGGGGCCCTATACAACTCCCACACAACTGGGAGTCCTGAATTTATCATCATCCTTTTCTGAGATGTGGATTGGTCCTCCACATCAAATAGAAGGGAGATATCAGTCAAGTCCAGGAGGATTGCATGCCCAATCTTCTGATAGATGCAGTTTCTGGTTGGTAGGGAGAAGAAATCCTGGTTGCTCAGGTTGTCCCTGCCAAAGGTGCAAAGGTCTTTCAACCATTGACCAAAGTTCATGCTTTCAGGATGTAGGAGTTGTTCCAACCAGATCCGTCCAACCACCAAATGAATGATTTTGTTGCAGAGCATCTGCTCTTTGAGGTTGGCTTTGATTACTGAAAATTCCATTATGGTCAGCAATTTGTTGTTGGGGCCTGCAGGACCCGCCATCTTGAAAAGGACCTGTGAAATCTTGACATGAGGGGGGGGTCCATTCCGCGGTCAGAGGGAGGGCCTTTGGTGTTGCCATGTGGTGATAGAAACAATGTTTTGAGGGACACCGCTCCTCATGCCACGGAGGATGATCTTGGGCGTGAAATATGCAACCTGGAGGGCTTTGCCGTCTAATGGAGTTGTTGGGAGAAAGTGGGGGGGGGGGCGCAGGTGATAAATTGAAAATGGATGATGAAACAGGAGACAATAAAAAAGAGAAAAGACAGAGCAGGGGTAAACGGGGAATAGGGGGGGGGGGAGGAAAAGGAAGGGGGGGGGTTCAGTAGAACACCGGTTTGTTGAGAAAGGGCACCTGGGATATGCTCTGCTTGAAAAACTGGCCAGGTATTCCCTGCTCCTCAAATGGTCAGATGGTCTAGGCTGCGGAGGAAGAGTGGTAGTCAGAGGATGGTGGAATAGGGTGTGGTGATGGTAGAATGATGATGTGAGCACTGATTTTGTTTGGGTTGCAGATTGATTGCCCGGTGTTTATGCAGGGAAGGCGAGAGGTGTGTAAATAGGAAGGTAAAAGGGGAATAGGTTGTCTCTGAGAGTAAAAAAAATGCATAGGCTCATGACCTGTTAGAGTGAAAGGTGGTAAAACAACTGGCAAGTATCTTCAGGGTTGTTGTATTAGCTATCTTATATATGGGTGCTGTGAGAATTATTAGACCACAAGCTTATTAAAAGAGCAGTATTTGAAGAAAAAGAAATGCTGAGACAATAATATCTTATGATTGATCCTTAATCTGAGGCAGAGGGAATGGCACACTTGTGAATTTGAATGAATTGATGAATGAATGGACGGAAAAAAGCAGGGAGAAGAGCTCCTTAAAGAAAAAAAGATGGTGCTCATGTGGAGCTCATGTAATGACAAGAAAAAGGCAAAAATTCTGTCCCAAATGGGCTCTACAGGCTCTACAAGCCCTGTTAGTTGATTTGGGCTTACTCAGCCCACTTGGCATTAGTTCTGAACCCTTTCAACCAGCCTGTACTGGTTGAATTTGGTGTTTCCACCCTCCCAGGGCTGAACCAGCCCCTTGCTGTTCAGACCCTGCCTGGTTGTCTACTACAACCAGACCTGTTACCTGGTTACATCTCCCTTCTGGACCTTTCTATACAATCAGAGGCCTGGTTGACTCCTGCAACCAGGCCCCTGGCCCTCAAAATGGCCAGGGTGGACTCAGAATCACTCTGGGTCTGTCCAAGACCTCATGAGGGGGGGTGTAACTGGTGGGCATGCGCCCCCTACTCCTTTGCTCAAATCCTCCTCCAGGGGCCCTAGGGGTTGATACCCCCAGGGGTTGATTAACCCCCAGGGATTGTCACAAAAAAGGTGGGCTGGGTGGTGGTCAGGCCCACCCAGCCCCATTGGTTGCCTCCCCCTTGGTAATGGGTGGGGGGAGATGGCCCCTTCTTAATCAGTCTTGAGGTGGTGGGGTGATCATGTCCCCTTGCACCTTGCTGGTTGCCTTTTTTGCAACCAGCTGGCTGGTCTGGTAGAGGATGGATCAGCCATCCTCCCTCCCCCTTGCTACCAAGCAAGGGTAGGTAACAAGGCAGGGGTTGCCAGCCCCTGTGGCCCCAACCAGCCGGGGGGGGGGGCAACCAGGGCCGCGGCCCTGCACACAGCGGGTGGGAGGACTCCAAAAAGAGTCCCCTGCCCCCTAAAATGGCCCTGCGCAGGCTGATGGGCCCCACAATGAGCCCCAGGTGAGAAACAAGTGGCCTCAAGCAGGCCGTGAAACGGGAGGCAGCCCCAATGGGCCACCAATGCCCAATGACCCCAATAAACATTCTTTGGAGGGCCAGCCCATCTGGCCAAGTATGTCCATGATAATACTTGGGCCCATAAACGCCCAGATAAGCCCATCTGGCTAAGGTGGCCCATCCACCCTGATGGGCCTGTCAAGGCCCATGTCCCAATTTACTTGGAAAATGTGTTTTGCACCCAAATGGCCAAAACCTATAACATCCACATAGGCCCACGTGGCCCACATGATGTCCAATGGGCCATGGAGGCCAATTTATGCATCCCATTTGGATTAAAAACTAATATGCACATTACCTGAGTGCATCCGTATTTTAACATGTGCTTATGAAACATTGTGTGATATGCATATGTACCCAGCTTGAGGTTACAACTGAAAGAAGGGTTTGTGCAAAGGAGAGTAGAAGTTGTAGAAACAATGAAAGTTATGCGGATATAATAGAAGGTGTGGAAACAGAGGAGAAGTTTAAAGGAAACTTGATCTATGTATTTCCTTAAAAAGGTTCCATGTATTTACCTGGGAGAGTACTCAAAATTATGGTGTTCTTCAGTTGGTAGTCTAGCAAAATAAGGGGATAGAAGATTTGTATTGAAGACAGGATGGAGTTTATGAAAGGGCGGGGTACAAGAGGATCTTAGTGGTGTGAGAGCCAACAAGTTCTAAGAGTTTGAAAGCTCCAACATGTCTAGCGTCCAACTTCCCCAAGGATTGTTTAGTAGTGATGTTTTGCTTCAATATCCAGAACCATTGGCTGGTTCAAACTCCTTAATCTTCCCGGCCTTCTAATTGTACTGAGCTGCTTGGCTCTCTTTGTTGAAAGAGAGGTGATAAGGGGCTTGAATCCAGGATTCTATCAATTTTTCAACAAATTTGTTGGCCCGAGGGATTTTGGAAGAATCAATGTTAGCCCCTGAAAAAGGGTGGTAACCTTTATTAAGGAAAAAGGGAGAATATCCTGTAGAAGAGGAAGTAGAATTAGCCCCAGAGATTTTGGCGTTTGCCATTAGTTTTGACCAATTATCCTTCTTTTTATTACAAAAGTGCCTGAGATAAGATTCTAAGAATGCATTTATCCTTTTGGTTTGGACATTTTTCTGAGGTTGAAAGGAGTTTGAATAAGAAGGGGAGATATTGAGGCAAGATAAAACAGATTTCCAGAATTTTGAAACAAAGGTGGTTCCGCAGTTGGAGATGATTTAATCTGGGAGCCCATGATAGCAAACAAAACAATCCAAAAAAAAGTGAGCCAGAACATCAGAAGACCATGACTAGTTAGCAGGGTTGAAGTGAGCCCCCTTTTTAAAGTGATCTACTAAAAACAAAATGGATTCAAAGGAGGAGCTTTTCTGAAGCTTAACAATGATATCTATGCCTATAATAGACCAGGGTCTGTCAGGGGGTTTGACAGGTTTCAGCCAATTCCTTTTTATAAGATTTAGTTTATTATTCAGGCATGAAAGTCAGGTTTTTACAAATTATTTAACATTGTTCCTGATAGAAGACCAATAAAAGTTCCAAAGGACCAGGTAAAGGGTTTTGAATGTGCCCCAGTGGCCCATCAGGGGGGAGTAATGAAAGGATGAAATGATCAGGTGGCAGAGGGAGAGAGGGGAAAATATTCTTTCCCAATACCATAGGATCCCATCTTCCCAGTGGGAATTTAGGAGACCAGAGCGTTGAGATGCTGATGAAAATGATGTTGATTTGATCATGTCTAAGAGTTCCAAGGATGGAGGGAAAAAATGTTTCAAGGTTGAGTTTATAGAAAAGAATTACTCTGATGGAATGTCAAACTCCAAAAGATGATCTTGGTATTTTTTTGAACAAAAGGGAGGTAAATTGATCTCCAAGCAGGCTTTGGCTGAGTTATTTAAAACTTTTTGGCTTAAAGGGTAAGCAGGGTTAGAGGAGCCTTTGACATAGTGAATGGAAAGATTGAAATTTGACATGAAAGAGGCCCAACAAGCATGTATGGGGGTAAGGGTGGAGGCACCCATAATATATTGAAGATTTTGGTGGTTGGAATAAACAAAGACTGGGTTTTGAGTGTCAATTAACCAAGTTTTCCATTTGGAGAAGGCAGCAATGATGGATCCTAATTTGATGTCATATACCTTCCAATGTTTTTCTGATTTGGTTAACATCCTAGAGTAGAAGGAGACAGGTCTGATATGACCAAAGTTTTAGGGTTAACAAAGGATGGCCAATTTAGCTATCTGGGAAGCATCAGTAAATGGAATTCTATCTTTCTCACAGTCAAAGTGGTTCAAAAGGACGTTAGTCTGAAAAGAGTTTTTTAGCTTTTCAAAAGATTATTCGATTATTGGGGAGGAAATAGATTTTTATACCTCTAACCCTTTCCTTGTTACTTGATGGAGTGGGTGAGCCAAGGTGGAAAACTTACATATAAACTTTTGATAAAAATTAGCTTATCCTGAAAATTGATGAACCCCCCTGACATTGGAGGGGAGTTCCCACCTAGTGATGAAATTTTTTAGACAGGTTTATATGGATTCCTTCTTTGTCTATGATGAATCAAGGAAATTTGAAATATTCTGGGAATAAAATGAACTTCTCCAGAGAGGCTTAGAGACTGTGCTTGTTAAGCTTTGAAAGAACTTGGAGAAGATGATTCTAATGCTCCTTCTTATCTTGGAAAAAGACAAGGATTTTGTCAATATAAAAAAAACAGAATATGTCTATTAATTCTCTCAATACCCATCTAATAAAGCCGCATGGGTGTTTGCTAGACCAAAAGGAATGAATAGATACTTGTAGAGGCCCATCTGAGTTCTGAATTTGGTTTTCCATTGGTCACCTTCTTTGATATGCAAAAAATTTAAGGCAGATTTTGGATCAATTTTAGAGAATAAAGTACAACCCTGAAGTTTACTTAGAATACTAGTGATAAGAGCCGGTAGAGGTTCAGAATCTTGTACAGTGATTTTATTTAGGCCTCAATAGTCAAAAAAAGGCCTATTTTTATTTCTGGGTTGTTTCAAAAAAATATAGGAGCCCCAGCTGGGGAGGAAGAGGGGTGGATGAAACCTTTCAAAAGGAGGTTGTTGATTTAATCTTGAAGTTAGTTTTTTTCCAATGGTGATAAATTGTATATTTTAACAAAGGGGGGGAGTGCTCCCTTTTTTCAAATTGATTTCTAGGTCCAAATCATGGTGAGGAGGTAAAAAGTTGGAGGGCTGTGGTTTAAAGATGTTTGGGAACTCAGAAACCAGGTAGGTTGGAGGGGATTCAATGGAGGAAGAGGATAATTTGTGACTTGGCTTACTAGCCAGATCATCATCCAAGCCAAGCTGGAGGATATTTGGGCCATTGGTGTCAAAGTTGATAGTGCCCCCATGGGCAGTCATCCATAGAGTACCTAATATAATATTGTATGTCTTAAGTTGGGTGAAAAAAAACTTGATGAGAAAAGTAAAAGAGTGGTCTTTATCAGATATTTGGACTTGGCCCTCTCAGATCTTATCAATTGTAGAAAAGTAGCCATTGAAACCTGAGAAAACAACTGGTTTTGGGGAAGAATTACAGGTTAAGAGAAGGGAGTCCACAAATTGTTGGTTGACAAAATTCTTGGTTCCCCCTGTTTCCAAAAGGACCTTAACTTCAAAAATGCGTCCTGTGTGGTGGATTTCCATCTTAAAGGTAAAGTAGGGGGTAGAGGAGGAAAAAGAAATTAGGAAAGGTGGAGGATATGGGGGACAGGTTGGAGGCTGGGAGACCAAAGGAGGGGTTTTTTCAATACGGGAAGAGGTGCAAGGGGGGGAGCAGACAGAGACAGTGTGGATGGTATTCTGATTTTTAGCAGAAGAAGGGGCATGAGAGGAGTTTTGCCTTCCAAACCAATTCATTTTATAATTAAGCGCAAGCCGGTTACTGGTACAGAAGAAACCATCTTCCATAGAATGGGTATTGTCTTGGGACTGTAAGCAATTATAGCAGAGACCCCAACGGCGGCATTCTTGTCTGAATTTCCCCAGAGGGGAGGAATCACCTTTTGCCCAAGGGGTGGAGGAGGGATGCTTTTGATGAGAATGAACTTCATCCAAATCCATCGCATCCATAGGTGAATCAACCAGGGGCAGGGAAGCATTTTTCATCAAGTAAGGGGTGGGTTTTCCTTGGAGTTGATAGAGCTTTTCTAGTTTGTGGGCTACAATGATAGTGAGTTCCATTTTTCTTGCAGGAAATTAGCTATGTACCACCCAGTAAGATGAATGGAAATAGCTGCAAGATTAGTGTCTAGGGCCAAAACATACTTTTTGATAATAGAGGATTTGGACATATTGACTACCAAGGCCAAATCCACAAAGGTAGAGTTGAAGTCCAAGATGGACCAGGAGCCTTGTTTTCATGTGTCAAATTCCTTCTCCAGTCATTCCTTTGCCTGTCTGTAACCAAAGGCAGAAACCAGGCTTGGTAAAGTTGATTTAACATGCAGAGTTCAGGGAGAAGGTAAGGGAGTCCTTTGAGGCTCCAATCAGTTGGTTCTCTGTGGTTCTCTCCTGCATTCTGGCGGAGGAGACTGGAGAAAAATGTGTCATCAGGGGAGGGCTTGCACACTGTCTTTAAAGTGTAAAGAGGTAAAATTTATCTGTTGGGAACTGTTGGAAAAGGTGAAGTTGTGCTGTTGGATCAAGTTGAAGATGGCATCCCAAAAATTGGCCAAATCATCTGTTTTGCCATGGAAACAAAGGTGGGTGAGGGTTTTTTCGCAGATTTGATGGTGGGAATCCTTGGAATTTGAGGCTTCCAAGTGATGAGAAGTGATGATTTTGAGTTGCTGAGTGATTAAGGCTTGTTGTTGTTGGATAAGGAGCTTTTTTGCGAGTTTTCTTCTCTTATGGCCTCAAGGGTTGCAGTGATGGCTGATAGATTCTGGTTGATGGCTTTGAGGGTTTCTTGTTGTTATTCAAAGGTCCTATTGAGGACCGTGATTCCAGGGAGGGGGTTTTAACCAGTCCCATGACTTTTAGATCTTGGTTTAATAAGTTGGTATCCAGGTTCATTCTTGAGGAAGCAGAGGGGTCCATGGTAATTTTTTGGTAACTTATAGTAGGTTACAGTGATAAAAATATCTTTGAGGAAGACAATCCTTTCTTGATTGTATCTTGATATCTTTTTTGGGGATACGGGTTTGATAGTTTGATCATAGATCCTTAGGACTTTTAGATAATAGGGTTCTCTTGATTTTCCTCAGAAGGATTTTTTTTCAAGATTGGATCAAAATGTCACAATCTCAATGTTTGGGTAGTAGATGAGATAATTCGATTTCAATAAAACAAGGTGGTGCCAATGAAGAAAGACAAGGAAAAGGAGATAAAATGGGAGTTATATAGTAAATAAGATGACTGAGGGAAGGAACAGTAAAGAGATGGGGCCAGTAGAAAGAAGGGTTTGTGCTAAGGAGAGTAGAAGTTTTGGAAACAATAAAAGGTATGCTGATATAATAGAAGGTGTGGAAACAGAGGAGAATTTTAAAGCCAAATTGATCTATTTATTTCCGTAGAAAGGTTCTTTGTATTTACTGAGGAGAGTACTCAACACTCTGGCACTATTTTGCCAAATACCCAGCATAACTGGTGTGTCAGATCTTTGAGAACATCTCTCAACCCATACCCAATCCAATTTGGAAAGCCCAATAACCAACACAACCGGGTTGTGCATTGGGTATTAGCCAAAATTGATTAATTGGGGTGCAGCCCTAACACTACCACAACATCAAACCCTTTTCCGTACTCATTCTACAAACCAAATACATAACCCACCCGCTCTACTATAAGCAAAAAAGTTTCTGTAGATGATCATAATTGCATTAGGTTTGTATTTTGCAGTACAGCAAGATATATATATGTATGTACAAACATATGAGCAGTATTTTTTGGTGAGAAATTATGTGTTTAGCTCTGCTAAGTAACAACACCCACCCCCAGCCCCTTGCCAAGCCAAAATAATATTAGAAATTTGCAACTTGTAGGAATACAAGGGTGTGTTCAAGTCAGTTGAATTTTGAAAAACAAAGCAACATTTAGGACCGTGGAATCCAGACATTGAAATTAATTGGGAAGAGTGTTCATAGTAAGTTTCAGGGATTTAAAATCTATTGTTAAACTTTGGCTGTGGTTAAACCTGCAAATTTAAGACAAAGGCCACTGTTCAAATCAGTTATCAACTAATTATAACATTAATAATGTGAAAAAATAACACAAATAAAACAATACCAGAATATTATGAGTAAAAAGGCCACACCTTCAGTCTCTTTGAAGAGATAAAGGACCTGGATTTAAGTGCATAAAGCCTAAACCAGACTGTTTTACAATGGTAAAATCACACCCTTTAAAGTGAAAATAAATTTTACAACTCCAAAGTAATTCCTACTAAATCTTGGAGTTGATGAGTTGATTATTTGATGATTCTTATTCTAATTTTTAAGTCCACATTCAATCTTCCTCTTGAGATTAAGGTAGGTGGGCTTGTTAACCCTTGCTGTATCCTGGATAAATAATAAATAATATGATAACAGAGGAAGGGACTATAGGCTAAAGAACCTCCTCTTTTATGGTGACAGAAGCCATCAGGAGACTCAGGTAGTCATCAGGTAAGTGCTAGGATCTCCCTGGGTTTTTCCTCAAGGGCTGAAAACCCAATTTTATCATCCCCAATGAGGAATAGGGGACTAGGGTTCATTGAGGGGGATTTTCAAGGTAAATTTTCAATAAAAATGACTTTAGCTATAAACAAACCTATGGGAAATCATTAAAAACTCAGGGAAGCACAAGGCTCTCCATTCTTTGGTCCTCAAGGGTTAAAGCCCCATTGAAGCATTACAAATGAGCAATAAGGGACTATACTCATTGGGGGGATATTCAATGTAAGTTTTTCATTTACACCCCAGAAGGTTTTTTTTCAATCTTATGACTCAAAGATAAAAAAAATGGATCGTGAGGGGGCCTCAGAACAATTATCAATAATTATAAAATCTTTATACGGATACCCTTGCAGGTGTTTATCCATCAAAACCATATATCTTGGCATTTATCATAGACACAAAGTATATGTACCTCTTGAAAATCATTCCACAAGGTTTATTCCATAAATTTGAGTTTAATTTTATCTGTATTGATTAATTTTCAATAAATTTTGATCTTAATAAGGTATTGATGAATATCAAATCAGAATAATATTAACTTTTATGAAATTTATCTATATTATATGGATTATAAAATAATTATCCCAAAAGGAATAGGCTATACTTTGCATCTATATGATGATATTTTGAAATCATCTAGGTTCTCTTAACTTATTTAAAAGTTATGTGGGATCTACTTCTGGATAATAAGCATTATCAAAATTTTTATTCCATAATCAATACTCACAAAAAATACTTATAAAATATTAGAAGATATTTTCAAAATCAATATACAATTATTAATTCATGAATCTATTCTTGGCTCTACCGTGGTTTAAAAATGTTGCCTTGGTTTCAGAAAATTTCAGGGTCAGAATATAACTTAGCCACTATGCTAATAAAAAATATGAGTTGTGCAGAAATTTGGAAAAGTATATTCATTTTATGGCTGACAGTAAGAATGTTGGAAAGTTATGAGGAAGAGTGGATTCAATCAATGAAAGCCTTCTTATTGTAAAGGGCTTTTTTTCAATGAAAAATTCTTCTTTGATAAGTCTGCTATGTTTGTTTCAGGAGTCATCTGTACCAATGTGTGTAGCCAATTGATTATTACATTTCAGTTTAATAGTGAAATTGTGCCAGATCATGTCTTTCAAGAGATTCTGGATCAAAAAGGCCTGCATTGTCCCAATGCCTAAAGCAATGGATTTTGCCTGACAGGTGGATTTTGCAACTGAGGCCAGGCACCTACTAGAAAAGAAAAAAGGACATCCATAAAGAGATATAAAAACTCCACAGGTGGATTTGGAGTAATGAACACCCCAAACAGCATAAAAATAACATAGCAAAGCCTCTTCTGTGTCACTGGGGAAAATTTTCAGATGCTTTTCCTGGGAATAAATAATAAAATTGATCATATGCTTCAGATCTTTCCAATTTCCAACCCCAGGGGATTCAGAGTATTGTGTGAGGAAATAAATGGCAAAGGAAAGTCCCCAAATCAAAATAACTCAGCAACATGAAAACAAACAAAAAAATTCTACTAGTAGCAGGGTCTCCATTACAATCAGAAATGGATTTGAAAGAATTTTGAAGTGTTGTACTGGAAGTGGAAACATCATAACAGAAATCCTTTTCTATCTTCCAGATCAGATTTTCTTGATGCAAGGAAAATCCTCCCTGTGGAAACAAGAGAGGATACCCCTTTCAGTTGTCCTTGGATATGGAATTTGTTGGTCCCTTGCATCTGTAAGGAGTAGGGTGAAACTTCAATGGTTTAAAAGAGAAAAAGTGAGAGCTAAAAAATTCCTTTCTTCCTTCCAATCCCTGTTGGTATATGAGTCCCCACCCTCTTCAACACAGAGATGAGAGAGAGGTATTATACCCTTTCTACCAACCCTAAACTAGATACAAAAGCAAATAGGGCCTGTAAAACACAAGAATAATACTAAGTGACAGAGAACCTAACCCAATCCTATACTCCTCACCTCCAAAACTTGCCTGCCATTACTTTCATCTTGTTTTTCCTTCTCATGGAACACTCCACGCCCTACTTAGAGCCCCCCATGCCTTTCTGTAACTGCCCAACGCATTGCCTTTGAAAATTTCTGAGCCAACCACACATGCAGAAGTTGCTTCTGAGTCCGCAGCTGCTACTGCTGAGCCCCCAGGCTTCCCAAAGGCGAAGCTTGCTTGCCCCCATTTCTGAGCGCACAGGCCAAGGACGGTTACCAATCCACCTATATAAAATGCCACCCCATCCCTCCCCAAGTTGAGTTCTGTCCCCAGAGGTCTTCCCATCACCAAATCTACCATACCTTTAACCTTTACCCACTCCCGCCACCACACTTGAATCCCTTGCTAAAATCTCATTCTCTTCCTGTCTTTGCCCTGGCATTGTGCAGCTACTTCTCTTGTCACAGGCTTGCTTGCTCAATGATCCCTGGATCCCGCGTGTGCACCAACTGTTGCGCAAGCCAACATTGCTGCTCACTTGCCAAGGGGATGTTGCTTGAATTTCAGGACCCTGTCCCCCAACCTTTACTGCACAAGAGGGCCCGCTGCAACTAATTTGTGGTATTGAGCAATGAATTGGTCTTGGAGGGCTTTGTTGAGCAGTATTTCAAATTCCTGTTTCAGATTCATGTACTTTTTACTCATTTCAAATTATCTCAATACATTGCTCATTTCTGAAAATTTTTACAGCCTATTCAATACTAAAAAAGATGATGAAAATCAAAAAAACGCCTACCCTAACCTAAGCATGTCTAGTTGTTATAAACCACGGTTAGCATTGTACAGATTGAATCTTCTCTTTCAATCATCTTTTTTTTGTTCTTGCTTCATCTCAAGTTTGGCTCTGTCTTATTGATAAAACCTCTGGCCATAAGTTTGTGTTTTATATCTAGTGCCAAAGACCTCTTAGACCCCATTATAAAAGGCTTTCAACGTGATTAAAAAGGTCTGTTGAAATTCTTGATATTTTCCCATTTCTTTTGGAATGAATGATCTTGTTTTTGTTCTTGCTTGATCTCACGTTTAGCCTTGTCTTATTCATAAATACTCTTGCCCTAGGTTTGTGTTTTATATCTAGTGCCAAAGACCTCTTATACCCCGTTATAAAAGGCTTTGAAAGTGATTCAACTGGTTTGTGTTTTATATCTAGTGCCAAAGACCTCTTAGAACCCGGTCTAAAAGGCTTTGAACATGATTTAAAAGATCTCCTGTCCAACTGGCTTGTGGAATCCACCCGGCTCTCCTCCCTCCCACCACAACCTGCTTCATGTGAGAGCTGCAACTCAGCCTCCCCCATCTGCCATGCTGGGCCGCCTTGCTGGGATGACTTTGCATCCTTTGCGGCCCACCGTGCTGCCCTGAAATACTGGGCCAATCACATTTGGGTTAACCAGGGCCCAAGGGACACCCACATCAAGAAATTGTTTGGAAAATGTGCAGCTCTGCAGCCCCCTCCTGCTCTGGTCTCAACCCAACCACCAGAATTGAGGCTCTCATCAGCTTTGGAGGACCAAGCCTCAACCCCACCAGTTGTGGCTCAAGAGCAGCCCTCTCCAGTGGTGATATTCTCTTTGCCACTTCCTGGACCAGATCCCGCAAACAGCTTGCCCAAGGTCCCCCAATAGCTTCCGGCACAACCTCCTATGTCAAGCTTGCCTGAAATTATGGAGATCCCAACCCTAATGGCTCTCCTGGAAACAAAATTTGAGGACTTTGGGGGCTGGTCAACCGTGCTCCTCTGGACCTTCTGATTGGCTCCTGGTGCACAGACCACAGAATCCTGCGCAAACTCTTGGAAGAGTTTTGGTCCCTGCTTGATGTGTTGTGGTCAGAAATGTTAGGGGTTATGGAGACAATGTAAACATCTTACCCCAATCCCTCCTTTCCTTTTCCTCTTCTTTGTGGTATCCAAGTCTGTGTAATCCAAAGAAATAGACATTTTGCACGCCTTTGTGTGAGGATTCCCTGTGAGAGCGGCCTCAGGCCTCAAGTGAGTAGGCAAGAAAGCAAAGAGATAGCCTTGAGAGTAGTCCAGATTTTGACCCACTTGTGTGCAAGATTGCGCAACCATGAGTTATGTGAGCAACTTATCCTAAGTCTGTCAGCACCTTTGTAAGTTCCATTGGTCTGCCACTCCAATTTCCCAGAGATTTACCTGGAAACTCCATGAAAAAATGCCGCACAGTTCCCTGTACCCTTCTGTAAAGCAAAAAAACAAACTCCATACCACCAGAACTCACACAATACCAGAGAGAGAGACTAAAGAACAGAAATTCTGGGGGGCCTAGCTGTTCCAGCTGGGAACCGGGTAGAGAACCCCCTCACCCAATTGAGCTTTTCCCAGAATTACACTCCCATCACCCATCCATCTGCGCCCATCATACTTGTACATAAGAAAAAAAAGACCCTCACCTAAAGAAAAAGAAAAGTAAAAGAAAAGAGAGTTTTTTTTCTTTTTTTTTTGCCCTCCATTCAACCACTCTTTGTCCTGCCTTCCACTTGCGGGAATTGTACTTGCTTCTAAGGACCCAGAGTTTTGCCCCACCTGCATCTCTGCAACAAACTATAAACCAAAGCCAGTAACAATCCAAATATTGGAAAAATAAGGCAAAAAAACATTCTTGGGTGTCTAGTTATCCTGGCTCTGAATGGGCTAGAACACCCCCTCACCACATCAGGCTTTCCCATCCAATAATAGTGCTACCCCCCAAGCTTTGCAGCTGTCCCCAGAGGTTTGAAACCTCCTACTCTGCCAGAGCGGCACATCACACGCTGGCTCCTCAGAAGACAAAAGGACCCACATCCTTTGCTTCATCCTGTCTAAAGGCATGCTATCATTACCAGAGCCACCATCCTCCCCTGCCATCTTGTCAAACAAGGTAGAGCGCCATGCAAAGAAGCAATTAACTTGAGAATTGGTGGCCTTCTGCTTTTGAGGGGTCCTGTCCAATTCCTTGAGCTCATAAATCCTGCCCTCAAACTTAGACGCCACACAGGATGGCCTGTTCCATTGTTTTAAAATGCGGATGCACTCAGGTAATGTGCATAGGAGTGTGTAATCCAAATGGGATGCAAAAATGGGCCTCCACGGCCCATTAGAAATCATGTGGGCCACGTGGGCCTATGTGGGTTTTATTGGTTTTGGGAATTTGGGCGCCAAAACACATTTTTATGGTCTTTTGGGACACGGGCCCTCACAGGGCTGCCAGGGTCAATGGGCCACCCAAGCCAGATGGGCTTATAAAGGCAGAAAAGGGCCCAAGCTTGATTATGGACATACTTGGCCAGACGGGCTGGCCCGCCAAAGTATATAATTCTCACAATTTGGGCTTGGGGCGGCCCATTGGGGCCACCGCCCCTGTCGCGGCCCGCTCAGGGCCGCTGCCCACGTCGCGGCCCGCTCAGGGCCGCTGCCCACGTCGCGGCCCGCTCAGGGCCGCTGCCCACGTCGCGGCCCGTTTGGGGCCGCCTGTGTTCCTTGGTACGGCCCACGTGGGGCCCCAAAGCCCGCGCGGGGCTGTTGTGCTGCCAAGGGATCCTGCGCGGGCCCGGCTGGTCGTGCCTGGCAACCAGCCCCACGGAGCCGGGGCTTGCGGCCCCTGCTTGCTCCCCCTCCCCTCGCTCGCCATTGCAAGGGGGATGGGGGCAAGCTGGCTGGGTTGAACCAGCCAGCAACCAGCCGCAACAATGCGGTTGGTCAGGGCAGGGGGGACCTGACCACCCCCTTGCCCAAGGAGGTGGCGGTGCCGGCCGCAAGCGGAGTGACCAGCAGGTGGGGCAGAATTCATCACCCCTCCACCATTGATTGTATGAGGTGACTGAGCAGGGGCGCTCTCCCCCCCCCCTTTACCAAGGGGGAGGAGCAATGGGCCTGGGGGGACCTGATCACCTCCCAGGCCAACTTACTTGACAACCCCCTGGGGGTATTGACCCCCAGGGCCCCTGGTGAGGGGATTTGACCGCCCCCACCAGGGATTTGAGAGAAAGAGGGGGGGGGGGGACAGCATGTCTGCTGGTCACCCCCCCCCCCCATGTGAGTCTGAGACTGTGTCACAAGGGCTGCTGACATGCAAGCAGGGCTTTGCACAGAGGGGTCTCTACCCACAGTAGGCTTAGGGGCAAGGTTACTGAAGGAGGCTACAAGGAGCAGAGGAGGATTGGGTTGAAGGGTGCTGAATGACACTTGCTGGGAAGGATCTCCTAGTAAGAAGTAGTAAACTGATTTCTTGGGGAATCATCAGGAAGAGGGAAGAGGAGGCTTATTAAATAGACAAGAGGTTGGAAATACAACAGAGGTACAAGTGATTGGGGCTCAGACTATACATATGATGTCATGGGAACAGTCTAAGTAACAGAGAGGGTTGATCAGGTATGCTACTACATTAGGTTAGGCTGCTTCTACATTGGGGCAAGGTTCCAGGTCTGAGCTTTCTAAGTTGGGAGAGTACAGTTGAAGGATGTACAGTGTACATGGGGGTCATGACACTATGTACTAAGTAGAGAGAGTATGTAATACAATCTGCAAGAGGATGTACATAAAGATTCCCAAAGGATAAACCACACAGAGGAGGTATGGGTTAGACAGAGAGATAACCCAAAGAGGTATGGGTTAGACAGAGAGATAATCCAAAGAGGTATGGGTTAGACAGAGAGATAACCCAAAGAGGTATGGGTTAGACAGAGAGGTAGAGTAGAGCCTGGGAGATTGAGTATGTGCAAGCCTATGGAGTCTATCTGTGTATAGTATGAGGTTAGACTATATGTAGATATGTACTGAATGAAGATCCTGAGGTATATAGTTACTGGAGACATATTGATGTAAGTCTCCTGAGCCCTGAGGTTGAAGTTCCTGAGAAAGTATATCAGGCCTGAGGGTTAGACTGAGGTTAGACTGAGTTTGGTGTCAGTATGACAGTACCCCCTGGTGAAGAGGAGGGCATCTCCTGATGACCATAAAAGAAGAGGTTGAAGAGGCCATTCAGGTTGTCCTTCAGCCATGTCTCACTTGAGGTTTCCTTCCCCTTACCCACAACCATCACCACCATCCACCCCATTACCACCTTTATCTCCTGACACCAGATCACCTACACCAACCTATCCAATGGATAAGACCAACAATTATTATCCAGTCCAGCAATACTACCCAAGTTGTGATAGGTGCATCAACCTTGGAAGAATCTGCACTACCAGTATCAAGCACAATTCTGCCAAATGTGAAAGTTGTAGGCAGTATGGAAGAATGTGTGGTATGGATAAGCAAGGAAGAAAGGCCTTGGGGCCAACCTTATGGGTCTTGGAGAAGAGTCAACCTTTTGAAGTGAAGGAGGCTCCAGATGATGATGCCATGACCCTGGGGTATTCATCCACACTCAATGAATCTTCAGGTAAGTGCTTCTGGATTTAGTATTGGAGGCGCTGGAGTGCTGATACAAGTTTTGGAATTGTCCATTTGATGCAGGAGAGGTTGAAGAAAACGCAAGAAAAGAGGGAGGCACTGCGTCGAACTGGCAATTTGGCCATAGATGGTACGTCAAGGCGTCCGCAGGAGGAGTGCAGTGAGGCATTTATACAATGGGGAACCCCTCACGTACATTTGGACAAGGAGGTGGTTGAGGTCCCTCCAAAAAGAGTAAGAAACAAGGGTATTCTGGAGTCTGTCAAACCCGTCAAAGAAAATTGTCAAAGCGCCAAAGGGGTTTGTCAAAGCGTCAAAGGGATTTGTCAAAGTGTTGAAGGGGTTTGTCAAAGTGTCAAAGCAAACCGTTGAAGCGTCGAACGTCAAAGCTTCAAAGCGTCAAACGTCAAAGCGTCAAAGCAAACCATTGAAGCATCAAACGTCAAAGCGTCGAAGCACACCATTGAGGCGTTGAAGCAAACCGTTGAAGCATCAAAGCAGATTGGCGAAGTGGAGACAATGATGAAGACGCCAAAGGGAGTTTGGAGATGGAATTGAGTGATATGGATGAAGATAGAGAAACTACTAAAGAGACAGGCAAAGGAAAAGGTAGAGAGATCATCTTTGAAGAAGGGGGCAGATCAGATGATTCTTTGGAGTTAGAGGATTTAAGGAACAAGATGAAGGATTTGGAGGTGAAGATGAAGGTGGTGGAATACAGGAGGAATAGAAGGAAGGGAATTGAAAAAAGAGGTGAAACTGAGGTCCGGTTGGAGGAATTGGAAAATGGAGAAAGGTTATTGGAGATGATGGAAGGAAGAAGATTCAGGGAAGATTCTGTTTTAAATGAAGATCAAGTCAATCATTCTTTGGAGATTTATAGTAGGAATTCTAGGACTTTAAATTCAAACCTTCCTGAAAATTTGAATTTAAAGAAGGGTTGGGGTAGTGAGATAAGAAAATAGAAGAATGGGTTTTTATAAGCTAGAAAGAAAAAAGTTTTAGAGATAAAGAAAAGACTAGCTGATATTTTGGCTTTAGCTGGACATAATTTTGAAGTAGGGACTACTATAAGGGGGCCAAATTCTTATCAAGTTGCCAAGCTAAAATTAGTAAATAATTGGATGTCTAGAGTGAAAGAGTTGGAAGACTTGATGTGTGAAGTTATCTAAAAATTTGTTTATATGAAATTTGTTTTATTTTATTATTTATTTATTTATATTTTCTTTGGAGGGGAGTAATTTTTTTTTTTTGTTAAGGTTGAAAAAGGGAAAGGGAGAAAGAATCTTTTTTTTTATCATGTTATTGATATTAATTATTTTTTTTGAAAAGGAGAATAAGGTTTATATTGTTTTTATTTTAAGGATGTCTTTGGTTTTGAAGGGTAGAGTTTATGGAAGTCTTGAAGTAAAGTAGGGCAGTTGGTAAGATTAGAGTGAGGTTCCCAAGTAGTGCCTTCCTTGTCATTCTGGAAGCCTTTCCATTCAACTAAGTAAAATAATTTCCCTCTCTTAAGTTTGGAATCCAATATCTGAGAGACTTCCCATTCTTCTTCACCATCAATTTTGACTGGCTCAGTTGGTGGTTGGTGCCTAGAGGATAGTGAGTTGTTCTGATATGGCTTGAGTAAGGAGGAGTGGAATACAGGGTGAATGGTGGACCATTGCTGAGGGAGTTGAAGCTTGAATGAACTTTTTCCAATCTGTTCTGTAATCAAAAAAGGACCTAACCATTGCTCTGAGAGCTTATGAGTTGGACAATTAGTTTTGATATTTTTAGAAGAGAGCCAAAATTTTTTACCAACAGCAAATGAGGTAGGAAAGTCACTTCTTTTTAGGTCAGCATATCTTTTGTAGGTTTTAATTGCCTTTTGCAGTTCAATACCCAATAACTTCTGATTCTGGTGAATCTGGGTTATGTAGTGGCTGGCAGGTTGATCATCTACTACATGGAGACTGTCAAAGTTGGGGTGTTGTCCATAGATGGTGAAAAAAGGAGATTGCTTAGTAGAAGTGTGAGTGGAATTATTGTAAGCAAATTCAGCAAGGGGGATCCAGGTATCCCATTCCTTTTGGTGATAACTGACATACATCCTAAGAAATTTTTCTAGGATCTGATTTACTCGTTTGGTCTGTCCATCTGTTTCAGGGTGATAAGCTGTGGAAAGATTTCTTTTTATCTGTAATTTTTCACATACAAGTTTCCAAAAGGAAGAAAAAAATAAAGATCCTCTGTCACTGACAATGTCAGTTGGAATGCCATGTTTAGTAAAAAAATAAGAAATTAGTAGGTTAGCTAACTCCACAGAGGAGATATCAGTTCTTGTTTTAATAAAGAGTGACATTTTTGAAAAACAATCAACTACCACAAGGATTGAGTCAAATCCATTGGATAGTGGCAGTTGTGAGATGAAGTCCATAGAGAGTGAAGTCCAGGGAGAATCTGGAATTGGTAAGGGTTTGAGGAGTCCAAATTTTTTGTGGTGACTGGCTTTGTTTCCGCTGCAAAAGTAACAAGAAGAAACATAGTCTTTGATAAAGGAAGTCATATTTTCCCAATGGAAATCTCTTTTGACTAGATCAGCTGTTTTGTCTTGTCCAGGGTGGCCAGAGAGGGGAGAGTCATGTCTTTGTTGAAGTATTTCAAGTTGGAGTTGTTCATCCTCCTTGGGGATTGCTATCCTATTTTGGAAAATAAGGAGTCCAGTGTCTGGGTCTATAAGATAACTCTTTACTTGTTCCTTTTTATGTAGCTTCTGAATAATCTGCTGGGTTGATTTTTTGGAGATCTGGGACTGAATTAAGGTTTCCAATTGTTTTTCAACCTGTTTTGCAGAGATAAAGAAAATTCTAGAAGTTTCAAAGTCAGTCTGTTTCAAGAGTTGTTTGAAATTTACTGGATTCTTTTCTGCATAGGGCATCCCCCCCTTGGGATAAACGTTGTCTCAACGTGACAAGACATCAGGAACTATTGATTGCTTTCCAGGTCTATAGACTATAGTGAAGTCAAATTCAGACAGAAACTCAGCCCAATGGGCTTGGCGACAAGTCAGGACTTTGGAGGTCATGAAATATTTAAGAGATAAGTGATCAGTGAGAACTTCAAAGGGAGAAGAAAGACTGAGGAGGTAAGCTCTCCAGATCTTGATGGCCCATAAAATGGCCAGGAGTTCCTTATTGTGGATTTCATAGTTCAGTTCAGCACTACCCAATTTCCTTCTTTCAAAAGAAATTGGGTGTTTGGATCCATCAAGGGAGACTTGGGTGAGGACAGCCCCTAGGGCATAATCACTGGCATCAGTCTCCAAAAAGGTTTGTAAGGAACAATCAAAATGTCTGAGTACAGGAGCTTTAGTAAAGGCTACCTTGAGGTCCTCAAACTGCTGCAGAGACCCTGGGGATAAAGGAAAAATGGGATCTGCTCCAGTTAGAGCAGTGAGGAGGTGCACCTTTCTGGAATAGTTAATGATAAACCTGCGATAAAAATTAGAAAAACCCAAAAACTGTTGCAAGGCCTTTTTGTTTGTTGGTGGTGGCCAGTCCAAGATCTTCTGGACCTTGGAGTTGTCCATCTCAATGCCACTTCTGGAAATGATATATCCAAGATAGTCCACTGAGGAGGCATGAAATTCACACTTAGAAGCCTTTGCATATAAGTTGTTCTTCCAAAGTCTGTTCAAGACTTCACACACATGAGCTGTATGTTCTGTTAAGTTTTTGGAAAAAATAAGAATGTCATTGAGGTATACCACCACACAGATGGTCAGAAGGTCTGCAAAAATGTCATTAACAAGACATTGAAAAGAGGCAGGAGCATTGGTGAGTCCAAAAGGCATTACCAAATATTTAAAACTCCCAAACTGAGTCCTGAATGCTGTAAGATGTTCATCCCCTTCCTGAATTCAAAGGAAATTATAAGCACCCCTGAGGTCAATTTTGGAAAAAATGGTAGAACCAGAAAAGACTGTTAATAAGTGGGTCATGGGAGGAATGGGATACTGATTCTTTTGATTCACAGCTTTGAGTTTGCAATAGTCAACACACAATTGAAAACCACCATCCTTCTTTCTTACAAAGAGGACAGGTTCTCCAGTGCTGGAAGTGCTGGGGCAAATGAAACCTTTCTCTATATTTTCCGCTATATAGGCTTGTAGGGCCTCCTTCTCATGGTGAATAATGGAGTAGATAGGCCAAACTGGAGGCATAGGGCCTTCCAGTTTGATATGATGGTCGTAAGCGTGATGAGGAGGGAGTTTATCAGCTTTGACCTTGGAAAAAAACATCTAAAAAGGCATGATAAGCATCAGGAACTCTCTCCATCAAAGTTTCAATTTCATCAGTTTCCTCATCTTCATCCAAAACTTCTGCAGTAGCCTGCTTTCGGTCAGGGTCAGAAGTGGAAATAATCATACGCAAAAATTGAACAGATAGATCATCCTTCATATCCTCCAAGAATTTCAGAGAATGTCCAAAGAATATCCTGTTCACAGAAGTAGTTGTTGAACTCAAAGGGAAGTGTTGTGAGTGCATAGATTCTGAAAAGGGGACAGGAGCAGTGACCTGCAGGTTCACTGGCGGAAAGGAAGTAGTGGCCAAGGAGAGTTCAACAGAAGAGCAATGATCCAAAGTTGGTTGGTGTCTTGGGGTGATCAATTGCAGTTGCCAATTTACCTCTGGGTTCCAGAAATGGAGGAATTCAATACCTAGAATAATGTCTTCTTTGGGGGGAGTATCAAAAACCAAGAAATCCCATTCTAAGTTGGGAAAAGAGGGAAAAGAGAAATTGAAGGAAACCTTATGGGTGATTTCCTGGGAAGGTGAGTCAGAAAGACTGAAGGTAAATAAGAAGATAGGAGTGGTCAGAGGTTTGAGTGACAGAGAAAACTTTGAAACCATAGATTTTGAAATAACAGATTGAGTTTCTCCAGAGTCAACAAGTACACTGTAAGCCTGGTTATTGGACAAGCAAACAAAACGTAAGTCTTTAGAAGGAGGGTTAGAGTCTTTTCTTTCCAAAGTTTGTACTCAAATATTGGGAGGGTGATGGTCAAGGAGAACCACATTCCCATCACCTAGTCTTTTCCCTGTTTGGGTTTCATAGGATTGGGCTTCTGGCCAGGCTTAAAATCTGGACGTTTCCTGCAGAGACTAATTTTGTGAGTTCCTCCACAGTAGTTACACAAACCCTCTCTTTCTCTCCTAGCTTTTTCTTCAGCCTTGAGGTGTCCATCCTCTCCCACGTTGGGATCGGGAACATAGGTTGGAGTAGAATTAGTAGGGGTTGTCTTAGCCTTCCCCTTAAACCTACCTGGTTGGCTGGTCTGTCAAGATTTCTGAGGATTGGGAAGACTGGGTCAAGGTCTTGAGGTCTCAGGGAGAGTGAAGGACTTCTCCCGGATCCTTTCATGGTAACAAGTGTCATAATTAAGAACAATATCCATTAGGTCTTGCAAGGTTTCTTGAGGTCCATCATAGCCAGCTAGTTGGTCCAGTAATCTGGCTGGGAGACCCTGTCTAAAATGAAAGAAAAAGGCTTTATCACCCCACCCAGAGACCTTGGTCATAAGTGTCCTGAATTCAGTGATATAGTTAGTAGCGTAACCATTGTCTTTCATCTTAAGAAGGGTTAACTCCTTCTCAGCAAGCTGGATTTCCAGACAATCCCCAAAAAGGGTATGAAGCTGTTGAGTGAATAGAAGCCAGGAGTTAAGTATGAAGTCTGGCTCATGATTACCAATGTGAGAAAGATGGGGTTGGATCCATCAACTGGCATTTCCTGAAAGGTAGGAGACTGTAAAAAATACTTTCTTTCTGTCATTAGCAAAAACTCTCTCATCATTTGCAAAGATTAGTTCACAAGCTTGAAGGAAGGGTCTAAGCTTGGTTGGGTTAGTTCCATCAAATTTTTCTGGGGCATTGATAGATGGAGATTTAAAGTTAGCAGAGGGTCCTTGGTCAGCAGGTTTAGAAAGATGAGTCATTGCAGTGGTCATTTGCTGAAGAATGGTCAGCAGGGCAGGGTCAGTTGAAGGAACCTGAGTGGTGGAAGGAAGGTTGGTGTGTGGGGAAGGTGAAGGAACTGCTGTTGCATTAGAAGTTTGACTAGGATTACCCTCTGGGGATGGTGAACCCAGGCCACTCAAGATTCTAGAATCAAATCCTGAGTCCTCATCCTCTTCATCTTCCTCACCTTCTCCTGGGATTGGGTCCATGCTTGCATCATAGGCAGGAGAGTCCAAACCATGGTAACCTGGGCTTGGAAACTGACCTGTGACTCTGTGGAGGCTAGCATTGTCAGAAGAAGGAATAGTAGAAAGGGATACTTGGGGAATAGGTTCCAATAAACCTGTATCCATAGGAGTGGAAGTGGTAACCACTGGTGCAGCCAAGTTAGAAAAAGTCCTACCTGTTCCACAAGATCTAGGGGTAGAATGGTCAGTAGGTTCAGTGTCACCTCTGCCCCTGGAGCTACGGGTGACTGCTGGGCTAGAAATGTGAGAAAAAAGAGCACGTTGTGGGGGCATTCTTACTTCTAAGAATAATTAGTTACCCAAAAGTTTTTCTTCACCTTGGAGCAAGAATAAAATGATTAAAAGGAATTTTTCTTCCTCTAATTACCTTTATGGGACAGTCAAATACTGGTTACTATACCTTGTCTAAGTGTCAAAGCGTCAAAGCGTCAAAGTGTTGAAGTGTCGAAGTGTCAAAGCGTCAAAGCATCGAAGTGTTGAAGTGTCAAAGTGTAAAAGCGTCAAAGCGTCGAAGCGTTGAAGTGATACTTAGAGGATGGAGAGCTGGATCTTTTGAGTAGGTTTGACAGTAAGAAAAGGATAGCAATGAAAATGGCCACAAATCAAATAGCAAAGTTCAAGGTTGGGACAGAAATAAAGCAAACAAAAATTGCCACAACTCAATAGCAAGATTTGATGCTGTCTAAAAGGGATAGGGAGTGTGGTTGGTGAAGAAGGGGTTATTTGGGAAGAAATCAGTTTAATGTCACAAGGGCTGCTGACATGCAAGCAGGGCTTGGCACAGAGGGGTCTCTACCCACAGTAGACTTAGGGGCAAGGTTACTGAAGGAGGCTACAAGGAGCAGAGGAGGATTGGGTTGAAGGGTGCTGAATGAAACTTGCTGGGAAGGATCTCCTAGTAAGAAGTAGTAAACTGATTTCTGGGGGAACCATCAGGAAGAGGGAAGAGGAGGCTTATTAAATAGACAAGAGGTTGGAACTACAACAGAGGTACAAGTGATTGGGGCTCAGACTATACATATGATGTCATGGGAACAGTCTAAGTAACAGAGAGGGTTGATCAGGTATGCTACTACATTAGGTTAGGCTGCTTCTACATTGGGGCAAGGTTCCAGGTCTGAGCTTTCTAAGTTGGGAGAGTACAGTTGAAGGATGTACAGTGTACATGGGGGTCATGACACTATGTACTAAGTAGAGAGAGTATGTAATACAATCTGCAAGAGGATGTACATAAAGATTCCCAAAGGATAAACCACACAGAGGAGGTATGGGTTAGACAGAGAGATAACCCAAAGAGGTATGGGTTAGAAAGAGAGATAACCAAAAGAGGTATGGGTTAGACAGAGAGGTAGAGTAGAGCCTGGGAGATTGAGTATGTGCAAGCCTATGGAGTCTATCTGTGTATAGTATGAGGTTAGACTATATGTAGATATGTGCTGCATGAAGATCCTGAGGTATATAGTTACTGGAGACATATTGATGTAAGTCTCCTGAGCCCTGAGGTTGAAGTTCATGAGAAAGTAGATCAGGCCTGAGGTTTAGACTGAGGTTAGACTGAGTTTGGTGTCAGTATGACAGACTGGACCCAGGTGTGCCCTGGGTCCCACCTGGCCCATTTGAGGGGCCAGGGGCTGGCTGCATGAGGCAACCAGCCCATAAACAATGTAATGAGGCCATCATGGCTGGTTGTAATGGACAACCAGCCAAGGGGATTGAACAGCAAGGGGCGGGTTCAGCCCTGTAACGGTGGAAACACTGGAATGGACTGGAATAGGCCGGTCGTAAGGGTTCAGGAACAGAAGCCATGCGGGTTGATGTAGTCCCAACCAAGTAACAAGGCCAGTAGAGCCTGTAGAGCTCTTTTGGTGCGGAAAATTTGCCTTTTGGCTTGTTGTATCATGGGCTCACAAGAGGCCAATCTTTTGTACTTAAGGATCTCTTCTCCCTGCTGTTTTCCATCCATTCATTCATCATTCCAATAAAATTCATCCAACATGTTGCCCCATTGTGAGAGCCCCATTAGCCAATATTGACACCCAGTGTCCAGCATTTCTTTTGCTTTAAATACTGCTCATTTGCCTAAGCTAAATTCTGGCCATAATTCTAACACATTGGTTGGCAAAAATCTTTCCCCACTGAGCTTCCAGACTCCAGTTGTACAGCAAGACTAAGTTTCCTTTCTGCAACAGGTCCCCCAGCCAATGGGAAAAGAACTTTTTGCAGTAGCAGACCAACCCCCTTTGGGTCTTCTTCAACCTCTCTGCGGCCTTGGCCAGCATTTCATTGTGCCTCTGGAGTTGTTTGGAAAACCCCTAGACAAGTTCCGCTGATGTCTTAACTTTCCACCAGTCCATGCCCATGAAAGTCTCCATCTTCCCATAAAATTCTTGAGCCCAATTTCTACTGGAAGCATGGGCTGCTTCCCAAAGAGTAACTTGTATGGTAAGTAACCTGTCTATTGCTTCAAGGAGATTCAATCTGCTGAAAGAAACACCGGAAGCCTTTCCTGCCACCACTTGCCATCCATCCACACATCTTCACCAGGGCTTCCTTGATGGGCTAATTCCCATGCTCAATCATCCGGGTGCCCTCCAGATAAGAATCTGCCACGCAGCCAAAGTCTGCTTCACAACCCTAAAACAGAACCATCAGGAAACCTCAGAACTCAACACCCCCATCTGCTGTGACCAGGCAAAGCAATCCATATAGAGAAAACCAGTCCTCCTCCAGAAACTGAGCAACCATCTAGGCTAAAAACTTCACCAGAGGGCGCGCCTCTACCCGCCCCGACAGACTCTCCCATGCAAAAAGCAAGTATACAAACTTCCCTGCCTTTATGTGAACCACGTTGAGAGAAAACTGCCTGAACAGCATTTCCTCTCCCATAGGATGATCTGCCTCCCTGGGAAACCTCAAGCTTTGCCGCTGAAAGGCCTTGCACAACTTTGCGCACTCTTGCACTGCGCACACAACTCCTGGCCACCAGAATCTTGCTTTCACCCTCCTCTGTGTCTTGATCTTGCCCCAGTGACCAAGGTTTTTATGGAGTCACCTCAGGATTACTTCCTGGTCCATCCTCAATGATGCAACCACAAGAGGCACAGGGGCGCTCTGCTGACACAACTGTCCCTCTTGCAGGTAGAATTTCCCCGCGCGCTGCCTTTCCCAACAAATAACTGCCCCCGCAGTACCATCAGGGAATCAGAGATCTTGCAAATAGGAGCATAGAACTGCATTAAACCCAGACTGGTGCATGGGAGACAGAAATGTCACAATTAAGACCCACAGGAGCCAAGGGGGCAAAGGGGAGGGCAAGATGAAAAATCATCATGCATATGCATAAAGGGACAGACAAACTGTTGTCTATCCATTGAATCCTCTTCTTTCTTTACCTGTCATTTCCACTCTCCTTGCTCATCACCCTCAGGTGATCTTGTCACGTCTCTGCTCCTTGTCTTGTCTCCTTTCCTCATCTTAACTCTGGTTGTGCCGTTCTGGAAACTCACCCATGGTGACTCTCAAAGGTGAATAATTCTTCATTCTTGGTCTCAAAATTCTTCAGCCCCTGTTGTTCTTCATCCTTTCATGTCTTGCTTGTCCAGAAATCAATGGTCATTTCCACTCTCCTTGCTCATCACCCGCAGGTGATCCTGTCACATCTCTGCTCCTTTTCTTGTCTCCTTTCCTCATCTTAACTTTGGTTTTGATGTTCTGGAAACTCATCCATGGTGACTATCAAAGATTTCACAAGAAATAAAACTCCACAAATCCTACTTGGATGACAGGGGCCTCCCCATCAAGGGGATCCATGCCTTTGAACAGATCCTCTTGAGTATACCACAATCGCGCATCTGGCATTGTGAATACCTTCCCCAGAACATGCACCACACTGAAAGAGAAAATCTGGAGAAATGCTAGCCACCTGGTCATGGAGGTGTTTGGAAATTCCGGAAATTTGATCATCTGCGCCAAGGCCTCTGAGTCCACCAAGAGTTTGAAGTGAAATCCCAAAAGGAGGTGCTGGAGCCTCTGTAAAATATTGGTAATGCTTCACAGTTCCAACTTTTGCTGCAAGTATCAGCTTTCCGTTGCAGTAAAGGTAAACAAATTGTAGAGAACTGGCCAATCCTTCGCTTCCTCTTCCTGAATTAGGAAGCCCCCTGCCCCAAACTCACTAGATTCAACTGCCAAGCCTATCCCTCTGGAATTTCAGTAAAGGTACCAGAGGACAATGTTGCACCCCACAATATATCTCCTTGATCTTTGAGAACGTTTTGTCACATCCAGTAGTCCAATCCCACCTTGCACCCTTCTGTTTCAATGCTTGCAACGGGCTTGCCACCTCTGCAAACCTTTTGATGAACATGCCAATGTAACTAAACAACCCCAAGAGCTGGAAGATGTGTGAAACCATCCCCGCGGTCAGCCACTCAAGAAACTTGTTCCATTTCTTTGCCGTGATCTGGCTATCATCAAAAGCCACCATGTGTTCCTAGACCTCAAGAGCTGGGATGCAGACTGCCAGCTTCTTCCCCAACACCATGAGTACTGCATCCTTCATCCAGAACAAGATCTGTTCCAGTGTGTCCTTGTATTTGCAGAAAAAACAACAAATTGTGGGGCCTTTGTAATCCAACTTTGGGACCTTGATACCCGCATTGTTCATGAAGATTTGAACACCCTGTGGAAGATTGTTGCACAAAATCTAATTTTTTTGGGCCTGATAAACTGCCAACAATTTGGTTGCACCTTGCTGAAACCATTTCAGCTGCATACTTCCCAACCTGGTCTCAGCTGTGGTCAGTGGCCACAAATTGGAGTATATTTCCAATCGGTAATACCCTCCCATCACATCTACCAATCCATAACATGCACGCGCAGCCATTTATTCCAAGAATTTGTCAACCAATGGGGGAAATCCTGTGTCCTGGATTGTGAAGGAGTTGAGCCGCTGAAAATCATGGACAATTCTCAAAAACTTTCTGTCCTGCTTAACCACCACATAGATTGGGCTAGAGTAAATCAAAGCAGACTGTTTGTAAAGCCCCACCATTACGCACTTGCACACAAATTCCAGAAAGGTCTTCCAAAACGTCCGGGGAATTGGGATTAGCTTAATCTGCCAAAGTTCTTGCAGAGACGTCAGGATCACATAAGGGTTTCCTATCTTTCCCTTCAATAACCTGTGCTTGTCCGGTCCAAAGGCAAGACCCTTCTCACAAAGCACCAACACCAACACCATAAAGCACTGCTCCTTCACCCTCAACCAACCTGGAAGCCCAAAATTGAGAGCATCAATCCGCACTGACAAAGTTACCCACCACAACTTCCTCAAGGCTGTTTTCAAGGGTCTCCTGGGAACAGGAAATTGGCTACAGAGGCCTATTAAGTCCCTGCAGCATTGGCTGGTTCCCAGGCCAGACCTTCCGCACCAACGGCTTGTATTTCCCAGAATTAAACCTCACCATAAAAATGCATACCTTTTCCCCATTGTAAGTCCTATAAATAACCAAACCAGGGATTTTATCTTTGCTCACAACTGTTGCACAATGATAGGGTTTACAAAACACAGTACCTCCTGGAGATTCATTCTGAGGAAGGGAACTTACTTCTGGCACTTTGCCCTCTGGGCTTCTACCTCCTCCACCTGATCCTTGCTAGTTGGCTGTCTTTGCAAAGCCAGAGCCTGCTTTGTGTGGTTTCTGTTGGGGTTAAACCTGCAAGCATGATGTTTCACCACAGTACAGAGGCTGTGCAGTTGAACCTAGACTAGTAATAACAAGCAACACTGGCAGCCACAAGCGCCTTTAGCCTAGTTGGTAAAGGCAGCACTCTAGTATGTGTCTCAGTCTATCTGAGGTTGTTGGTTTGAATCCCACCAGACATATCTTCATTTTCAAATTCTCAACAGGTTGTTAGCCCAGACTAGCTCTAACAAATACACAAATTAAATAACAAAGAATACTTCTTGCATCTGGCCCTATTGTGAAAAAATAAAAGGATCTGGGAATCTCTCCTGTAAAACATATGAAACCCACCAATGTAATGTACAAATTGTCATCTCCTGGCCATCCAGCCCTCAGAATCACTGGTGTTGAGAAGCTCAAACCTCCAGGCCCAAATTCAATCTATCTGGACTGTAGGTTTGTCATGAGCTATCACTTTAAAGCAACCAAGGTTGCTTAGGTCCTAGAGGAAGTCCTGGTTGCCAACAAATCTCCTCAATGGAAAGAAGACAATGTATCAGTTTGATCAACTATCTGCAAGACTATTGACTCTGCAAACATATGGCATGCCCACCAATTGGAGGACTCAGATGATGCTAAGGGCATGTGGGACTCTCTCCACACAGCCAACCAAGACTTGTCAGCGGGAGGAAGGATTTACTGGCTGCTAAAATTGGTCCTTGCTTGTATGACCGGCAACAACATAGACTCCCATTTGGACAAAATGAGTGTCTTAGCGGAACACCTCAAGGCCCTGATCACAAAGGACAAGCGACTTAACCCAGACATCATCCACTTCACTGCTCTCCTCATTTCCCTCCCTGATGACTGGCTAAGCTGTGTTTCCTAAATAATGAAAAAGGAAGAAATTACCTCCAACATGATCATATGGGCTCTGAAGCAGGAATTACTCCACCAAAAGTCTAGAAACAAAAGTGATTCCGTTTCCTTGCCCTCAAAAGCATTCAACTCACACTCAAACCAAAAACTGGGTAGTCAACACCAACCCCAGGATTGTTGAACTCCCATTGACCCAAACTTTCATTGTTCCCATAGCTCCAGGCAAGCTCACAATTTAATTTTGCGCTTCAAAGCTTCAAAGATCTTATCTCAAACAAACTTCAGACCCTCAATAAATTGTCCAACTCAGAACCTGCTCCTCCCAAGAGAACATCCAAGAAACATGCTCCATCTGCCAAGGAAGGAAGAGTTTTGGTTTTACCAGTTGGGCCAGAATCTGATGATGACAACTCAGATTTCAAAGACTCAAATGTGGTTGTTGTCAGCTGATGACCCAGCTGTGAGTCCAACTGCCACAATAGTGCATGCGGGCGCACCCGGCACAGAGGGAAGCCAACCATCTGGGGACAATACAAAGGGGAGGAAGGATGAAAGTGAAGAAGGGTAGGAGGAGGAAGGTCTGTAGGACTCCATCTCAAACCTCAAGGTCAATTGCCAATGTAAGACTCCAAATGGTGCTATGCCGTGGCAATTCTGTGGAGGGGAAAGGTGCTGTTTAGGCTACCCTCCTGAGCATTAAAAAAATATTTAAATGTAACCAAGATCAACATCCAGAACTTTTAAGTGAGGAATCAGGTAGTAAGGATAAAGTCTGAAAATATTTGGTAGCAATTGAACAGCACTATCTGAGGCAAGATTACATGTTCAATATTTGAACAAAAGAAGATTAAAGTTTTTTTAAATTTCAAAAGAACAAAGATGTTGCATGTAAACAACACCCAAAAGCTAGTAACTCTGGTTTTCAGCAGAAGATTGGGGATGATCAACTCAAACCCCAACCAACCTCAAGGTTCTCAATGAACACGCACAAATCTCTGCAATCAAGCGCTTGAAGGGAGCAAGATAACTGAGGGTGGCCATAAAAGACAAAGCAAAATGTTTTGAGAAGCTCTAAAAGAAAACAATAACTGATTTGAACAGGGATAACCTCAACACTTCTCAAGGAACTCAGGAGTAGGCTGGCAGAATGCAACTTTGAAAAATAACAGAGGTATAACACTCCAGGTTTTAGGCTTAATAAAACCTCTTCAATCAAACCTGATTGGCTCCGGAAAGATGATCGAGAAAAGATTGGGACCAGTATGGTCAGAGGAAGGGATCAAAGAGTGGCGTAACACACTCAATGTCAGCTTGCTACTATTGCAGAGCAAGCTGCAAAAATAACAAAAATAATGTAAAAATGAGAATATTGAAATTGACTTAAGAAGGAGTGACAACTCCTTGAGTATTATTGCAGAAATGATTTCTCCGCCTAAAATTAGGTAGGGTCACTCACTGACCCCAGCCTTGAAATCCAACTCCGTATAATTATAATAATTAAAGAAAGGAAAGACCAAAATACCACGACACCGCCATGGGACTTTTTGGCCAATTAAATATTTCACATGTATTGTCATGTATAGGTTTCACACCTAAAATTCAGTCAGAATTGTGGTTTTGTGTATATTTTAGGAGTTACATACGGAAATGTGTACTGTCACAATTCCTGCAAGCAGCCGGGGAAACCAATACACCTGCGCACGGCTGAGCAGAAGCAATGCCACCCTTTCAGCGTACCCTGAAAAGCCTTGTACGCAGCCCTGGGCCTCTGAAAAGTACGCAGCTGCGGGACTACAGGTTGACAGAGTGACAGGCGGCCTAAAAAGCCCAGGTACCACGTAAACCTGCTACAACCTACACGGGAACATTCTACATATTTAATAAATTTTCCCGTGAATATTAGATAGTCTAAAAATAAATAAAAGTATATCAAAATACCTAAATAACTTTTATACGTATTTTTTTATTAATATAATTAAAAATACCAAAAATGTCGAAAATAATATAACTGCTATTTGTAAAAATATATTAAAATACTTTGAAATACAATTGTGAGAACTTTAAGGCATCAATATTTTAGTGACATACTAAGGAACCTAATGATGTAGAAATATTACATGAACTCCCATGATTTATATCTTCAAGGAATTCTTTTTAGTAAATCAACTGAATTTCAAAAATAAGGAGTAAAATCAATATCACAATTTTAGTCCAATCAGTTAATACATAATGGGAACCCACCTGACATCAGATTACCCGTAGGAATGCCTATTAAAAGAATTATTAACATACTGGGAACATTTACTAAGGATCATTAATTAATAATAAAGAATATGGACAGATTAGTCTTATTCACACGTCCAAAACATCAATTCAAAGGTAGAATAATTCCCATACCCTGTGGAATTAGATATTACCCCTGCTATAGCACATAGAAAATGTGGCAGGCTAGCACTGGTTACCCTGCTAGCCTTAGTTTCCGTCCCTTTGAGCCCCTGTATCCCTCAGCAGGACAATATTGGGACTCAAAGAGCTATAAATAAGGAGCTCTTTTGAGGATATTGATACCCAGAGACCCAGTTATATTGTTAGAATTTGAGTTTTTATATATGTGACTTTCACTGGAGTTTTAAGTATCTTTGATTGGATTGATTTGATTTATTTTGTTATTGTTATTGAAGTATTGAAATAATGGGTAAAATATAACTAGGCTGTGTTTTTTTGTATTGTGATTGCCAGACTGTCCAATAATTGAATTTCACATACCATTTCACTAAAACTGCTTATGCTAATTTTAACTTATTCATTTTGTACTCAACCACTTATTATCCTATTGTGTATTTAGTCTATTTAAACACGGGTGCTCTCAAGTGGAATTCATCATCTGTTCAGACAATTTCATCAACAGGAGTGCCCTTTTCCCCCTGTCCTCAGGTCCGTTACGCTTGACATTATAAGCTCCTTTCATTATTTTCTCATTTAAATTTTACTTCATCAGAGCTTAAGCTCTCTTTTTTTTCATAGGGTTAAAAGCCTATGCTCAACCTGAGCCATCTATCTTCCTTTCAATTGGTTTGCCTTCAATCGTCTCATCCTAAAATCAATCTTGAACTATTTTGGCAAGCGGGTGAGATGGGGATGAGCCTTGTCAGTGACACTCATGCTCATCCCATCCATCCACTTCGACGGTAGGCATCAACCATCAACTTCAAATCCACTTCAACAGTAGGCATCAACCATCAAATTTGACTTAATAACCCAACAAATAATTTTTTATCTGGATCATCCGCACCTCAAGATTCCAAGTTATTCACATTTCTGGAATAAATGGGAGAGACTTCCAATCTTGCATTCGGAAGTTGGTTGGAAGGCGTAAGTTGGTTGGAAGGCCAGGGGTTGAGCTAATTCATCAATTTGATTTGACCAAGAAATTGATTCAATTCTCACCAGAATGATGGGTCCTAGCTCAGCCATGGCAGATAGAGCCAAACTTGGTAAATTGAGAAAACGGATGTCAACTCAAAGCTGATGATTACTAGGCCTAGCCAATAAAAGCCAATGAATTGAATCAAGATCCTAGCTTCCCACCAACCAAATCAAGATCCTACCTTCCTACCGACTTCAGCAAATGACAACAGCACCAACAAAAATCTAAGAGTCTTAATCAATTCCCAACAAGTGTGCGCAATCCAAAAACAACCAACGAGTGTTTGATCAGTTTTGTTTGTTACTACGTCAATAAGGAACCAAATTTCTAAGATCACCTACCTAAATCTTTCAATAAACAAAACCGACAAGACAGATCAGTGGCCAAATTAAACAAACCAAGAATTATGTTACGATGGTAACCTTTCCAACGGATGCCTTCAAATTTGCCAAACTTGCGCTTTAGGGATACCCCGGTTCAGGAAGAATACAATTGATTCCCCAAAAAAGTCTTGCTGACACCAACCATCATTGAAACCTTAGTTGCCTAGTTGATTTGATTGAATCCGATTTGGATCAACAAGATGGATTTCTTCCTTGTATTGCACTTGGGCTGAGGAAGCGACTACCCCCCCTATTTTCAGTCATCAGGGACTCATTTGAGAAGAGATAGACATACCTTCAACCTGCAAGCCATCAATCAAGTTCAATTGGAAGACTGGGGTACTTGTTGCTCGCTACCTAACTGCAATCTCCTGGTACTGAGGTTTGAGAATAAATCAAGCTGATCCAAAACGCAGGCAGTCAATTCATTGGTGTTTTTGTCACCCTGGATTGTCAGGAGCAAATGAACAATTCAAATTTGAGTCCAATCAAGGCTTTCAAGAAGCAGTTTGGAGTCAAGGATCGAAGATTCAAAGAACACATTGAGCAGCCACCATCTTGAATTTGATCCTATCTCTCCAAAGCCCAGCATCAATATCAGGTTCAACGGAGGTAGAAGGTAGGTCAATATGAGACGAGCGTTGCAAGGTGGCCACTATCCCAGCAAGTCCAATGGTCTGCCAACTAGATTTGACATCAGCTTGGTCAAGTATATTGAATAACAAGGAAACTCTCCGCTGGCTGCCGTCATCTAAGTACATACCTTGCCTATTCTTCACAAACATGTTTTCCTATTTCCATTATGTCATTACTTCCGTCCGCCCGAAACCTTTAAGTCCTGCCTGCATGTCTTTTTCTTTGTGTCTGCTGTCATCTCTCTTTCTCAAATTCCTTTTTCAAATCTTTCTTTGACCACAAACCTCTCAGACAACCCTTCCTCCACACTCCAGTATTTATTCGCCCCAAAACCACCCGTCGACCATCTTTCCATTTTCCTCACCTCGTGCTTGTTTCCTTAACTCACCAGGTCCGTTGCTCCCATTCCCCCCCTCGTATTATCAGAGGTACTCATCCTCATTGTTGTCCCAAAGGTACCTCTTCCTCCTGTTTCATTCCTTTGTGTATTCTTCCGTTATGTTTCTTTAAGATTAACTCCACCTCACTCAATTTGCAATCTATCACCTCGTGCTTGTTTCCTTAACTCACCAGGTCCGTTGCTCCCGTTCCCCCCCGCGTATTATCAGAGTTACTCATCCTCATCATTGTCCCAAAGGTCCGTTGCTCCCATTCCCCCCCGCGTATTATCAGAGGTACTCATCCTCATCGTCGTCCCAAAGTTCTTCCCGTCAACCAATTATGAGACCGGTTTAGCTTTAACCAACAACTAGAGTAAATCCTCAATATGGTCAAACTATCCGTCAAACTTCTTGAGAAGTCAAAACTATCTGGGACAAATTATCTCGACTGGAAACTCAGGATGGAGTCAATTCTTCAACTCAAACATCTCTTCAAACTAGTCATCCAATCAGAATCCAAAGACGAGAAAAATCATCTAAATAAACTTGACCCCAACCAATCAGCCGACGCCTACGCCATCATTTCCCTAAACTGTGATCCCAAGATCATTTCCCAATTTAGTCCCGACGCTCAAGGAGATCCCTCAAAACTATGGAAACTCCTAAACAACTACTACCAGCCCAAAACCATCCAAAATCAAAATATCTACCTCAACCGCATCTTTACCAGTATCCTCACGTCTGGATCACTCGAGCAAAACCTGAACACCCTCTCTGAGAACACCTGGCTCCTATGCAGTCTTATTGAAAAATCCACCTCCAAACCCTTGGCCCTACTCAACTCAGTCATTGCCATGTGGGCCATAGTTAATCTACCCCCTGAATTCCGTGTTGTTGGGGAACTTCTCATCAAAAAATGTGAAATTGAAAAGAAGACACCTTCTCTCAAGGACACGCAAGAAGAACTGAGATCATACATCCAGCAAAATTCAGAGTTGGCCAAACATTCCAAAGCCCTTGCAATTAAACGCTCTAATTCCAGACCAGACTATCCTCATTGCTCTAATGGCATACACAATCCATTAACCAAGCATCCTGAGTCCAAATGCAGTCAACTCAAAAGAAAGACTGAATCCAAAATAGTGAAGTCGTTGGTCTCCGCATTTGCCACCTCAACCTTGGAAATAATCCTGGATTCCCGTGCATCGGCTACCATGTTCAACTCCCCCAATTTCTTCTCAAACCTTTCCCCAACGGATGAGAACGTCTACCTTGCCAATGGAAAAACCATAAAGGCCACCGGGAAAGGCACAGTCTTCTTAGATCTACCTTTGATGAAACTGTCTCTCAGCAACTGCCTCCTTGTACCCTCCTTGGCCACCAACCTCATTTGCATGGGAACTTTCCTCCAAAACAACCACACCATCTCCTCTGGCGGGGAAAGCTCATTCTTAGTCAAGGATCACCAATCCAACACAGTCATGACGGGATCTTTTCACTCTGGCAACTTTGTGGTTCACCAAGAGCAACATTCCGTTCACAATGTCTCCACTCTCTCTCTCTCTCCAAGGAAACCGTTCTTCATCAAGCCTCTGGTCATCTGTCCACCAAATACCTCTCCAAGATGTATCCCAACCTAAACTTTTCCAATTTCATTTGCCCATCATACGACACGAGCAAAAGCCATATAATCCCCTTCCCAGGCACCTTCCCTACCCCCACCCAAAAGCTCAAATACCTTCATGCTGATCTCTGCGGCCCAATTACCCCTCCTTCAATCTCTGGGAAAAGATATTTTCTCCGAGTCGTGGACGGTTTTTCCCACTATGTGTGGATAAAATTCCTAGATCTAAATTCCAACACGGAGGAAGCTCTCAGAAGCCTGTTCACCAAAATCCAAGTCACAGCAAAAGAAAAAATCACCTACCTAGTCAGTGACAACGGCACTGAATTCAAGAACTCCTCCTTGTCAAAGTTCTACTCTTCCCTGGGTATCCAACACCTCACCACCGCTCCATACCACCCTGAGAACAATCCCCTTGCCAAACAAGGAAATCACACCACTGTATCCAAGGCTTGATGCCTCCTCAAGGACTCAGGGCTCCCTCTTGGGTACTGGGAAGAAGCTGCCTGCACCGCCGTGTATCTAGAGAATCTCACTCCGTGTCAATCAATCAATTTTGCCACTCCTCACAAGAAATGGTTTGACAAACCTCCTTCTCTCAAACACCTGCAACCGTTTGTTTGCCAAGCCTTCTACCATCTCAAAAAACCAAAGGGGAAATTCGGGGATTGAGGAGCAGCCGGAATCTTTCTGGGATACGGGAACGGACACCGGACCTATCGAGTTCTGGAAATGGAGAAAGATCCAAAAACTTACAAAGAGGCAATAAATGGCCCCGATGCTCCAAACTGGATCAAGGAAATCAACAAGGAGCTTGCTAACATGGACAAACATGGTTTTTGGTCTCCGTATCACCCTCAACCCAAAAAAACCGTCCACTGCCTGAGCACCATCTGGGTATTCCGCCAGAAGACGCTCGCCAACGGCAACCTCACAAAATTCAAAGCTTGGTTATGCGTCCGGGGTTTTTGGAAGAGGGAGGGCATTGACTACTCCAACGTCTTCTCTCCCACCGGGCGACTCACTTCCCTGCGAATACTTCTGGTCATGTGCGCAAATCACTCCTTTCTGGTTTACCAGATGGACGTGAAATGTGCGTTCCTGAATGGCAAGCCGGAGGAGAAGCTATTCATCTCATGTCCCAAGGGTCTTGCCCCCGTTGCCTCCAACACACTCATCTTAAACAATTTTCTTTAAGGTCTGAAACAGAGCACGCAATGCTGGCACACCGCACTCACGACTGCCCTCAAACACATCGGATTAACCCCTTCAAATACCAACCCCTGCCTCTATTACTCAACCGACCAAGCAAGACCCCTCTGGCTGTACGCCCATGTTGAAGATCTCCTGTTTGGAGGGATGTCGGCGGACGAATTACGAAAACAAATCCTTAATCACTTTGACATGGAAGATCTCGGTATTGCCAAATATGCCCTGGGGACCCGGATAACGCTGAATGACAGATATTTTTCCCTCCGCCAAGACAAATACATAGAAGGGATTCTTCTTGAATTTGCCATTGGTAACCATTGCTGCACCCCCACTCCCCTCCCCAGCACGTACCGCTCTCTCAAAGCTGACCCCTCCGATGCTCCCACACACCCCCCCATTCAACTACCGACAAGCGATCGGACTCCTCCAATACCTGGCTCTGTGCACACGGCCTGATCTATCTTTTGCCTGTGCCTTCCTCTCTCAATTCCTGGAAAAACCCTTGTCCAATCACTATCAGGTGGTCATCCATGTGCTTTGGTACCTTCAACACTCCAAGCACCTCGAGCTCGCTCTAGGCAAGGCTTCCCCTCCTCACCCACCAAACAAACTAATGGGTTTTTGTGATGCCGATCACAGAGGCACGTGTGAATGGCGCTCCTTTTTGGGATCCCTCGTCTACTACAATGGGACTATAGGTTGGCGCAGCCACAAACAAAAGGTCGTCTCAATATCATCGGCTGAGGCAGAATTCAATGCTCTCACCAAATGCTGCCAAGATCTGACCTGGGTAGCGAATCTCATGGAGGAAATTACTGGCACTCGCCCCTCAATCTCCCTTCTCACCGACAACAAAAGCTCCCGGGCCATTGCGTCCAACAAAATCTACCACCACGGCACTCGGCACATGAATTTTTGACTCTACTTTGTGCGTGACCTGGTCCTCAACAAAGAACTGACTCTGGAGTACCTGTCGTCCCATCAACTTCCCGCCAACGCCCTTACAGAAAACGTCACCGGCCCCAAACTTAGTGAACACCTCCGATTCATCATGGGACCGGCCCCGGGAAGTGCAAATTGAGTCAGGTGCCTGGGTGTATTGAATAACAAGGAAACTCTCCGCTGGCTGTCGTCATCTAAGTACATACCTTGCCTATTCTTCACAAACATGTTTTCCTATTTCCATTATGTCATTACTTCCGTCCGCCCAAAACCTTTAAGTCCTGCCTGCATGTCTTCTTCTTCGTGTCTGCTGTCATCTCTCTTTCTCAAATTCCTTTTTCAAATCTTTCTTTGACCACAAACCTCTCAGACCACCCTTCCTCCACACTCCAGTATTTATTCGCCCCAAAACCCCCTGTCGACCATCTTTCCTTTTTCCTCACCTTGTGCTTGTTTCCTTAGCTCACCAGGTCCGTTGCTCCCGTCCCCCCCCGCGTATTATCAGAGGTACTCATCCTCATCGTCTTCCCAAAGGTACCCCTTCCTCCTGTTTCTGTCCTTCGTGTATTCTTCCATTATTTTTCTTTAAGATTAACTCCACCTCACTCAATTTGCAATCTATCACCTCGTGCTTGTTTCCTTAACTCACCAGGTCCGTTGCTCCCGTTCCCCCCTGCGTATTATCAGAGGTACTCATCCTCATCGTTGTCCCAAAGGTCCGTTGCTCCCGTTCCCCCCCGCGTATTATCAGAGGTACTCATCCTCATTTTCGTCCCAAAGTTCTTCCCATTAACAAAGTACTCTTCCTGGGATTGTGATCCACTGGTTTTGCAAAACTTGAGATCCACTACCAATAAAGATCAATTTGACAAAAGCCAAAGGCAATAATTTTTGTGCAGATCCAATTCAACACCAAAGACTTCATCTCTGCACCAGCATTCTTCTTTTTTCCAACTTTTCCTGATCACCAGGATCATCAACATCTTGCTACCAAATTGACTGGGGGGGATTGGTCTAAAGCCCAACCACTCAACCTGATCACAATTGATCTCAATATTGCATAAATTTTTCCTTGGAGGATTGGACTATAGTTAGCCCGCTGCATTCATACTCTACCTACATTTTCTTTCAGCAATCATCCATAAATCTATTATGTATTCCAGTAATCCACACCAAAAGTCAAGCAACTAAATTTTGCTTATGAGTCCTACACAATCAAATCCAGCCTTGAACAAATCAAATGCATCTGACAAGTCATTCACCTTTTGAACTGAAGAATTTTCCAGAAAATAGTAGAAATTATACTTTGAAGATAGCAGTTGTATTCAAATATGCCTCAGGAAGTTTAAAAGTCATTCATCTCATCTTATCAATCAGTCACTAACCTGTATGTAGAATTATTCCAGAAGTTATTAGAACAAAAGTTAATTGAAGAAAAAGAGTTAGATTCCTTTTTAGGACAGTAACTTCCTCCAGTGCAAGTCAAGCGGGTGTGTTAGAATTTGAGTTTTTATATATGTGACTTTCACTGGAGTTTTAAGTATCTTTGATTGGATTGATTTGATTTATTTTGTTATTGTTATTGAAGTATTGAAATAATGGGTAAAATATAGTTAGGCTGTGTTTTTTTGTATTGTGATTGCCAGACTGTCCAATCATTGCATTTCACATACCATTTCACTTAAACTGCTTATGCTAATTTTACCTTATTCATTTTGTACTCAACCACTTGTTAGCCTATTGTGTATTTAGTCTATTTAAACACTGGTGCTCTCAAGTGGAATTCATCATCTGTTCAGCCAATTACATCAACTGGAGTGCCCTTTTGCTCCTGTCCTCAGGTCCGTTACGCTTGACGTTATAAGCTCCTTGCATTCTTTTCTCATTTAACTTTTACTTCATCAGAGCATAAGCTCTCTTTATTTTCATATATATTTACATCCAGACACCGTGCCAAGGTAATCAAATACCTATAAGAGATAAGTAAGTGATTTATGGCTTTAGTCTGATTAATGATATCCGTCCCCAACCCTTTTTTTCAATTTCAAACTGCTGAAAAACCTTTTAAACTCAGTAACAGGTTTAACCCATCAGTGCACGTCCCAAACAGGTACCCAAACGATTAAATAATGTACCAGTGAGTTTCATTATCCATTTTCTGTTGTGGCAGCTTGGTTTCAAAGCCCTGACACTCCAGCGTGTATTTTATATAAATATTATTTTTGGGCAATATATCCTTTAAGAATATAAATTTAAGGTTCCAAAGTAACCAGGTCTACATGTTTTCAAATTGACTTCATTGAAGAGAGATGTTAAAGATACCCAATATTATTGTGTCACCCCTATTAGTTCATTTAATAATAAATTTATTAATATTTATTGATAATATTAAACCATAAACCAAACCAATTAACCTTGCAATAGCTCTATCCAAATATTTTACTGATTTTTGCTGAGTTTATTGAATAATATATATTTATTATTTATTCTATTAACTCTGGTATCTAAAGGACAGCAAGGTTCTTGGTATCCAGGAGGCTGACAATTGGGGGTCTGGCAAGGAAATATTCCATTATATTATATTTAATACCTTGGACCAGAGAATTCATGTAAGAATTTAAATTGAAGATAATTTATCTGAATTTTCAACCATGATTTATCATTAATTTCTTTTCAGTGGATTTAAAAACCAATGCAGAATTGATAATATATTACTTAAATATTCAAAAGATAAGAAAAGAAGAATACATCAAAAATTATGAACCAACTTGTTGGGAAGCTTTAACGCAAGGTGAGAAACTTAATATTTCTTCTTCACGTAAACACTTAGATAAAATACTTGAACAAGAAGATCTTGAAAGGCTCATAAACTTTCAAGCCCTATTAAGAAAACATAAAGATTGGAAGAAATACCGTATAAATACTTTTTAAAATATAAAAGTAAGTATAAAACTTGTATTACCATATTATTTTTATTAAAATAATATTAATATATTGTATAAAATATCTTTTTAACATCAGCGAACCCTCCTATTCCAAAAACCACCATCACTGAAGTTGATTTATTGGACCAAGAATTCCCAGATATCTCTAGATGCCCTGAAAATATTGATTGGACGGGAGAAGACCTCATTGGAACACACCAAGACCCCGTAGATTTACCTATTAAGGACCAATTTAATCCTAATAAAGTCTTAGTGCCTTTGAATATCAACTTAAGTAAGTTTTAATAAACTCATTATCACAGATTTTTGTTTAGAAAAATACTTATAAATATTTTATTCAATATGAATAGACGCAACACAAGAGCCTCAGGGAGAATTCCCTCCTATGGATCTTTGCCAGGAGCCCCCAGTAACCGTGAGATCACCAATAATGACAACCATGAGGGGGCTGGAGCCTGTGAATCAAATGTTGGTGGACAGGGAACAGCCCCAAGTACTGTTGCCCTCCCCCAACCTAGAGCCAGAGAAGGTAGTAGAATCAAGCCCCCTTGTTTACAACCAGATTCCCTCCAGCCACCCCAGCAGAATCTTGCCAAGGAAGCCAGGATCAGAGACTTTTTCAAAGAGCATGTGAAATTTTGGGAAGAATTCAAAGAAGCCCAAGCCAAGGATGACACGGTATCTATGAAAAAGATAATCTCCCAGGCAAAAGCTACCCAGATAGATCTTCAGAAAATGATTCCAAGGAAAGAGGTATAATCCTACGTAGAAAAGTGGAATCCTTGGGATCAATTAGCCCAACTGAAAGGCAGAGGATCAGGAAAGAAGAGATCTTCTTCCCATCCAAAGCAAAAGGGAAAGAAGGATTGGGATCAGATAATATCCTTAGCTCAAAAGTGGAAAAAAGTGTACAGCAATTAGCCTCTAATTCTGAACCCAGTAACTTGTCTAAACCAACCTCTGATGTAATTACTTCTTTTTCTAATGATATGCGCCATAATTTCAAACTTGTTTGTGGAAATTTGGAGGGTGTTTACAACCAAATGGATAAGTCGACTTCAGTAGTAGCCAAATTAATTAATAACCAATCAAAAGCTTTAGGGATAGAAGATATCAAGGAACATAAAGAAAAATTATTGGAGAAAATAGATCAAGGTAAAATTAGAAAGAATAAACCAATTGAGAATATGTTATCAGGTATTCAAGAACATTTCATTATGTCCTTTCAGCCTTTGAAAGCAGAATTGATAAATACTACTAACAGCTCCATTCTGTCCCTTAGTGAGAAATTAGATCTGCTTAATAATAAAGTGGACCTGCAACTTAATCTGATCAAGAAGGATCTTAGATACTTAAAAGTCCGTCTGACCAACCCCTTGGGGAGTACCACAGAGGAACCAAAACTTCCCAGACAAACAACTACTCCTTGTGCACCCACCTTATTAGGAATGCATAGGAGTGAAAATTTCAGGCCTAGTCCTAATCCTGAAATGAAACAAGCCCTCAAACTCTTACACCCAATTTCTGAATGGCCTAAGTTCTCTGGTGAAGGAGAATACAATCACATAAATTTCATTAAATTTATTCACTACACCATAAACTCTTATGACCTACCAGAAGCTATAGCTATAATCAGGCTTCCCAGATTATTCAAAGTAGTAGCTTTAGACTGGTTTATTAGTAAAAGAGAAAAAGTAGGATCCTTACCATGGAATTCTTGGAAAATTCTAATTAAAGAACAATTTGGTTCTAGAATGTGGAAAAGAAAAATGATGAAAAATTTTAAAAATTCCTCATTTGACCCCTCCAAGGATAAGTCTCACAAATGGTGCTTAGAACAGAAGCAAAGACTAGAATGGTTCTATCCAGATGCTGATAAAGAGGAAGTAAATGAAAGACTCCTTAACCTTTGTCCTGGAAATCTTAACCATAGTGTAAGATGCAGAATGAGTATGGATGCTGACTTACCAACTATAATCAATGTGTTAGAAGAAGTAATAGACATGAATGGGTTAGACAAGAAGGTTCCTTCTAGACACAAAGAGAACTTCAACATTAACAAAACCAGAGAAAACCCCCCTGATAAATATCTCTGAAAATAAGAAACCTAATTTGAACAGGGATAAAGAGAGAATGACTGGAACTTGTTGGAACTGTAACAAGACAGGGCATATGAGACAAGACTACCCATTTCCAAAAAGAAAGATAGCAGTCCTGGAAGGAGAGCATGAGATTGAAGGGAATCAGAACTATGAAGACATAGCTGATACTGAAGGATCTCTTTCTGAATGTGAATTGATCCTGAAAAACCCTGTCAATGTAATAGAAGGAGATATAGGCACTTCTATAGAAATCAATAACATCCATGGTGACTCTAGTTTGCCCCAACAATGGGACCCCACCATAATTCCTGAACATATCACTGATGTTAAGCCATTAACAGTTAAGCCTATGAGTGGTGAGAGTTATACTACTGGTCAAAATTGTTATGCAACAGGATTGTATAGAGACAGACCTATAAGGTTATTACTTGATAGTGGGGCTTTTTGCTCATGTGTCTGCACTGAATTCTTAAACATATGGGATCCAAATTGGAAAGACCACCTTTTGCCCATCCCAAAAGCCAAGTTGAGCTCTTGCAAATCTACCATGAATGCTATTGGAGTATGGAATGCTCCTATAATATTACGCAATACTAAAGGATCTTTGAGAATACAAGTGGAATTTTAAGTATTACTCAACGGACTATGTGAGTACCTGATAATAGGAAATGATGCTTTATGTCTATATGGTATAGATGTTTTCCAGAGTAAAGGGAGGTAGTTCACTGTGGGTGGCAACTGGGAAAAGAAGTTTAATATATGCACTATTCAATCTAAATTCCCCTCATCTACTTACCAAAAGCACTTAGAATAATTCACTTACAAATACTTCTCTCAAGCAGCTCTAAATGTGAAAATTTCTGAAGAAAAGAAGAAAGATATATTGAAAGTCTGCTTTGAGAATCAAAATGCTTTCTGTACTAAAGATCATCCCATTGGTAATATCAAAAGACATGAAATGGTATTAACATTGACTATTTAGCCTCCTTATCCTCCTAACATAAGAAGACCAGCTTATCCCTCTAGTCCTAAATCTAGAATAGCTCTTGAGGAACACATCCAAGAACTTATGGACCTACAAGTATTGAGGAAAGTAGTGCAAAATGAAAAAATAGATGTGACTAATCCTGTAACCATATCTTGGAATGATAAGTCAAGAATGGTAGGAGAATTCAGAATTCTCAACAATTAAACTCAAGCAGATTATTATCCTATACCCCGGATTGAACATGCTCTGCATAACTTGTCCAAGGCTAAGTACATCACTACTATGGATATGCTTAAAGGCTTCCACCAGATACCAATAAGCCGTGAAATTAGAACGCTAATGAGAATAATCTACCATCTGGGAATATATGAATACCTCAGGATGCCCTTTGGTATAAAAAATGCCCCATCACACTTCCAGAGAACAATGGATACAGTTCTAGCTACTTACATCAGACAAGGATGGATGATGGTTTATATAGATGATGTTATCATATATTCTGATTATTGGGATACTCATATAAATCAAATAAGATTATTTCTCCAAACAAGCTCCAGAGCAGGATTAAAAGTCTCCATCAAGAAATGTAACTTTGGATATGGAGAACTGAAATCTCTAGGACATATAGTCTCTGGTCTATATCTAGCTACTGACCAGAATAAGATAGCTGCTGTCATGAATAGACCAATGCCTCAGAATAAAACAGAGTTGCTGTCATTTATTAGTTTTTGCAGTTACTACAGACAGTACATCCCAAAGTTTGCTATGCTAACTAAAATTCTGTATGAAATATGCAACAATAATACTCTCTTTGAAATGACACATGAGAGATTGAAAAACTATGAGGAATTCAAGATAGCTATGACCTCCACTCCTCTACTCATCCAACCAAACTATTCTAAACCCTTCACGCTGTATATTGATGCTTGTATGGAAGGATGAGTAGCTGCCTTACACCAAGAAAGAATAGAAGAAGACAAACCAGCGGAGAAACCAGTACTTTTGATATCTAGACAGATCAAAGATATTGAGAAAAGATATGGAGTCAGCCAGATGGAATGCTTGGTTCTATTATGGGCTCCAGAGAAGCTACAATATTACTTAGAAGGCACCACTTTCCAAGTAATTACCAACTGTAATGCTGTAAGAACTCTCATGAACATGAATACTCCCAGTAGACATATGCTCAGGTGGCAAATTGCTATACAACAGTATAGGGGCCAGATGATTATAGTCCATAAATCTGGAGCTGAACACAAGAATGCTGATAGCCTAAGTAGGAATTCTTTGCCTAATGACTCTAGAAATCCAGCATATGACCCTGAGGCTCAGGATATCTTTCCTATCTTGAACATCAATCTTTTTTCATTAGATGCTCCAATCATGGGGATTTACTTATGTGAATTAGATACTGCTTTCTTCAGCCTAGTAAGGGACAACTAATCTCCTGAAATCAAGCTGTTGATTACCATTATGGAATGTGAATCCCCAGAAGCAGCCCTGATAAATAGTTTACCTGCCTCATTACTCAAACCTCATGAAGCAGGAAGGTTTACTTTTTGGGATGGTCTCTTTTACTACAGAAACAAACATTCCAGTGTATTAGTACAAAGTAACAAAGGACATATACAACACATACTTCAGGAATGCCATGAAAACTGTTCATCAGGGCATCTATCCACTGAAAGGGCCTTGGAGTAAGTAAGTCAGACTGATTGGTGGATAGACTGGAAAGAAATCACTATTAATTATGTTACTAGCTGTGAGACTTGCAAAAAATCTAATAAAACTACTGGAAAAAGTTTAGGACTCCTACAAAAGATCTATAAACCCAAAACTAGGTGGGAAATCATTAATTTGTATTTTGTCACTGGCCTGCCCCCTGGAGGTAGATATTCATATAAATCTTTCCTGGTTATAGTTGAAAGATACTCTAAGAAGGCAAAATCCTTACCTAAACAAAATTAAGACAGTGCTATGGATTTAGCTTTACTATTTTTGAATAGGATTATTGCCAATGTTGGTATAACTAAGATTATAATCAGTGACAGAGACCCCAAATTCAGCTCTGAATTTTAGAGGAATCTACATGATATACTGGGTACTACTTTAGCCTTCTCTACAGCATACCATCCCCAGACTGATGGATTAGCTGAAAGGGTGATACAGACCTTGGAGGATATGTTAAGAAGGTTTTTTGGCTTTGGTCTAGAGTCCAAAAACTCAGATGGTTATTGCCATGATTGGGTAAGCCTACTACCAGCACTGCAGATGGCTTAGAATAGCATTAAACACTCTACTACCTAAGAAGGCCCTTACATACTAGAAAGAGGATGGATTCTAAAACTCCCTAGGAATACCTTGAACTATAAATTAGCCAACATCCATCCAAAATCTTTTGACTTCAAGAAAATGATAGACCTGGAAAATAATCATGCTAAGAAATATGTAGAAGAAGCAGCAGAATACAAAAAAAAGAGATGAGACAAATCACAAAGAGAGCCTGAATTTAAAATAGAAGATCAGATCTTGACATCTACTTCCAACTTCAACAATTTAGAAGTTAAAAGAAAGCTGAGACCAGCCTTTGTTAGAAAATTTGTTATCAAGAAGATGCACAGAAAAAATGCTGTAGAATTAATCTTCAGTGAAGAATTATCAAGAAATCACCCAGTATTATCTGTTAGCCTAGTGAAACACTTTCAACCAAGAGAAGGTAGCAACCTCCCTCCAGAAATGATCCCAGTAGAGCCTGACCCTGTGAAAGAAAAAGGGAAAGTCAGAAGGATATTGAGAGACAAGAAAGAGAGAGTGCAAGGAAAACATGTTAGACTAGACTTAGTAAGATAAAAAGTAGAATCTGCAGACAAAGATGAATGGTTACCAGGGAATAATATACCTGATGGACCAATACATCTCAGAAACTACAGAGCTAGCAAAAGGAACTGAAACATATAGAATTAATGTTTTTGCAACATACTCCAGATTTTTTTTCAGATATGGCCATATCTTGGAGTGGGGGAATGTCAGGTTGCTACTATTGCAGAGCAAGCTGAAAAAATAAAAAAAATAATATTAAAATAAGGATATTAAAATTTATTTAAGAAGGAGCAGGAAACCCTTTGATATTATTGCCAAAATGGTTTTTTCACCCAAAATTAGGTAGGGTCACTCACTGACCCCACCCTTGAAATCCAACTCCTTATAATTTTAATAATTAAAGAAAGGAAAGAACAAAAATCCAAGACACCACCATGGGACTTTTTGGCCAATTAAATACTTCACATGAACTTTCACGTATAGTTTTCACACCTAAAATTTAGTCAGAATTAAGGTGTTGTGGATATTTTAGGAGTTACATACGGAAATGTGTTCTGTCACAATTCCCGCACGCAGCCGCAGCAACCAATACAGCCGCGCGCAGCTGAGCAGCAGCACTGCTACCCTGTCAGCGTACCCTGACAAGCCCTGTACGCAGCCCTGGGCCTCTGAAAAGTATGCAGTCGCGGGACTACAGATTGACAGAGTGACTGGCGGCCTGAAAAGCCCAGGTACCAAGTAAACATTCTAAAACCTACACAGGAACATTCTACATATTTAATAAATGTTCCCGTGAACATTAGATAGTCCAAAAATACATAAAAGTATATAAAAATAACTAAATAACCTTTATATATATTTTTTATTAATATAATTAAAAATACCAAAAATTTTGAAAATAAGATAACTACTAGTTGTAAAAATATGTTAAAATACTTTAAAATACAATTGTGAGGACTTTAAGGCATCATTTTTTTTGTGACATACTAAGGAAACCAATGATGTAGAAATATTACATGAATTCTCATAACTTATATTTTCAAGTGATTATTTTTAGTAAATCAACTGAATTTCAAAAATAAGCAGTAAAATCAATATCACAATTTTAGTCCAATCAGTTAATACATAATGAGAACCCAGCTGATGTCAGATTACCCGTAGGAATGTCTATGAAAATAATTATTAACATAATGGGAACATTTACTAAGGATAATTAATTTATAATAAATAATATGGACAGATTAGTCTTATTCACACGTCCAAAACATCAATAAAAAGGTAGAATAATTCCTATAACCTGTGGAATTAGATATTAAACGTTCTAAAGCACATAGAACATGTGAAAGGCTACCACTGGTTACTCTTCTAGCCTTATTATTTGTCCCTTTGAGCCCCTGTATCCCTCAGCAGGACAATATTGGGACTCAAAGAGCTATAAATAAGAAGCTCTTTTGAGGATATTGATACCCAGAGACCCAGTTATATTTACATCCAGACACCGTTCCAAGGCTTGCTACAGCACATAAAACATGTGGCAGGCTACCATTGGTTACCCTGCTAGCCTTAGTTTCCATCCCTTTGAGCCCCTGTATCCCTCAGAAGGACAATATTGGGACTCAAAGAGCTATAAATAAGGAGCTCTTTTGAGGATATTGATACCCAGAGACCCAGTTATATTTACATCCAGAAACTTTGCCAAGGTAATAAAATACTTATAAGAGATAAGTGATTGATTTATGGCTTTATTCTGGTTAATAATATCCGTCCCCAACCCTTTTTTATCAATTTAAAACTGATGAACAACCTTTTAGCCCCAGTAACAGGTTTAACCCATCAGTACACATCCCAAAAAGGTACCCAAAGGATTAAATAATAAAAAATTAAGTTTTATTATCCTTTTTCTGTTGTGGAAGCTTTGTCACAAATCCCTGCCACTCCACTGTGTATTTTATATACATATTATCTTAGGGCAATATATACTTTAAGAATATAAATTAAAGGTTACATAATAACCAGGTCTATGTGTTTTCAAAGTGAATTCCCTGAAGAGAGGTGTTATAGATCCGCAACATTATTGTGGCCCCTCTATTAATTTATTTAACAATCAATTTATTAATATTGATTTATAACATTAAACCATAAAGAAAACCAATTTAACTTGCAATAGCCCTATCCAAATATTTTGCAGATTTTTGCTGCATTTATTTAATAATATGTTTATTATTTATTCTATCACCTCTGGTAGCTAAAGGAAAGCAAGGGTCTTGGCATCCAGGAGGCTGACACTCAACAATTTCAACAGAAAGAATTCTCTTCAACAAGCATGGCTATTGGTTGGTGATAAGGATCAACACTCAAAGGGGGAAAAGACTCAGGATAAAAAGGATCAGGGTGCAACCAAGGATATACCCAGGATAATGATTATTACTATGATAACAGGGGGGAAAGATGCACACACTCCCATGGATGATTTTTGAAAAAGGGAGGGGCAAGCCCTCTTTAAATGGGCAATGGGTCCCTGTAGACTATTTAGAAATGGTGACACAAATAGAGCAGAAAAAAAAAAGAATTTATTTCTTGTTTAATGGATCAGACATGAGAAACAAAGAACTGACAAGAAAACAAACTACAAAAAAAATGATTGAAATGAAAAAAAAATCATGAATGGGCGGGGATGGAAGACACCAACCCTTGCCAATGATGGGCATGGCAGGTGACAGATTACAAGGGAGGCCTGCGCGGACAGATTTCTGATGCGCCCAGCCAATGGATGAGCAACAGCGGACCCCGCGCGGACAACAGCAAGCCGCAAAGACGACTGCAAAATGTGCAATCAGGGCAAGGTTCAGGTTTTCAGGTAGATGAGCGCAGTCCAAGATGGATGGCAGGTGGCGGATGACTGATGGTTTTTTGTTTGGATTACCTTCCAAAAGGTGAGATGGTTGGACAGTGGGAAAGATGAGGTAGCAAGATTTGTTGTGGAAACAACCAATTGAGTCAACGGATCAAGGTTTTTCCTGTGACCAACCTGGCCCAGGTGACTACACCAGAGGATGGCATGGCCAGGGGGGATGAGTTGCTTGATGGGCACAAGAAGGATCAAAAATATTGTTATAAGTATGTTAAATTATTTTTAAAAAAAAAATAGACTTCTCCAAGGAATATATAATCAAAAATTAATTATTTAAGGATTTTTCCCAGCCAGACCCTCAGTTGTCAGCCCTCTGATACCAGGAACCTTGCAGTCTTTGAGCTAAAGAGAGTGATAAAAATTCTGGAATAATAATAATTATTATTATTCCAAAAATAAACACTTAGAGGCTCAAATAAATAACATAATAAGAGCAGTTGCAAGGTTTAATTGGTTTGTTAATAAAAGGTTTTCAATATACATATAAAAGAGGGGCCACAGTATAATACTACTGGGGTTCTTTACAAACAAAGCAACCGCTCTTCAAGGGGCCTCCTTAGGCAGTTTAAGAACCTTGCATTCAAGATGGGTACCTTAGAAAGGGCTTATCCACTAATATTGCCGGGATAAACAGCACAAGGGCCAAGATGGGAAGGGAAACACTCACTCTGAGCACTTCACCACGAAAATCCTGCAATAATAAGAAGAGTTTCAGAGCAGTTGGGGAGGATTTCTTGATTTAAATTCAATTGGTTGATTGGTTTAAGAAATAATGATAATACTACAGACTAAGTCATAAATCAATTGCTTAGAGTTTTCATAAGAACTTGAATAAAAATGACACAGATTTTGATTGATAATAATAATTCCTGGTAAACTGATAATCTCTGGAATAATGGATCCAAAGAGGTCTGTATAAATACCTGTTTGGGGTGATTTTGAGCTCCTCAGGGCAAGTAGAGAGGGATCTGCTAATGGTCTGAGGCTGACAAGCCAGTCAGGGCAAGAGTAGCACGTCCACTTTGTTCTGTCAATCAGCTGACTTTAGATCTGCTGGATTTCTGTACTATTTTAGCAACAGGATCTGTTAATCTATTATGGCATAAATTTGATCATTCTGCACTCATCCTTCATTTGTACTATTAGTATTGCTTTAAAGTGAACAGATTTTGATGTTTACTGATTTTTCATCATCTGCTGATCACCTTGATAATTTTTAATAATTTTTATAAACACTCCTTGTAGTGTTTTGTGGTCTTCAAAGATCAGAGTCAATGATTTATGTGGTAATCCGTGATCTTTGATTTATTATTAAAAAATATTTTTAAATTAATTTTTATTAATTTTATTCAGGTCTTGATTTTTTTAGACTATTACTAATTCATATATCAACTTATTAAATATGCCGGGCAACCCTAACTAGGTTGTAGCTCTTCTGAGCGGTACCTGGTTGTCAGATTAGTCACAACGGATCCAGGCGCGGGGATCAGTCAGTAAAGATGCGGGAAGGGTAGGATCCACTGTGTGCAGGGCAGAATTATCTGCGCGCGGGTCTCTAGTACGCAGGAATTAGCTACTACAAGTACGTAGGGATATGTAAGGATGCGGGGCTGCGCATGGGAATTGTGACATAACACATTTTCGTGTGTAACTCCTAAAATATACACAACACCTCAATTCTGAGTGAATTTTATGTGTAAAACCTATACGTGGCAACACATGTGAAATGTTAGAATGGCCAAAAGGTGCCATACTGGTGTTGTACTTTTTAATACTTTTCTTTTTCATTATCTTAAAAATGTAAGGACTTGGAATTCAAGGGTGGGGTCAGTGAGTGACCCTACCTAACTTTTGGTGGAGAATTCATTTCTTCAATAATATTTATGGATTTCTCACTCCTTCTTTTTTTAATTTGGATATTCTTGTTTAATTTGTTTTTTTTATAGTTTTGTGTTGCTATGACAGGTTGCTCTGTACATAGTAGCAAGCTGACAATCTATCTATCATCCATCCATGTTTTCTTTGGATCACTAAATCCGTGGGGTTCATCCCCTTTATCTGAGCATCTCATCATCCATATTCTGGGTATATCTTAAGAATTGCCCTTGATCCTTTAAGGCTCCATTCTCAATCCTTTGATCCATCCTCTGTGAACTGATCCTCATTACCAAACAGTAGCTGTTCTGGTTGAAGAAGAAATTTTTTGGGTTGAATTCTTGAGTTTGTTAAGCCACTCCTTTGACCCCTTCCTCCTTGATTGTCTTTCCGGAACCAGTCACTTTTGACTGAGAGTTTTCTTAAAGTTTGAAACCTGGAGTGTTAAACATCCCTTTATACCCTTAAATTTGAATTCCGCCATGCTATTCTTGAGTCCATAAAGAATTTTTTGGGTCATCCTTGTTCATATTTGTTAGTGCTTTGCTTCTAGAGCTTCATAAAAAAATTGCTTTGTTTTTGACAGCCACCCACAGTTATCTGGTACCTGTCAAGTGTTTTATTGCCAAGAGTTGGGCAGGTTCATTGACAACCTGGAGGTTGGTTGGTATTGAGTCAATCTTTCCTAATCTTCTGCTGACAACCAGAGTTATTAGCTCGTGGGCATTGTTACTTACAACTGCCTTTTTCTATTGAAATCTGAACAAACTTTCAATTCATTTGTTCAAGTCTTTTCCCGCACCATCTTGCCTCAGATAGTGTTGTTTTCCATTGCTACCAAATACTTCCAAACTAATCCCTTCCATTGATTCTTCATTCATAAGGTTGGGGACTTTGAGTTCAGTTCTATTCAAATATTTTTGTAACTCTTGGGAGGGTAGCCTAAAAAAACAGCTTTTCCACTCCACAGAACTGCCTTTGGCTCAGAACCATTTGGAGTCTTACACCAACTTACCTCTTCCTTTTTTATTTGAAGAGAAACAGGCGCCTACCAAAAGTTGTATTTTGAGCTCCTTAATCCTCTTGCATCATGCAAATACTTGAAACTGGGTGTTAGAAGACAATGATGATATTGAAGATTTAGAAATCATTTGAGAGTCTTTACCTAAAATTTATCATGACTTTGCTGACCTCTTTTCATTTTTAAGGCTGATAAACTTCCTCCATCCAATGCATATGATCACAAAACAGAACTTACTGGTCCACCTCTGGCACCCGGTCCCATATACTCTGTCTCAAAGAAAGAATCAACGGTTATTCAAGAATACATTGCAGAAAATTTAATGAAAGGATTTCTTCAAACAAGCAATTCAAACATCAGCTTGACCATCCTAGTTGTTTGAATAAAAAAGGTGGCCTTTGCCTTTGCATTGAATATAGGAAACTGAACCAGGTAACCTGTCAGCCTCCTGGATGCCAAGACCCTTGCTATCCTTTAGCTACCAGAGGTGATAGATTAAATAATAAATATATTATTTAATAAATGCAGCAAAAATCTGAAGAATATTCGGATAAAGCTTATTTCAAGGTTAATTGGTTTGGTTATGGTTTATTGTAAGAAATCAATATAGATAAATTGATTATTAAATATTCTTATAGAGGGGCCAAAATTATATTGGGGATCTTTAACAACTCTCTTCAGGGAATTAAGTATGAAAACACATAGTCCTGGTTACTTTGGGCCCTTTAGTTCAAAGGATATTTTTCCCAAAGATAATATGTATATAAAATACACGGTGGAGTGGCATGTCTTGGTAAGCAAGCTGCCACGACAGAGAAAGGATAATAAAACTCACTGGTATATTATTAGATCCTTTGGGTATCTGTTTGGGACGTGCACTGATGGGTTAAATGTTAAAATACGTATGCACTTACCTGTGTGCTACGTATGAGTTTAATCCAAATGGGATGCACATGTGGGCCTCTGCAGCCCATTGGACACACACATAGACCATACGTGCCTGTGTGGATGTCACAATTTTGAAGAAAATGGCCTGAAAATGCGTGAAACAGGCCTATTGGTACACGGGCCCTAACGGGCTGGTGGGGTATATGGGAAAATACAGTTCAATGGGCTTGTATGGGCATAATTGGGCCCAACGTTTATTTTGGACATACTTGGCCAGACGGGCTGGTTGGCCAATGTATGTTGAACTCACTTTTTTGGCCGGGGCGGCCCATTAGGGGCCTCTGCCCATGTCACAGCCCATTTAGGGCTGCCACCCGTGTTGCAACCCTCTTGGGGCCACTTTTTTTGCTTATGGCCCATTTATGGGGCCTGACTGCCCATGTGGGGCTGTTGTAGGGGGAAGAGGGACTCAAAATGGAGTCCCCCCACCCCGGTCATGGCTTTCAAGCCAGTCACAGCTGCAGGGCTGGGGCCAATGGCCCCGGCTCCTCCTGCTCCCCTTGCTTGTCATTGCGAGGAGGAGGAGGGAGGGCTGGCTGGGTTGAACCAGCCAGAAACCGGTTGCAAGAGGAAACTGGTCAGGGTGGGGGGGACCTGATCACCCCCCCACCAAATATGGTGGCTGGGCCAGTTGCAGCAAGGCAACCAGAAGTGGGGGGGAATTTACCACCCCCCACCATTGAAGGGGCGCTCTCTCCCCCCCCCCTTTACTGAGGGGGAGGAGCAACGGGCTGGAGGGGATTTGATCACCCCCCAGCCCACCTACCTTGACAATGCCCTGGGGGTATTGACCTTCAGGACCCCTGGTAGGGGGATTTGACCGCCCCCTCCAGGGATTTGAGTGAAAGAGGGGGGGGCGGCATGTCCGCTGGTTACACCCCCCCCCCATGTGGGTCTGAGACTGGACCCAGGTGTGTCCTGGGTCCCACCTGGCCATTTTTATGGCTAGGGGCTGGTTGCATGAGGAAACCAGCCAGTATGTGAGTTAACAGGGCCGGTTGTAACAGACAACTGGCCAGGGGTTTGAACAGCTAAGTGGCTGGTTCAGTCCCATTAAGGTGGAAACACCAGAAATGACTGGAATAGGCTGGTTGTAAGGGTACAGTGACTGATTCCATGTGGGCCGATGTAGCCCAAACCAGGTAACAAGGCCTGTAGAGCCTGTAGATCTCTTTGGGAGCGGAAAATTTTCCTCTTGGCTTGTTGTATCATGGGCTCACAAGAGGCCAATCTTTTGTACTTCAGGAGCTCTTCTCCCTGCTGTTTTCCATCATCCATTCATCATCCAATCAAAATTGTCACCAATATCATCCAATGTATTTCCCCATTGTGTGAGCCCATTAGCAATTATTTACACAAGGTGTCCAGCATTTCTTTTGCTTTAGATAATGCTCATTTGCCTAAGCTAATTTCTGGCCATAATTATAACATTGAACCTGTATACTGGGGGTTTATAAGGTTGTTCAGCAAGTTAAATTGGTAAAAAGAGGTTGACGACGGATATTATTAATCAGACTAAGCCATAAATCACTTACTTATCTCTTAAAAGTATTTGATTGCCTTGCCATGGTGTCTGGATATAAATATAACTGGGTCTCTGGGTATCAAAATTCTCTAAAGGGCTCTTTATTTTTAGGCTTTGGAGTCCCAATATGGTCCTTCTCACGGGTACAGGGGCTCAAAGGGAGGGACACCAAGGCTAGAAGGGTAAAAAGTGGTAGCCTGTCACGTGTTCTTGGTGCTGTAACATGGGTAGCATTAAATTTCACAGGGTATGGTAATTATTCTACTTTACAGTTGATTTTTGGATGTGTGAATAACACTAATCTGTCCTTCTTATTTATTATTTAATTAATTATCCTTAGTGAATTTTCCCAGTAATTTAATAATTATTTTGATAGAAATTCCTACGGATATTATGATTTCAGGTTAGTTCTCATTATGTAATAAATAATTGGAGTAAAGTCATGATATTGATTTTAATCCTTATTTTTGAGATTCTTTAGATTTACTAAAATAATTACTTAAAAATGTAAGTCATGGGTATTCATGTAATATTTTCAAATCATAAGTTTTCTTATTATTTCACAAAAATTTTGATGTCTAGAAATTATCATAATAGTATATTAAAGTATTTTAATACATTTTTAGAAGTAGTCATTGTCTTATTGTCAACATTTTTGGTACTTTGAATTATATTTAATAAAAAATAGGTATAAAGTTTATTTAAGTATTTTTATATAATCTTTTGTACTCTTAGACTATCTAATATCCAGGCAAACATTTATTACATATGTAGAATGTTCCTGTGTGGGTTGTAGCATGTTTACCCGGTACCTAAGTTTCTCAGGCCCCCTGTCACTTTGTCAACCGGTAGTCCCGCAGCTGCATACTTATAAGAGGCCCAGGGCTGTGTACACAACTTTGACAGAGTGACAGAGCTGTAACTCAGCTGCGCGCGGGTGCATTGGCTGCCGTGGCTGCGGGCGGGAATTGCAATAGAACACATTTCCCTCTGTAACTCCTAAAATATACACCAAAACTCAATTCTGACTGAATTTTAGGTGTGTAAACTATACGTGACAATACATGTGCAATATTTAATTGGCCCAAAAGTTCAATAGTGGTTCTGTGGTATTTTGGTCTTTCTTTCTTTAATTATTTAAAAGCATAAGGAGTTTGATTTCAAGGGTGGGGTCAGTGAGTGAACCCACTTAATTTTGGGTGGAGAATCCATTTTTGCAATCATATTTATGGTTTTCCTCTTCCTTCTTAGGTTAATTCTATTATTATTATGTTTATGTTATTTCTGTTACTTTTGCAGCTTTCTCTGCAATAGTAGCAAGCTGACATAACCTGGAAGAATGCCTACCCAATACAGCCTATGTCTCATATCCTCACTCTCTTCCACAGAGCTGCTTATTTCTCAAAGTTAGACCTTCAAGGTGCCTATAAATTGATTTTCATTGCAAAGGGTCATGAGTAGTTGACCACAATGCAAAATTCTTTGGTAGCTTTGAGTATACTGTCATGCATTTTGGCCTCTGTAACGCTCCTTCTACTTTTGAAAATTTTGTTAATGATACTTTTTCTGACCTCATAGAGAAATACCTCATTGTATATCTTGATGATATACTTGTATACTCAAAAAATCTTCAGGAGAGAGTTTCCCATGTGCAAGAGGTGCTACAGCAACTTCAAAAGAATAACATGTTTGCAAAAGCACCTAAGTGCCAATTTCATACTCAATCTCTTCAGTTTTTAGGTGTAATAGTTTTCCAGCAAGGACTAGCCATTGACCAAGCGAAGAGCCAACTCATAGTGGACTTACCTGCACCTTCTTCTGTTAAATACCTTGAAGTTTTTCATGATTTCAGTAATTTCTGCAGGAGTTTTATTGAGCACTATGCCAAGAAGACCATGAATCTTCCTGACCTTCTTCAAAAAGAAACTCATTTTATTTTTACAGAACAAGTTGCTTTGGAGTTTGAATCTCTGAAAAAAGCTTTTACCACTGCTCCAATACTTGCTCACTTCAAAAAGCTAGCTTTCACTATTTTTGTAATGGATGCAAATAACTATGTGATTGCAGGAGTAATCTGGCAGTTTTCCTCCTCTTCTAATCTCTTTCATCCCATTGCCTTTCAGTCTTGCATGTTGCTTGCGGCAGAGCTTAAATACAACATTCATTACAAGGAAATTCTGGAAATTGTTTATTGCTTGAAAAATTGTGTTCATACCTTTTGAGCCTTGTAGAGCCTTTTGAGGTTCTTACTGATCACAATTCTGTTAAATATTTTATGAGCTCAAAATTCCTCACAGGCAGACAGGCGCAATGGGCAAAATAGCTTTCAAAGTTCATATTTATGATCACGTACCTCCCTGGGAAACAAGCAGTTGTTCCTGATGCTTTATCACTTTTGGACAACGTTTAACCAGGGCGGGAGCACCTTTGCAGAAAACAATCCTGAAAACATTAGGACACTTTTCTCTTCCAATCAATCTGCCCAATGTAGCTCAATCATCACCCAACTTTGAGACAAAGATTCAAAACTTTGACAATCCCAACTTGACAACCCCAATTTTAACAAGCTTTTGAAGAGTGAAAATTCACCTTCAAGAAATTACCATATTGATGAAAAAAGTTATTTAGTTTATAAAGATGGTATAGCAGTTTCCAATAATCCTTGAATTAAGTTAGATATCTTCAAGTCTTGGCATTATTCTCTGCTTTCTGGTCATTATGGTCAGGATAAAACCTACCAGTTCATTGCAAAAGCATTCTATTGGCCTGGTATGACCAGAGAAGTAAAATACTATGTTAGAGCGTGCTATGATTGTAATTGTAACAAGTCCTTGAATCACTGGAAGTATGGGCTGCTTCAGCCACTTCCAATTCTGCCTATTCCTTGGCACTTTTTTTCTATGGATTTCATTTCTCAGTTAGATCTTTCTAATTTTTATGATGCTATTCTAGTAGTCGTGGATTTCTTCTCAAAAATGGCTTTGTTTCTTTGATCTACTGTAACTGCCTCTTCAGAAGACCTAGCTAATCTGTTCATAGAAAATGTCTTCTTGAAACATGGTATCCCTGATAACATAGTTAGTGATTTTGGATCATTTTTTGTTTTGAGCTTTTGGACCTCTCTTTGTCAGCATTTGAAAATAAATTGCAACTTATCAATGGCTCACCAGCCGGAAACAAATGGGAAAACTGAAGAATTGAACCAGATCATTGAAAATTACCTTTGAATGTAATTTTCCTATCAACAGGACAGTTGGTTGCAATGGCTGGCACTTGCCAATTTTTCATAGACCAACTCCACTCACGCCTCAACCAAACATTTGAACTTTCAAAATCTTTATGGAAGAAGCCCAAATTTCAGTTCTATTCACGTAGGACCTTCTCAAACAGCTACTAAATACCTTGCTCTAATTCAATCTCTCCAATCAAAACTACGATCCAACGTTGAAGCAGAAAAAAAAATGCTACAAGGAGCAAGCAGACCAACTTTGCACTTTGGCACAAGCCTTCACAGTAGGGGTCCAGGTTTTGCTTGATTCTTGTAAAATTTGCAGCACTTGTCCTAACAGAAAACTCTCCAAGAAGAAGCTTGGCTTGTTTAAAGTAGAATCAGTCATCCCCCCTAATGTGTTTAAACTTTCCTTACCTGCAAAATAGAAAGGTATCCACCCGTTCTTTCATGTGTCTCTCCTAGAACTGGCTTGATTATTATATCAAGGAAAGGCTCATTCCCCTCAAGAAACCATAAATGTTCAAGATCACTTAGAGTGGGAATTAAGACATATTCTGGATCTGAGGGTATTCAAAGGAAAGCTTCAATAACTTGTTGAATGGACTGGCTTCCAGTCCAACAGAGATTGCACCTTGTGGGAACCAGCCCATCACCTTTGCAATTCTCCCAACTTGGTGTGAGAATTCCAAAAAAAGTACCTGGATAAACCTCATCAATCTTAAATCCCATTTCATTCCCATTCCATTCCATGTGTATTTCAATCCCATTCCATCCCATTCCATCTATTCCCTCCTCAATTCTTCAATCCTCTTTCTACAATACTTCTACATTCCTTTTCTTATCTGTTTCCTTAAATTTCTCACCAAATTCTTTGAAAATACGTTTGTTATTTCATTTCCTTCTATTTCAAACAACCATTCTCTCTTTTAATGAAAACAGTGAAAAAAATCTATGTATAATAAATAAAAAAAAAATCATCAAAATTGTTACAAATTTCTTTTTAACTCTTCTTCCAAATTTTCACAATTCTTTTTTAATTCTGCTAATATCTCTTTATGAAAATTTTCCAAATCCTCATTGCTTATTAGGCTAGACATCCTTTGCATCAAGCGCACCTGTGCAACAAACCTTTCCTCAAAGAACTCTTTGCACTTGGCAATACAAGTCCTCTTTGGCCTGGAATTCCATTTGTCTTTTTCCATCAGCACCTCATGAGTTCTCTTCTGCCAAACTCTTGAAAAACCTTTGCCAATATTTCCAGTCAACCACCTCACATCAATTTTGATTGGGACCACCACCTGCACCTTGGTCACCTTGCCTTGGCCCTTGATTTCATTTCCTTCTGTCCCCTCTCTTCTATTCCCTTCCGTCCCATCTCCTCTGTTTCTGATTTCATCTTCTTACGTCCCATTCCTATCAGTTCCACCTTCATGTGTTTCCTCCAGTTCCTTTTCTCCTCCCACTTTGACTTCTCCCGCAACTCCCTCTTTACCTTGCACCTTGGTCCCTTGGTTCATCTCAGATTCTTTTGGCGGTCCAAAGTAAGTTGGAGTTTGTGGTGGCGTATTAGTAGTATAGTTTAAAAACCTTGTTAACACTAGAACAAATTCATTTCATTAACATCCCCTCATTGTATTGGTCATTAGTCAATTTCTTACCTGCTTTTAGCACCCCAAAGAACTCTATCTCTGACAGTGGTGGGATCTGATAAGTAACCCAAGGAGCTACAGTATTCACTTTTTGGTGCCTCAGATACCTCCATCAACAGTTTTTTATTTATACTGAACAAAAAATCCACCTTTGGGATTTGACATGGCTTGCATTTTCAAACCCCACAAGAAGAACTACTGGTAAAACAATGCTTGTTTTGGCAAACATGGTTGTTGCAACGGCAAGAAAATAATGAAATGATATTTAATTATGAAAATTTGTTAAAAATTATACTATTAAGTAACAATGTATAAGGGATTTTCTTTGAGGAAATTATTAGACTTGGATTCAATGAGAATTCATCAAGGATGCTTGCAGGAGCTTGCAGCTTTATACCTGGGAAAGTGTCACGCTCCAGAGTCAATATTTATTTTCTCCTCACTTTTCAATATAAAATTCTCATCAGTACCATCTACCTCAGTCTTAAGTATGCCAAACAGTAAAGCACCCCATCAATAGTGCAATTGGCTTACTACCTCCGGCTTGTGCCATAAAATTCCAATCTTGGCAACTCAGTCTATAACTTCAACACCTTGAAGTTGGTCAACCATCCATTTGGACATTTCTCCATCTCTCCTTGGGTATCTCAGCCCTTTTAATTCCATTCTTGGTTGTGCTACTCTTCTAGCTTGCATGTTCATAAATCCACATCAATTTTATAGTTCCATCTTTTGAATAACGCCCTTCCCTTTATTTTCACCTCTGTTACTACTTTTGTTCATTTGTAGTGTCATCTCATGTCATTCCTTCATGCATTGCATTCACTAGGACACATACTTGCACGGTTCCCTTGTCCTGCACCCATGGTATGACTCTGGATATGTTGTATTGTTCAGTTTCATCTTCCTTTCCCATTCCTGTCATTCATTAAATCCTGCTCTCTAGCTGTAGAATAATTTCTACAATTTTTTATCTTTTCACTCTGGATTACCTTATAAGGACTCACTCCTTGCCTGCCAATTGTTTCCACAGTTAGTTAAATTCATAAAATTTATGATTTTCTAAGGGAAGACCATCACATTGGGCCTTGACTCAGTTTCATGTCTACAGAACAAATCCATCCCCCTCTCTACTTGCCGTCAACCACATCTTCCAGTTAGCACATTGCTACCTTTCACTTGTCCTTGGACTTAGTTTTCTCCATTCCCTGGCGCTCAAAATTGCCTAAAGATCCAATCCAGTATGTGGGGCGGTGTCAAAACAAGAGAGGTGATACCCCCTGAAGTTTTCCTCAAGTTCCAGAATTTATTGGTCTAAGCTTCTTTAAGGAGATTTGATGCAATGAGTTTAAGAATAGAGAGAGTGATGACAAGATAAATTACTCCCTTCCAATCCTTCCCATACCATTCCCTGGTGGTCCGGACCGGTGATGATAATATATGATGATGACCCAACCCAGAGTTGAGAGTGAGGTATTTTTTAGTCCTACCTCTCAACACTAACCTATGTACAACCACAAGCAACAAGATAGATGAAATATGACCCCAAGTCCAGAACCCTAGCTCCAGCCTAACCCTACCCCATACCACCCAACCCGTCTGAAACCCTCCCCTTCAATATCATGTACGTCCGGTTTGTCCTTCTCATGGTGAAGCCCTCCGCCGCGCCCTCCACGGAGCTCCCCCCAGTTTATCTGTCCGCGCGCGTCCGTGGATCCCGCAATCTGTGGGTCAGCCCGCGCTTATGCCCGCGCAAACCTCCCAAGCCCTCATAACCCCTGATTGACCCGCCCTCACCTTCCGTACTAGCCACCTGCAAGCTTGGTCAGGCCAGCTCCATCACTTGGTCTGCGTTCCCTGGGTGGGTTGCCTCCTGGCGCCCCCCAGAGTAGGCCCAACCTGCACCTGATGCAGAGCCCTGCAATCCCTGCCGCTGAGCCCTCATCTGCTGCTGCTGAGCCCGCAGAAGGCACTGCTGAGACGGCACGCACCCCAAATGCTGAGCCCAACCTACCCAACTGCTGAGCATGCAGCCCACAATGCAGCTCCCGATCCAAGGTTTTAAATACAACACCACATCCCCCCGCCAAGTTGAGTTATGTCCCCAGAGGTCCTTCAATCACTACCTCAACCCTACCGCACTACCAGACCACCCCCCCTACTCCCAGTGCATGCCAGCTACTAGCCCCGCTCCCCCTTCCAACTTCTGCCAACACTATGATCCCCTGCAATTTCTGCGCCCCAAACAGGCACATGTGTTCAATTGTTCCTGGTTGAGGCGCCTGCAGCGCTTGCCATTGCTTCCACCGCCGCTGCTTGATTAATGGTGAAAGGTTGATTTGGTGAGGGGGTGCTCTAGCTGGTTCACAGCCAGAATAACTAGAAACCCCAGAATGTTTGTTTTTTTATTTCTTGAATACATTGCTTTGCCAGTTGGTACTGGTTTTGGTTATGATTGGTTTCAGGGACGCAGGCGCCGCGCAAGCCAGGTCTGTAAAAGCAAGGAGAAGCCTTGCGGTTGGGTGATGCAGGACAAGGAGTGGAGTGTCATACCTTGCGCAACTGCAAACCAACTGAGAGGCAAGGCCTAACCAAAAGGCTATGAGACTGGATGAAAGCCAGTCAACTTTGCAGTTATTATGGTGTCACATACCACCGTGTGACACTACCCCCGGGTTTAAGGGCACTTCGTCCCGAAGTGTGTATGGCTAGTGGCACTAACCCATGACCTGGCAACATGGAGCCATATTCAGACACACTCCTGAACGCCATAAGGAGCCACCAAGACTCGGGAGTCTTGCGTTGACAGGCGGAAAACCCAACAATTGTCACAGGAGCAAGCCATTCCCAAAACTTGTCCTGATTGCGAATTGAACCCGCAACAGGTTCATCCAGTCTACTGTCTTACCTCGCACAACTGCAAACCAACTGAGAGGCAAGACCTAACCAAAAGGCTATGAGAATGGATGAAAGCCAGTCCACTTCGCAGTTCTTATGGTGTCAAATACCACCGTGTGACATGGAGGCTGGGTGTTAGCAAAAAAAAAAAAAAACTTTTTCTTTTTGGGTTTGGTTTCCTTTTTGGGTTTGGTTCTTTTCTCTGTCTTCTCTTTATCAGTTGTCTTCTCCTACAGATTAATGGGTGCGTAGTATGCATGGGACATGTATGGGACAGGTCTGATTTGGTGCGGGGGTTTCCTAGTTGGTTCACAGCCAGAACAGCTAGACATCCCAGAGTGTTTGTTTCCTCAACTTCTTTTCCTCTCTTGGATAACTGTGTGCGGGAGCTGGTGGAGGGTGGTTGTGTTTGTTGCAGGTTGGGTACAGGGAACTGTGTGGCAGTTTGGATGGGGCGGTCCAGGTACCTTCCAGGGAACTTTTTTGGCTCAGGACGGGGCGCGGATCTCAATCTCATTCTCCTTCCAACCAGGACGCCGGGGCGGATCCCAATCTCACTCTCATTCTAACTTATGACGCGGGGATGCGGGACTTTCTTTAAAACTCACTCAGGAAGCAGGAATGTTTCCACAGGACAACCTTCTGGGAAAGGACGCGCGCGCAGAAGATGTGTATTTATCTAATCAGGGGAAGCGCAGTACAATGAAAAACACGGAAAGAGGGAAGGGGGGAGAGGGGGGGCAATGCGCATAAGCCATTCTCATCATTTCCTCCATGTCTGCCCGCAACAATGCCAGTAAGGAAGGAAAGACGCCAAGAGCTTGCACCAGGATTCCAAGGATTGAGCGCCGGGGGTTTCTAGGAAGTTGTGGAGCATTTCATTCAACCTTTCAGCAAAGATCTCAAATCCGGCTGCCGGGAGTGCCAAAACATTGGGGATTTTGGGGATCTTGGGTGGGCTCAGGGGAGGCAGGACTGGTGAGCAGGGGGCCTCTGGAGGACCATCTGGGGGGCTTGGTCCAACAGGAGGCAACAACAAGATGATGATGGGTGACACGGGCAGTGGAGAGGTGCCTCGCCGGGTCGGGGGCCTCTTGTCCAAGTCCAACAAGTACCAAAAAGCAGGAGCCGGGGAAGGGGCCGGGGAAGGAGCTGGGCAGGGGCCAGGGGAGGAGCTGGGGAGGGGATCAGAGTAGGAGCCGGAGGAGGAGCCGCGTAATGTTGAAGGATTTCATTGATACGCGGGTCCCTTGGGCCTTGCGTAACCCGGATGCAGTCTGCCCAGTAAGCCGCAAAAAATGGGGAAGTCCTCCTTCTGGGGAGGTCCCACGCCGCGGAGCGGTGAAGCGGAGTCGCAGATTGAGCTTGGGGGGGACGGAAAAGGGGTGATCTGGGCGGAGTCCATGAGTCCTCCAAGATGGTTTCATTGTCCAATACCACAAACGGGTCCAGAAAATGAAACCATCTTGGAGGACTTGTGGACTCCGCCCAGATCACCCCTTTGCCATCCCCCCAAGCTCAAACCGCAACTCTGCTTCACCGTTCTGCTGTGCGGGACCTCCCCGGAAGGAGGACTTCCCCAAACTTGCGGCTTACCGGGCGGCTATGGGATTCTGGGCGGACCGCATCCAGGTTACGCAAGGCGCAAGGGACATGACCATCAATGAAATCCTTCAACGTTGCGCGGCTCCTCCTCCGGCTCCTAGTCCAGTCCCTGCCCTGGCTCCTCCTCTGGCCCCTGTCCCAGCTCCTGCCACAGCCCCTTCCCTGGCTCCTGCTTCTTGGTACTCGTTGGGCTCGGAAAAGAGGCCCCCAACCTTGCAAGGCACCCCTCCACCACCCGCGTCACCCATTGTCATCTTGTTGTTGCCTCCTGTTGGACCAAGCCCCCCAGATGGTCCTCCGGAGGCCCCCTCCTCACCAGTCCCGACTCCCCTCAGCCCACCCACAATCCCCAAAATCCCCGCTGTTTTAGCACTCCTGGCAGCCGGATTTGAGATCTTTGCTGAAAGGTTGACTGCAATTCTCCGCAACTTCCTAACAACCCCTTGCGCTCAATCCTTGGAATCCCGGCGCAAGCTCTTGGCGTCTTTCCAGGGCTTACTGGCGTTGTTGTGGGCGGACATGGAGGAAATGATGAAAATGGCTTATGCACATTGCCCACCCTCTCCCCCCTTCCCTCTTTCCGTGTTTTTCATTGTACTGCGCTTCCCCTGATTAGAGAAATACACGTCTTCTGCACGCGCGTCCTTTCCCAGAAGGTTGTCCTGTGAAAGCCTCCCTGCTTCCTGAGTGAGTTTTAAAGAAAGTTACAAATCTGCACGTCATAAGTGAGAATGAGAGTGAGATTGAGATTGGCCCCCGCGTCCTGGTGGGAATGAGAATGAGATTGAGATTGGCGCCCACTTCCTGAGCCAACAAAGTTCCCCAGAAGGTACCTGGACCGCCCCATCCAAACTTCCACACAGTTCCCTGTACCCAACCTGCAAAAAACACAAACACCCTCTACCAGCGCGCGCACACAGTCATCCAAGAGAGAAAAAGAAGTTGAGGAAACAAACAATCTGGTGTGTCTAGCTGTTCTGGCTGGAAACCGGCTAGGAAACCCCCTCACCAAATCAGACCTGTCCCGTACGTGTCCCACGCATACTCCGCACCCATTACGCTGTAGGAGAAGACAACTGATAAATATAAGACAGAGAAAAGAACCAAACCCAAAAAGGAAACCAAACCCAAAAAGAAAAAGTTTTTTTTTTCTAACACAGAGCCTCTGCTCCTTGTCCTGCATTACCCAACTGTGGGGCTCATCCTTGCACTTACTGACCCGGCTTGCACCGCGCCCGCGTCCCTAAAACCAATCATAACCAAAATCAGTACCAACTTGCAAAGCAATGTATTCAAGAAATAAGAAAACAAACATTCTGGGGTGTCTAGTTATTCCCGCTGTGAACCGGCTAGAGCACCCCCTCATCAAATCAACCTTTTACCCTACTTGCTTCTGTAAAAAATAAAGAGAGCTTGAGCTCTAATGAGATGAAAGGATTAAAGAATGAGTGAAAGGGGCTTGTAATGTCAAGCATGACAGACCTGAGATCAGGAGGAAAAGGACACTCCAGTTGATGTGTTGGCTGAACAGATGCTTGAATTCCACTTGAGAGCACCATGGTTTATATAGACTAAATACATGTTTGGCTAACAAGTGCTTGGGTACAAAATGAATAAGGCAAAATTAACATAAGCAGTTTAAGTGACATGGTAAGTGAAATGCTACGACTAAACAATCTAATAGCTATGACTAAACAGTCTGTTAATCACAATACTACAGCACAGCCAAGATATATTTTACCTAATGTTTTTGTATTTTAAGGTTAACAATAATAATATTGAATCAATCCAATCAATAGTACTTTAAACTCCAGTGAAATTCAAATATATGAAACTACAGTTCTAACACCCCTGCTTGACTTGCACTGAAGGAAGTTAAGGAGAATTTTCAATTCTAATCATGTGTAGAATTGATAAAATTGACTTGGTTGATTTGTAGGTAGATTGAGTCGTGAGTGATTGAGCAAAGAGTAGCGCCTTGAGGGATTTGGATCCAACTGGCTGCAGGTCTTTCTGATACACAACAGTGTTGATTGGATTGGATTTTATTGATTGAGACTGGCTTGTTGATTGATTGGTTGAGCCGGTCAATATTGAGTTGATGATTGATTGATTGATTAGGATGGATTGAGACTGGTTTGTTGATTGATTTGTCAAGCCGGTTGATATTGATTTGATGATTGATTGATTTGTTTGGATTGATTGATAATGGATGAGAAGATTGAGGTAGGTTGCAATGGATAAGGCGTGAGCTGTTAGGAGCCCAAGTAAGGAGTGATGTAGCATGGGAACTAGATGGATGCCACCGCGCGGGTATGCGATTAGAGTGAGGATGATCAGAAGCACTAGTGGTAAGGTGACCGAAAGGTGGTGAAGCAGTTCATCAGTGATCTGCTCCGAGCGAAGTGACCAATGATATTCGCTAGAATTGAAGTAGACTGATAGATTGCGCTCGTAGGGCGAAGCAGTCTAGGTATAACTTGGATACAATCACGGCAGCAATTCCTACGCCCCAATTGATAACATATTCCGGACAAAACCAGATTGTGGAAGAGGAATTTTTGAAGTTTTCGAGGCCGAGAGCATGCTTGAATTGACTCCAATGCGAGGCTCGATGGCCACCTAGACGGAGTCCTAACGTCTTGGGAACTTGAAGCGATGGATCCTTGACTCGATGATCCTCTCGAATGGCTTGGGTCAATGACGAGGATGGGATGGGCTGCTGGTCCGATGGAGTAGGTTGGCTGACCGACATGCTCCAATAGCCAAGATGATGACGATTGCAAGAACTTGAGACCAATTGAAGGTTTGACGACGATGAGGAGAATACAGTGATGATGTGATGGCGAACCAGTCGAGCTAGACGAGATCAATCCCAAGGTTTTATTCCTAACAAGAACGGATGCCAAGCACCACTTGGGCTACGATGATGATAGTATGCTTGAGCACTGGTGAGATTGAGGACTAAACCGTCTGTGGAAGATCTTCTGAGAACGTTGTGGGCGGTTTTGAGGTTGAAGGAGATTTGTTGTAGGACAGATTGCGAATACATCACGAGGCAGGGAAACTTGATGAATGAGTTTTGAATTTGAATTTGATGACCATCCGTCCGTCGGTTTGCTTGGTTGTCTTCTCAATCACTTTCTTCGATTCTTCAATTGAGATTATGATGATGAGGATCAAATCAAATGCAGCCAATAGGTTATCAGCAGAGTAAGATTTGGAATGAACTCAACCAGAGAAGTTGGTAGATTGGGAAGAGGATGAGAAGAATCCATTGAGTCGATTGTCTACTTCTGGTGATCCTGGTGGTCGAGTGGGTTCTACTGAGGTGATGATAGCTGTTTGAGGTTTGATTTGAGTATGACTCTTGAGTGAGTTCTTCCTCTTGAGATTCTTGTTAGTCTGTGGTTGGTTCTTGACCAATGCCCTCCCACCAGCGTAGAGTATTCGAGTTGGTCTCATTGAATTTGTTCAAGTAAGGAGGGAAGTTCAAGGACTGGGTCCAACAAGTTCATCAACAGTTGTTGGTTGATTGTCCTTTGGTTGAATCGATGGATCATCTCCTTTTGATCTGAAACGATACACTCTGTCTCTCCTTCAACGTCCCCCTTGTTGAGTCTTGGTGGTGTTCTTGTTGGATGGGTAGGCCTTGACTAGTTCCAATCTCTTGATGACCACGTTGAAGTGAATGGATGGGATGAGCTTGATAGTCAATGACAAGGCTCATCCTAATCTCCCCCCCTTGCCAAAAGAGTCAAAGATCAGCTTTCGGGATGAGACTGTTGAAGGCGGACAGTTTGAATGAAGTATAGTTGGCTCAGGTTGAGCAAAGGCTTTTAACCGTGTAAAAAATAAAGAGAGCTTGAGCTCTAATAAGATGAAAGGATTAAAGAATGAGTGAAAGGGGCTTGTAACGTCAAGCATGACGGACCTGAGATTAGGAGGAAAAGGACACTCCAGTTGATGTGTTGGCTGAACAGATGCTTGAATTCCACTTGAGAGCACCATGGTTTATATAGACTAAATACATGTTTGGCTAACAAGTGGTTGAGTACAAAATGAATAGGCAAAATTAACATAAGCAGTTTAAGTGACATGGTAAGTGAAATGCTATGACTAAACAATCTAATAGCTATGACTAAACAGTCTGTTAATCACAATACTACAGCACAGCCAAGATATATTTTACCTAATGTTTTTGTATTTTAAGGTTAACAATAATAATATTGAATCAATCCAATCAATAGTACTTTAAACTCCAGTGAAAGTCAAATATATGAAACTCCAATTCTAACAGCTTCCACCCCCATCTTGACAGCTTTCCCCAGCGGTTTGTAGCCTCTTGCTCCTTTGAGGCGGCGCGTCGCGCATGGGCTCCTCCTCAGCCAAAGAGCCCAATCCTTCTACCAATCCTGAACCACCGGCACTGTCCCCTGCGTCCGCGCCATTGCTGGCCATCTTGTAAAAGGGGGTGGAGCCGCGTGAAAAGAAGCACTTCACGTGCAAAGCCGCGGCCTTCCATTTGAGTGGCACCCCATCCTATTCCTCAAGCTGATAATTCCCGCCCTCAAACTTGGATGCCACAAGGAAGGGGCTGTTCCATTGGTTGGCAAAAAGCTTACCCCACTGGGACTCCAGACACTGGTTGTACAGCAAGACCAAGTCCCCTTTCTGCAACGGATTGCGGAGGTAATGGGAACAACGCTTGTCCCAATAGTGAACCAATGCGGTCCTAGTCTTCCCCAACCTTTCCGCCGCCTTTGCCAGGGTCTTGTCCCATCAGAGAAGCTGTTCGGCACGCGCCTCCACAAGCTCTCCGGAGGTCTTCACCTCCCACCAGTCCACGCCCAAGAAGGTTTCCAGCTCAATGTCCACCGGAAGCACCAGACACTGTCCATAGAGAAGTTCATAAGGCAAATAGCCCGTCAAGCCTTTGACTGAGATCCTGTCTGCAAAGAGGACCACTCAAAGGGCCTCCTGCTACTGCTTGCCGTCCTCACCGCACACCTTTACCAGGGCGTCCTTGATAGGCTGATGACTGGGTTCAATCATCCTGGCGCCCTCCAGATAGTACTACGTGACCTGCCCAAACTTAGCTCCACAATTCTGGACCAGCATAATCAAACAACACCAGAACTCCACTCCTTTGTTGACGGTGACCAGGCAAAGTGAACCGTACCGGGAAAACCAATCTTCCTCTAGAAACTGAGCAACCTTCTCTGCCAACAACTTCACCAGAGGACAAGGCTCAACCCGACCCAATAGATCATCCCCGCAACCAGCAGGTACGCAAAATTTCCTGCCTTTATGTGGACCACGTCAAGGGAGACCCGCCCAAACAGGGTGTGCTCCCCCGTAGGGTGACCCACCTCCCTGGGCAACCTAGAGCTCTGCCGTTGACACACTTTGCAAGACTTCACCCATTCACGCACCGCGCGCACCACACCTGGCCACCAGAACCTTGCTTTCACCTGCCTCAGCATTTTGATCTTGCAGCAGTGGCCAAGGTTGTCGTGAAGACACCTCAGAATCATTTACTGGTCCTTCTGCAATGTTGCAACCACCAAAGGCACTGGGGTACTCCGCCTCCACAGTTGTCCTTCCTGCAAGTAGAAGTTGGTTGTCTGCTGCTTTGCCCATTGAATTACCACCCCTGACGTTGTGGTAGTCCAAACCTGTCCTATAGACATCAGACTCACTTTTCTAGTTTAACAACAGCTCAATCCCTCAAATTAACCTCAGAATTGGATTCTAAATCACAAATAACCCATAGTCACTCAGCCAAAGTACCCCACTATCTCTCATGGATTAGAAGATACAGTCCAACAGACCTCCAACTGTGGCAAACTCATACCCAACAAGGTGTCACATCTCTGTAGAAGACACAAGAAATACCTTGTAACCTCTCGAATAAATGCCAGTAACAGCTTACCCTCAATACCAGGACCATACACCAACCCTGTCACCCCAACAAGAATGCAGCAATACAGATACAGGAGGCAGTACAGCTAGTTCAGCTCCTATCACCTCACCCAGAAAGCAAGCAAATATACATACAGGAGGCTGTGAAGAAGTGTAAAGGAATAGTGCAGGCAGGAGGAAGTTGAACCAGTCTCAACCAGGACCAAAAAAAAAAGGAAAACATACATACAGAAGGCTGTGCAGAAGTATACAGGAGAAATATATGCAGGAGGAAGTGGAACCAGGCTCAACCAGAACCATGCAGTACCAAACAACCTCAGCACCACCCAGCAATATATGCAGCCAGTAGCATGTGATGCCAAACAGACTACCAGTACAAGTACCACAGGCCTACCCAGCAATATATGCAGGCAGTCAGAACCATGCAGTATCAACACACCACAGCACCACACAGCAATTTATGTATTCAGAAGCATGTGATACCCAGAAAACCACCAGTAACAACAACCACCAGCACTACCCAGCAATATATGCAGGCAGTCAAGACCATGCAGCACCAAACAAATCACCAGTGAATGAAAAGCAGCACATGTAGGGAGAATGAAGTAGCACCAGACCAACCATCAGTACTGCACAGGAATACATTGTATCTGAAATTCACAGCAGTTTATGCAGGGCTGTGCATGCATGAAACCCCTGCACCAGCTTTTCCCAACCCAAAGAAATGCCTCATGTAACTGTACAAGCCTTTTCCAACCAGCTAAAATGTCTCATGTAATTGTAGCTCACTGTTCCTCACCAGAACAGGGAGAACACTCAGAGGCAGCCTTGAGCACCCCTGGGGGCAGGATTTTCTATTTAAGGAGGGCCTCTCTTCCCTATCCAAGTTGTATCATGACCCATCTCAGTATGCCATATGGCCATTAGCTATCCCCAACCACTCTATCAGGCCTTCTTGGCCCATCCATCTGTGGTACCTACCCAGATAAATATTAGTAGTGAATTAGTTATAAAGGGAAACAAGAAATCAGAAACCAAGTTATTACCCATCTTTAACCAATTAAAACACCCATCAGTTGCTTGAATAAGGGTTCTTCTGTGACCTAAATATTCAGCAACATATTAAAGAAACCCCACCCATTAGTTATTAAATAATCCTTACAAAGAAAGAGAGCACAAAGAAAAGAAACTACCAACCCGTCCTCTACCCAGCCCCCTGTGGGTAAACCCATCCTTGGGTCCTCTCCTGAGCTAGCCCTTTGATAAACCCTTGAACCCTTTAATATTTGGGTATTGGTTAAGATCAAACATATCTGATCAATAAATTAATCAATAGTCCAATGCATCTGGTCTATTCTTCAACAAATCCTACCAATATCACAGTAAATAATTAATCTAGGTCTGATATGAGACCTATATTAAGTCTCAAAGAAACCAGCCATTAATTTAAATAAATTATTGTGCAGAATTACTATAGTACTAAAAGGGCAGGAAATTAAAAACCAATCTTAGTATATACTAATAATCCAAAGGAGTAGAAGTAATACTAAATTCCCCTTCAAGGACTGCCAGCAAGCTATTTGCTACTTTATTTATATAATCCCACAGGAGTCTCTACAATTGGTGTCCCAACAGTGGCTAGTTTCCTTTAGATTTGATTAGTTATTAAACCATAACAAATATTGGTGGATTATTATCCTCAAAAATTAACTCAACATTCAGAAGGCAGAAAGAAGAAACCCATACCAGATAATTGAAGACCTCGAGGACCACCTTGGAGGGATTGAAGATAATAACCAAGGAACCCTATCTTCAATAATCAGGATGGAGGAGGAATTGCAAGACAAAACCAGAATAACCAGTGGATCTTTGGATAAACTAGAGGAATACCAGGAAAGAACTCACAATCAGCCAGACCCTGGAGAAGAAGCAATGGGGAAAATTGAAAACATTCCCAAAATCATAAATCAAACCCTGGAAGAAATAACAGCACAGGGAATCCCAGAAACCCCATACACTCAGCCAAGAACCAGACTTCAGAGCCCCACCCCAAGATCAGCATATGGGAGAATCCCAGAAGAAACCATGGAAGAATCAACAAACCCCTCCCTCATCACAGGAATAAATAGATATTCCCAACCTAGAGAGGAAGGAATAGGAATTACTAGGAGCTAATATATTGAAAGAACCCCAGCCAGAAGACCAGTCCAGGATAACTCAATGATTAACAATGATGACCAAAATGGAGTATTATTGGATGGAAAGAAATTAAACTGGGAATTTGATGGTAAAGAAGTGGAACAGTTCATTAAGAGAGTAGAGAAACTGGCAAGGATCCAGAAGGCAGGAGGGATAGATATAGCTCTACAGTTACCTTCTCTAGTAGAAAACAAGAAGATGAGGGAGTCTATTGAAGACATGGAAGGACATGAATATGGGGACTGGGAACTTTTGAAGAAGGAACTAAAAACAAAATGGGGCACAGCTACCCCCCATAGAAGGTTCAATGAGGAATCCATACCAAGACTGCTCATACATACCCAAGAGCAGGGAGGCATCAAGACTAAGTATGATTTCAAGAAGTTCATTGGAAGCTATGAGGAGATTGTTATTTACTTCATCAGAATGGGTTATGACAACACCAACTGGGAAAGTGGGGAAAACCTCTGGAAAGCCTTGTACACTGATCTTAGGAGGGAATTTAACAGGGAATTGGGCCATGCAGGAATAATCAAGATTGCAAGAGATGGCAGATACCTTCCACCAGATTTGGAGACTTTGAAGGAATTTGTGGACATGACCTTGGCCTTATTGGATGTGGGTGAAGAATAAATCCCTAAAACTATCATCAAGAACTTAGTGGAGACAAAGAAGGAAGTCAAGTTTCAGAAAATAGGAATGGATGAGCTCTTGAAGATGAAGGAAGATGTTGAAAAAATCACTATGGCTCTAAACCAGAAGCAGGCACCTCCCCACTTTGAGAGGATCAACCAGGGGGTGGCACAAACTACAGACCCCCACTTCCCAGTGCAGGACCCAGGTGGCCAATCAGATGTTACTATTGCAAGGATGAACTCCATACCTAGGTCAACTGCCCAGACTTGACTGATAACATAAAGGCCAAGAGGGTGTTCAAACAAGGGCCCAATTATTACTTCCCAAACAGAGAACCTATACCATATAGTCAGCAGGAAAGTTTCAGAGATCAGGTCAAGAGATTCTCAGAAGCTGAAAAATTCCCAAAGCTGGAGGAACCTCAGAAGCAGGAAGAACCAACCAATGTTGCAGCATTCTTGAAGACTGGAAATTGGAACGCTTGGAAACCACCAGAGGTAAATATGAAGGAACCTCATGTTCAATGGGGAATGAGAAGATCACAAAGGTTGGCTGGAAATCCACCAGAGAAGGATAAAACCCAGGAGGCACCAGTGGTAGACCAGGGACCTTCAGCACCAACTAAGGAAAAAGAACCAGAACCAAGGAAGAGGAAGCCAAGCTATCCAGGAGCATGGGTGGAAATGGATCCAGATTCTGAAGATGAAGGGGAACCCACCAAAGCACCTGTCAAGGAACCAGTAACTGAACCTGTGAAGAACAACCCAGTAAAGTCAGAACCAGTGGATACCCAGGAAGGAACCAAGATGGAAGAAAGTTTGAAGAAGAAGATATTAAAGCAGAACTTTAACCTTACCTTGGAGGAGCTCCTCTCAGTTGCACCAAATTTTTTCCAGAAGTTAAAAGATATGACCCCTGAAGGAACCTTGGATTTGAATAAAGCCTCTAAATCAACAGCCAACAAAAACAGTAGAAGGATAAATGGATTTCAGCACCACTTTGAGGAATATTCAGATGATGAGTACCCATGCTCCATAGGCAAAAATCTTGCCTATGCTTGTCCAAGGGGATTCATTGATATCTGGATCAAAGGCAAGAAGATAAAGGCCCTGGTGGACACTGGTGCTGAATTAAATATCATACCAAAATAAGGGGTAATTTATTCTTGTGTTTGGTTTTTTTTGTGATGAAGCGGTAGGCCCTCAGTTCCTTTTGAGGTTCCAAGGGAATGGGTGGGCAAAGGTAACAGTATACACGCAAAAAAAAGGAGATAGCAAGGTATTAGTATACTTGTAATAAAAGGGGGAATAATGATAATTGATTAAAAAAAATAATAAAAAAAAAAAGGGAGAGGGGGGCTCACCAAAGTTACCCAGTTAACAGAAGCCTTGACATTTGTTCCCCCCTTAAAAAAATAAAGCAAGTTGAGGAGAGTTTTGGGGCATCAGCGTGAATATATATATGAGCAAAGAAGGACCAATAATTGGATGGGTAAAGGACAAGGTAGACTTACACAGTACGTTCAACTGACCAAATGTGCAATTTTTTTCTGCAACAACCAGGGGGAAGGGTATTAGTATATATATATATATATATATATAAAAAGAAGAAGAAGAGAAGGACAGGGACGTACTAGTAACAGTGGCAGGCGTTGAGCTCCACTCAAATGTGATCCAACAAAACCTTGATTCCTTCAACGGTCCGGCGGAGATGGGAACCCTTGGGGAGACTAACCATCAAACACCAGACAGCAAAGTGGACGGCGTCAAAACCATTGGAAATTCCATGAGGGAGTCTAGGGGGCGGAGGCAACGGCGTGGCGGCAGAGGGGGAACAACCAGAGGTCTCAACGTTGGAACCACGATTAGGGGGCAAGCCAGAAAGGGAACGGACGGTGGTACACAAGTTGTCAGAGGCAGTACTTGGCTGGGAAATGTTGACAAGCTCGAAGGAAGGACCGGAACCGTGGTCAGTGAGTAGGTGAGACTCGGTTGACTTAGGGGCGGACAGGACTTTTGTGGGGTTGGGACGGGAATCCATTGACAAAGGAGTGGCCTGGTTTCTGGGCGTATTGGGATTTAAGCGGGCCTCAGATGAGTCCCCTGCCAGGGGTTCAGGGGCGTCCTTCAGCCTAGCCAAGTGGGGGTCCTTGGACTTGATTTTGAACAACCAGCTCAGGGGGACCACAACCACGGAGGCCTCTGAGTCCACATCATTGTAGCGTGGGGATTTGGCAGGCATCTGAAAGACCAAGGAAGGAGCAAAAAAAACAAGATACAATCCCGTCAGCCCTTTGGGTCACAGGGAGGAAGGAGACGGGGTGAGATACAACTCACCTTAGATGGAGTGACAAGGAGAAGGGAATGAGGGAGCAGCGGATGATGAGGGCGGGGAGAATCTTTCAACAAAGACCCCCCTTTAAATATTTGAGAACCCACCTAGAGAAGAGGTGGTGGAAAAAGAGAGAAGGGGCAGAACTCACCCAGGACCAGCGGTCCACTCCAATGCTCAAGGGCGACTAGAAGCATAGCGTGATCAACGAAGCGTGGCGGTATCCTAATTGCAATGCCAGATAAATTAGAAAAATAATAATAATAAGAAGAAGAAGAAGAAGAACCAAAGAGGCAATCACAAGCAAGATAGATTAGCAAAAAAATGAAGGGAATGAATAGGATTGACAAAGCAAGGTCAGATGTACTACAACCAAACCAAAGACAAGGAGGGACCCCAAGATCTGCGTAGCACGTCACTAGATAAGAAGGAACAAGTACGGAATCAGTAACCAAGATGAATTAAAGGGAGGAAGGTGACAGGCAACTCAACGTAATATGAATATGGACCAGCTGATGTGTTAAGGCAAGGATTTATTGACAATCCGACTAATCAAGTATAGGAAAGGACCCACCCTGCAGATGCCAAGAAGAAGAAAGAGGAGCCAAAGTAGGGGAAGTAGGGTGCAAGCGTGACAAAGCACATGATCAGAAATTGGGAAAGCAGTAAGGTAGACTGGGGAAAAGCCAATCAGCTGGGACATGGAGAAGAGCGGCTACCTTGCGGAGCGCCCCCCATTCCACGCAGCTAGGAGGCTCCCTTGCAAGGGGAGCAGCTTCTCACGCTTGGGACGCGGGATTAAGGCCGCAATTTTATTTGCCATGGACAATTGCGGGACCGGCAAGTGCCGCCCTCAAGAACAAAAAAAAGAGATATAATAAAAAAAATAAAATAAATAAATAAATAAAATAGTAGCAATAAATATAATAAATAAATAAATAAAATAGTAGCAAAAATGAAAAATATATATATATATATAAAATAAAAAATAAAAAATAAAAAATAAAATAAATAAAATAAATAAAATAAAAATAATAAAAAAAATAATAAAAAAAGGGGGGAAGAGGGAGGAACAAATAGTCCTTTGTAAGACTTAAAACTACCAATTCCCAAATGAATCCTGGGAAGACCCCAAACTACCTCCTCACAACATAATTCAGTTTTAGCATACTACTACCAAAAAAAAAAAAAAAAAAAAAAAAAAAAAAAACACAAAAACACAAAAACACAACAGGGAATTATCCACCAAGCCACCATGGAAGCCCAGATTATGGCAGCCAAATATAAAACAGTAGGCAAGAAGATCAGGCCCATAAACCAACCCATCCCACAAGGACTTATCCCCCCTCTCCAAAGACCTCCACTCTCCGGGGACCCCTTTGTTACACCCCTGACTCCTTATCCACCTCAATTCATACAAACCTCAAGAATCACATCAGAAAGGATAAAAATGGTTAACTTTGGGCCTGATCGCTGGCTTACACCTGAAGAAATTACACTTCTGCAACATTTGATGGTCCTTAGGGAAAAGGCAATTGCTTTCACTGAAGAGGAAAGGGGTCTACTCAAGCACTCCTATGGACTCCCCTACAAGATACCAGCCATCCCCCATGAACCATGGAAAAAGAAACCTATACCTATACCCCAGCCTATCAAGCCAGTATTCACAGAACTAGTCAGGAGAAGAATTAAGACAGGACTTTATGAAAAATCAACTTCCAGTTATTCCAGCCCTGTATTCCCTGTGGCTAAAGCCAATGGGAAGCTCAGAATAGTCCATGACCTGCAAGCCCTCAACAAAGTTACCATCAAGGATGCAGGACTACCCCCAAAGATTGAAGAATTTGTGGAATCTTTCTCAGGAAGGGCCTTCTATGGATTAGGAGATATCATGGGAGGATATGATGAAAGGGAATTGGACAAGACTTCAAGACCACTTACCACCTTTGAAATCACCCTGGGGAGGCTCCAGCTGACAAGATTACCTCAGGGGGGAACCAACTCAGTAGCAGTCTACCAAGCTCAGATGACCTGGATACTCCAGGAGGAAATACCAGAACATTTAGGAATATTCATTGATGATGGAGGAATCAAAGGGCCCAGAAGCAGGTACAATAAAGAGACACTAGAAGAAAACCCCAAAACAAGAAGATTTGTCTGGGAATATGCCATAACCTTGGAAAGAATCTTATTTAGGATAGAAGAGGCTGGTTTAACTATATCAGGAGAAAAAATTGCTTGCTGTTTCCATGCCCTCAACATAGTAGGGAATGTGGTATCCCAGGAAGGAAGGAAAGTGGCAGAAAAGAAGCTGAACAAAATTCAAAGCTGGCCTCAGCCAAGAAATAAAAGAGAAGCTAGAGGATTCTTAGGGCTTTGCTCCTATGTCAGAATGTTCATTAATAACTAATCAGCACTTTAAGCCCCAATCAGGAGGCTCACCTGGAAAGATGTAGAGTTTAAGTGGGACAACCAAAGTGAAGAAGCCTTTTTGTTACTCAAGAAGATAGTAGGAGAAGATATAACCCTTAAAAGAATAGAATATGGCAAGGATGCAGGAAGGATCATATTAGCTGTGGAATCAAGCTACCTAGCATCTGGTGCTGTCCTAATGCAGGAAGACAAAGATGGAAGATCAAGGCCAGTCTACTATGAGTCAGTGGGTTTTTCAAAAACAGAAAATAAGTATTCCCAGTCAAAACTGGAACTCTGTGGAGTAGCCAAGATACTCAAGAAACTTCAGACAACCCTGTGGGGACAGCGCTTTGAGTTTCAGTTAGATGCAAAAGCACTCATTGAAATGATTAACACCCCCAGCCTCCCTAGTGCTGCTATGACTAGATGGGTGGAATTTATTCAGTTATTTTCCTTTGAACTGTTCCATAAACCGGGGAAGACCTTCACAATTCCTGACAGCCTATCAAGAAGATCAGCAGACCCAGAGGACCCAGAAGACACCAATCAGGATTTTGATGAAGAAGAAGAGTGGATCAGCCCCCATCCTGGCCTTGGATTGAAGATCAACTCTATTGAAGACCAACAACCACCCATACCTCCAGCTGGATTCTGGGGAAGACTAAAGGAATATTTACTCACTATGAAGAAGCCCACAGGGTGCTCTGACAAGGAATTCCAGAAGATCAAGAGGAGGTCATCAAACATCTAAGTAGAGGAAGGAAGACTTAAAAGGAGGGGGATATGGGGCCCTCAGCTAGTGCTGACAAATAGAGAATAAATGGAAAGGGTCATGAAGAGGCTGCATGAGTAATTAGGGCACAGGGGGAGTGAGGAGGTATACAGGAGGATCAAGCTTAGGTTCTGGTGGGAAGGAATGAATAAGATGACTAGGAAATGATTCTAAACCTGTGAGCCATGCCAGAGGAGAAGCAAGCTCCAGCAGAAAGAAGAGGGGAAGGCAGCTCTTACTAACACCCTCTTTAAAAAGGTAGCAATGGATGCAGTACATGTCAAGGCAGGGAGATTGAAGTACCTGGTGGTAGCCAGAGATGATTTTTCAGGGTGGGAAGAAACATTTGGCCTGTCTAGCCTCACCTCAAGAAACATAGCTACTTGGTTCCTATCAGAGTGGGTCTATAGGTATGGAATCCCCAAGGAAGTAACAGTAGATGGGGGAGGAGAATTCAAGAAGGAGCTCCAGTCAGCCATGAAGAAGATTGGAAAAAAATTCAGAATGGTCACCCCTTATTACCCTGAAACTCAAGGAATGGTAGAAAGGGGCCACAAGGAAATAAAAGATGCAATAATTAAGCTTTGTGGAGAGAATGGCAGTAGATGGAAGGAATACCTTCCCCTAGTCACCTTTGCAGATAGAATTTCCACAAAAAGGACAACAGGATTCACCCCATTTGAACTACAGTTTGGACAACCAGCAGTCCTACCAATTGACTTAGAAATGGAGACATACCTAGGAATTGACTGGGAGAAGGTAATCAAAACCTCAGACCTCCTGGAAGCAAGAGCAACAAAATTGGCCCAGAAGGAAGAAAACATTCAGAAGGCAGCACAGAAGATGAAGGAAGCAAGAGAACTTTCAATCTAGTACTGGGAAAGGAGATTAGCCCATAGGATAAGGGAACCACTCAAGAAGGGGGACCTTGTCTTAGCCTACAATAGAACCCTGGAATCTCAATGGGTACTACTCTTCAAGAACCTATGGAATGGACCTTATAGAGTGGTCAAACAAATAAACAGGGGACCCTATATCCTAGAAGAGTTGGATGGAACAGTACTTGGGAGAAGGTTTGCAGCAAGCCATATCAAGCAGTTCTACAACAAAGGAGCCCCACTAGAGGAAGAAGAGGAAGGAACAGAACAAGAGGAAGAAGAAGGGGAGCTAGAAGAAGAGGAAGGAACAAAACAAGAAGAAGAAGAAGGGGAGCTAGAAAGATAAGAAGAAGAAGAAGGAAGAAAAAGAAAAAGCAAAAAAAAAGCAAAAAAAAAGAGCTCCTAAGCAAGAGCCTAAACTGCTGAATTTATCAAAAAAAATATTTAAAAAAAGAGAGGATGCAAAATTAAATTAAATCAAAATAAAAAAACAAGAGAGAATGAATGAATGAAAATATAAATTTTATCAAGAAGATTATTATTAATGTAAAAAGATTTCAACCCAAAGAGAACATGGAACACTGGGAAGAAGGAAGGACCTGAAGAAATCAAGACAGGCTTAACTTGATATTGGACCCAATTGAAGATTGCAAGATGAGTCAAGGTATCAAGGGAAAAGAAATCAATTAATCTTCAGCTAGAACTTTCTGAATGAAGACATTATAGTAGGTTTCAAAGGAAAAAGCTATCTATCAGGTTTGAATAGATGCAAACAGGGTGTCAAGGCTTGAAATTCAGCAAAATGATTTAGAGGAGAATAGGATAGATTTAGACAAAAAATAATCTGTCTTTGGCCATGAAGTACCACAGTATATGGAGAAGGGAAAAGAAGATTTAAATTCAGGGAATCAGTTAAATACAAGGAATCAGAAAAAAAGGGGGAAATGCCAAAAACTGTCTTTATCCAGAAGAACCCTAGTATAATTCAACAATCAAGAAGAATGGAAAAGATTTAATTGTACTTTTACTTGCTACATGGGCAAAATCAAGAAAGAATTAAGAGGAGAAGATTTCAAGATAAAACAATCAAGATTTCAACAGGACCAACTGGATCACAAGGATTCTCTGGAACTTTGCTTTATTTTACATGTGATTATTTGTTTTTTTATGCCTCTCAAGATAAATACCAATAAGAGGAAGAAGAAGGAAGAAGAAGAAATAAGAAGAAGGAAGAAGAAGGATAGAATGTGGAGTCTGATGTCTATGGACAGGAATGCTGTGGACAGCATTAAGTCTGGGGGGGATATGGTAGTCCAAACCAGTCCTATAGCCATCAGACTCACTTTTCTGGTGTAACAACAGATCAATCCCCCAAATTAACCTCAGAATTGGATTCTAAATCACAAATAACCCACATTCACTCAGCCAAAGTACCCCACTATCTCTCATGGATTAGAAGATACAGTCCAACAAACCTCCAACTGTGGAAAACTCATACCCAACCAGGTGTCACATTGAGACCTATATTAAGTCTCAAAGAAACCAGAAATTAATTTAAATAAATTATTGTTCAGACTTACTATAGTACTAGAAGGGAAGGCAATTCAAAACCACTCTTAGTATATACTAATACTCAAAAGGAGTAGAAGTAATACTAAATTCCCCTTCAAGGACTTCCAGCAAGATATTTGCTACTTTATTTATATAATCCCACAGGAGTCTCTACAAAGTACCCTTGGGAAACCAAAGATCCTTCAAAAAGGAGCACAAGTTTGTGTAATGCTCAGACTGCTGCAGCGGAAGGATGACCTCCGCCTCCACCATACCTACGCAGATAACTGGAGACTCCACATTGAGGGGTTCTGCCCCTCAAACGGGTCCTCCCACGGATACCCCAACAGCGCATTGGGCATCGTGAACGCCTTCCCTGGAACATGAACCACACCAAAAGTGAAGAGCTGAAGAAACGCCACCCACCTAGTCATAGGAGCGTTTGGCAGTGTTGGAGAATTGATCATCCGCGCTAAGGCATCCGCATTGACCAACAGCTAACAGTGTACCCCCCAAAGCAGGTGCTGAAGCCTCCACAAATTTTGGTGACTCCACATAATTCCAGCTTTGGCTGCAAATACCAACTCTCCGTCATGCTAAACGTCACGGACTTGTAGAGAACCGGCCTGTCCTTACCATCCTCTTCCTGAGTCAGGACACCGCCTGCACCAAACTTTCTAGAGTTGACGGCCAAGCAGATCCCTCCCGCGTTGTAGTCAAGGTCCCGGAGGACAATGTCACTTCCCACAGTCTCCTTGAGCTTTGCAAAGGCAGCTTCACACCTTGCTGTCCATTCCCACGCCCGCCCTTCCGTATTAGCACCAACAGCGGACTTGCAACTTCCGCCAACCGCTCAATGAACATGCAAATGTAACTGCACAGTCCCAGGAATGGGAGGATATGAAAAGGCATCCGCAGGATTGGCCATTCAAGGACTTTAATCTGTTTCTTTTCTGAAATTCTCCTGTCGTCAAAAGCCACCACATGTCCTAGCACTTCCAGCGCTGGAACATAAACTGCCAACTTACTCCCCAACACTGTAAGACCTGCCTCCTCAATTTGTAAAAAGACGCGCTCCAATGTCTACGCGTACTCCCAGATGAAGCGGCCAATCTTTGGGGCTTCCTCTAATACCGCGCCCCCGTAATCCGTCTTTGGTATCTTGATGCCTGCATCTTTGATGAAAATCAGAACCCCGTCTGTAATGTGGTCCTGCAGAATTCACATCATCTGGGCCTGATAAACTGCCACCAAGTTTGTTGCGCCCTGCTGAAACCGCGTTAGCTGCATCCTCCCCAATCCTGTCTCAAAGGCGGCTAACGGCCACATGTAGGGATGGAGCTTGTGCTGATCATACCCCCCATTACATTGACCAATCCATAACACACGCGCCCTGCCATCAATTCCAGCAACTTTTCCACACGCAGAGGCAATCCCGCTTCCCGGATGGTGAATTAGTTAAGCCCCTGCAGGTCATGAACAATCCTAAGCGACTTTCTGTCCTGTTTAACAACCACCAAGATTGGGCTAGAGTAGCTCAATGTGGACTGCTTGTACAACCCTGTCCTCACCTGCTCCCAGACCAGTTCCAAAAAGGGTTCCTGCACAGTCCGAGGGATTGGAATCAGCTTGATCTGCCAGGGCACGTGTGGCACTGTGGGGATCACATAGGGATTGCCAACCTTGTTCCTCAGCAATCTGCACTCATCAGGCCCAAAGGCGAGGGCCTTTTTGCAAAGCACCAACACCAATGCCAGAAAATTCTTCTCCTCCGCACTCAACCACTCTGTTGGCCCAAAATCAAGCGCCTCAATCCGCTCATTTGTGATCCGCACCAACCCTGTCACCCACCCTGACTTCTTCAACGGACTTACCCAGGGGTCCCAAGACCAGGAGATCGGCCTTAGATGCCCGTTGAGTCCCTGCAGCATTGGCTTGTTCCGGGGCCAAACATTTCGTGCCCCCCGTTGCACCTGACCATCCTTACGCTTCCACCGTTGTCCTTTTGAATCCTAGCAATAATTAACCTGCAGCTCTTGCCTTTGCTCACAAGCGTGGCACTATGGTAGGGTTTTTGAAACACAATACCTTCTAATGGCACATACTGAGGAAGAGGACTTACTTCTGCCCCCTGCGCCCTCTGCGCGCTTCCTTCCCCCTGCTTCTCCTTCCTAGTTGACTGCCTGCATGAAACTTGAGCCTGTCCCGCGTGTTACCCGCGGTTGACTAGGCAAAATCCTCCGCGGGGCGACCCTCACAGTTGTCCCCCCGTTGGATTCTGCCTCTTTGCCCGCTGCCGCTGGTTGCACCCCTTTCCCCTTCCCGTGGTTGCAGATTTTCATCTCAAAACTTGCCCTGGAAATGTCTTCCACTGTCAGCGCCTCCGTCCATTCCTCCGCATTAAACACCATCCGGGCCCAGAAATCAAACAAAAACAGTTGACCCAAAATTATTTTGCCGCACTCAACCAAGAGAAAAAACAGAAACTTCCGGACCTTTTCAACATGCACCTCCTCTTCCTCCACCACCCCATCAACCCAACATTCCCCTCCATTGAGCGCCCGTAATCCCATAGTGCACTTCCTTCAAACCAGCCCCAACTCATCCACCGATTTTGACAGGAGCAGATTGACCATTGTCCCACTGTCCACCATTTCCCACACCTTCCTGCCCGCAATCTTCATCAAGAAATAGGAGAGTGGCACCAACATGGCTTTGGATCAGCACAACTTGCGTTCCCCTTCCTCCCCTGCTGTGTTCACGCGCTGCACCGTTGCCGGAGCCCTGCTGCCCCCATGCTCCCTCAGTGCCTGAACCATTTACTTGACAACCACCGGGGAGACCGCAGCCAGCTCGCGTAGCCTGAGGGGTATTTGTGCCTTGCTCCCCATCACCCATTGCACAATTTTTGCTGCCTTCCTCCTTCCTCTTGAACTGGTTGATGGCGTGTTGCCTACCTGCCCTTGTGTACCAGTTTTTGGGGCCTAGGTTGATGGCCGCTCTTTCACATCCACATCCATCTTCTTGGACAAAATCTGCTTGTTTGCTTCCAATGCCCTAACGTCCGCCTCCACAGGCGGAGCTAGCCACATATTGGGCCCTTTAACAATCCCAAGTGACACCTGAGCAGCCCCTGCGGGCCGGGCTCTTGCCCTAACCTGCTCCACAGGGGGTGGCTGAACGGCCCCCAGATCCACCTGCTTGCCCTTTGGGAATATGCCAGTCTCCCCGGAAATGCCGACCAACCCCTTTTCCATGTCCTTGGTCAGTTCCGCACAACCAGACTTACAGTGGCCTTTATTTCTGCAATAGGTGCACATGCAAACCAAAACCCACTCAATGGCCCGCTACTGGGCTGGAAGCCCCCCCATGTGAGGCGGCACTCTGCGTGGAGGAAGAGGAGGCGGAGCCGTTTGCGGGGCCATTATCCGATTCATAAGTATCCGTAGTACCCATAACACATCTGTTACCTTGTTCACTGGTACTTCCATTGACTGAAAAGGGGCTGCTGGCCGCTCAGTTGCTGATGGGCCCTTGGGTGGTACCTGCGTTGGAGCCAGAGTGGAAGAGACCATTGGTTGCCTTGAAACCATTGGGAACAACCTGGCTGTATCCTTAATCAGTTCTTCCAAATCAATCTTGCTCTCTACCGCCTGGTTGAACACGCTTAGGTTTGGAAGAAGCATGAAACTCCAATCCACTGACCCCAATACCAACCTGTGTTTGAATAGATACCGCTGGACCCACGCACATAGCTGTGGCGCAAGCCCGCCTAGAAACACCCGCTTCATTGCCCCTGTTTGACCCGCTACCACCTGGTGCTTCTCTAGGTAGCTGTAGATGCGGTCAAACGTAGATTTGTATTTGGACAAATCACTCCGTGTCCGCACCCCACCTTGCAAAATTGCCTCTGCCGCTGCCCACTCAAAGTCCATCTCCCAGAAGGGGGGCTCAGGCTTCCCCCACCTTGCCATAATCTTGTTCCGGAGCCTTTGCCATTCTTGAGCCTTGTAGCCAGACATATCCTCCACATCCCCAAGTTGATTCTTTTCCCTGATGAAGAGAACAACTGTACAGACCTTATCCTTGCCCATTGCGTTTTTGGAGTCCGCAATGTCCTCAAACCTTGCCAGAGAGCGCCTGATATCTGCGGTGTCAAACCATAGATGAGGGAAGTTCTGCGGCCTAAGCCATACCCGTTGCAGAACCTCAGCCGCCTCCGAAGGCTCCAAGTAAGCAGGAGAAAAACCCCTGGACCAAGTAGTTGGCAGTGATGGAGGTGTTTGCCCGCCAGCTCCCAACCGGAGAGGGAAAAAAGGTGGAACGTTTGATCCTGGAGTAGTGGTTGGCAACATTGCACCTGCTAGCTTCAAGAGACCTAGAAAAAAGATTAGTTTACATTCCAGACCCCCAGATGTGGAAACAAGAGAGGTGATAACCCCCAAAGTTGGCCTCAAGTTAAGGAAGTTATTGGTCTAAGCGTCTGTAAGGAGATTGGATAAAATGAGTTTAAGAATAGAGAGAGTGATGACAAGATAAATCCCTCCCTTCCAATCCTTCCCATACCATTCCCTGGTGGTCCGGTGATGATAATATATGATGATGACCCAACCCAGAGTTGAGAGTGAGGTATTTTTCAGTCCTCCCTCTCAACCCTAACCTATGTACAACCACAAGCAACAAGATAGATGAAATATGACCCCAAGTCCAGAACCCTAGCTCCAGCCTAACCCTACCCCATACCACCCAACCCGTCTGAAACCCTCCCCTTCAATATAATGTACGTCCGGTTTGTCCTTCTCATGGCGCAGCCCTCCGCCGCGCCCTCCACGGAGCCCCCCCAGTTTATCTGTCCGCGCGTGTCGGTGGATCCCACAATCTGGGGGTCAGCCCGCGCTTATGCCCGCAAAAACCTCCCCAGCCCGTATAACCCCTGATTGCCCCGCCCTCACCTTCCGTACTAGCCACCCGCAAGCTTGGTCGGGCCAGCTCCATCACTTGGTCCGCGTTCCCTGGGTGGGTTGCCGCCCGGCGCCCCCCAGAGTAGGCTCAACCCACACCTGGTGCAGAGCCCCACAAAACCTGCTGCTGAGCCCGCAGCAGGCACTGCTGAGACTGCGGGCACCCCAAATTCTGAGCCCAACCTACCCAACTGCTGAGCGCGCAGCGCAGGATGCAGCTCCCAATCCAAGGTTATAAATTCAACACCACAGCGGTTGTGTGACACAAAGTATCTCAAACTCAAAAAGAGCCTCTGGGGACAGAAGCAAGCCCCAAAGAACTTGTAAAACACCCTTGTCAGTTGGATCAGGTACGTCAACTTTGTTGAATGCCTGTTGGTCCCAGCTCCTGCAGCACTAATTTCTGGCCACAACCCAGCGCAGTGGCTGCAATCAGAGTGGGGGAACTCCATTGGGAGTCCCTCTTCCCCCTAAAACATCCCCGTGTGGGTCTTTGGGCCCCCAAATGTGCCAAAAACAAGGAACAGCAGCCCCAAGCAGGCTGTGAAATGCGAGAAGGCCCCAACAGGCCTTTCCAGCCCAAATACAGGATATGCAATTGGATTGGACAGCCACGCTAGCCAATTATGTCAAAAATACAGAGGAGGCCAGATAATATCCTCTCAGGCCCATTTGATTGGGGTGGCCCATCCATCCCAATGGGCCTGCAATGGGCCGTGTACCAAATGACTTATTTCACATTTTTTGAGGCCAGTTTTCCCAAATCTGCAACATCCAAAAAGGCCTGTATGGTCAATGTGATTTTCCAATGGGCTGTAAAGGTCCATGCCTCCCATTTGAATTTGACCTATACATGTTGTTGACTTCATAATCTTTTTTGCTCACCACTAATCAAGATCCCTGCGCGCACTCTGACAGGGTAATCTAACCCATAAATTTCAGATGACCTCCAATTCCACTCTGGTCTGATGCTCTTTCTTTGTTCAACCTTCAATCTACTTCTAATTGATCTCACCTCTTGTTTCATCTCCTTTATTTCATTTCCCTTTATTTCTTTCTTCTTATTCTTATTCATTCACCTCAACTTATAGCCCTTGCGCCTCCAGTTCTTAACTCTGTACCATTGAATCTCCATTTCTTGAGAATCATTTTTGAGTCCTGTAACCAGTAAGATTCAACCTCCTTGCATCCTAAGTCTCCCAACTCCTGACCTCACATTCCAATCACCTACCATCAACTCAGCCTGCTTGATCAGCTTCATCTCCACCAATTCCCAAATCCAATCCTTCAATCATACCATGTCAACCACTCCAACTTCCCTAAAGACTTTTCTGTTCCTTCTTTTTTTCAGCTTTTTGCCTCTTATCCATTGCTCACTCCATTAAAAATGTTTTTCATTTCCTTCAGCACAATGGTTTGTTTTTGAAATCAATTTCAATCTTTTTTCACATGGCACACACCTGAGCGCATACATATTTCAACACAACCCCTTAATCCAAAATGGGTGAAATAAAAATATGAGAGACAAAGCCTTGATGCTTGTTTCTTTCTCATGCCTTAGTCATGATATCTCAAATTATTGCTCAAGTGGGAACAAAAATTAATACAATCTCTTTGCATTTAACTGCATCATGTATATAGTTTTAGTGAACCTCAATATGTGTTGCTCTTGAATGGAACCCTTGATTTTTGGCCAACAAAATGGCACTCTTGTTATTGGAATAAACCAATGAAAAAACGTGTGGCTTATGTGTACCATCTAAGATCTTTCTCAACAAATTTTCCTCCTGAGATGCAGGAAGGAATTCTCTGTACTCTGATTTAGTTTATGAAAGACTTATTGCTAACAACTTCTTGGAAATCCATGACACTAGATTCTTACCTAAAAATAATACAAAACCCCTTTTCAATTCTCTAGTGTTACAATAGGGCGTATCAAAGTTAGCAAACCCGCCATTAGAAACCCGCCATTTTTTTTGACGAAACCCGCCATTTTTAATGGCGGGTTTCTGAAATAAACATACCCCCTAACTGGTGTATTTCAAAATGGTGTGTTTCATGAAAATGGCGTATTTCAATCATCAAACACGCCATTAAACCCGCCATTTATTCATCATCATCCATCCACCATCCATCACATCAAAAACACCCATCCACATCAGCAAATCCATACCGGTCCCATCTCCATTGCATCACACACATCTCTATCGTTTTTCACATACCTTCACATACCCATCTTCACACAAATCCCATCATGATCTCATCACCCAACATCACTCACCACCTTTCTCAACATGTCCAATCCAACATCCCGCCAGCAAGTTGGAAACGCAAAAAAGCTGACTGAACTTTTGCTACTGTTTGACTCCCATTCAGACTCTGATTCAGAATCTGATTTGGAATCAACTTGGTTAGCTTTGAATTCTCTGTTGGCAAAGCAATACATGGTTCCAAGAATACACACTCTCCATAAACCTATGTATGAAAGGCAAAAGCTTCATCTCATCCCTGACTTAAGCTTCAAGCAACTGTTCCGAAATTTGTTGCCTTCTTTCATGAAACTTTTGGCAATGATTGAAGACCACCACATCTTCCAGAACAATTCTCGCAATCCTCAACGCGATCCAGCCATCCAACTTGCCTTTGCTCTTTGTAGATTGGGGTCAAATGGAAATGGAGCAGCAATCCATCAATTGGAAAATCTATTCTCAGTCAGTTATGGAAGCATTGACTTATACACCAAAAGAGTCATGATTGCTATCCTATCTTTCTGTTGCTTGGTCCTTTCATGGCCAACCAAAGAAGAACGCAAGGAGATATCTCAAGTAATGGAGACAGAAGGTTTTCCTGGTTGCATTGGTTTTGTTGATGGAACCACCTTCCCCTTGATTCAAAAACCCAACCTCAATGGCAACCACTATTTTGATTGTAAAAAAAGGCAATTGATTCATTTCTTTTCCAATCGCTATGATAAAACTTTGGATCAAACACTGACCAAATATTTTCAATCTCTTTGTTTAGATAATCCGTGGCACTACAACTTGTTTGCAATAACAACAAGAAGTTCATCTCCCTCCATGCTGGCCTTCCAGGTTCTTGTCATGATTCATATTTTTTCAATTGGATGCGGATTGCCCAACAACCAGAGATCTACTTTGACCAAGATCAATACCTTCTGGCCGATTTGGCTTATGCTATTGGGAAATATTTAGTTCCAGAATACCGGAATGTTTTGTCCAATGATCAAGGAAAAACCGATTTTAACTATCATCTTGCCCAATCACGAGTTTGGATTGAGCATGCCATAGGAATTCTGAAAGGAAGATGGGCCAGCTTAAGGGAGATGCAAAACCAGCTCCAATGTTCCAAAGATATGAGGTTCCTCATCAACTGGATTATCACTTGTGTAATCCTTCACAACCTTTTGGCCAACATCAAAGATGAATGGGACAAAATATTCCAAGATGATATTCCTGATCCGCCTCAAGTCATCCCTGTCTCATCTGGTCCCTCATCTTCTTCTATGAGAGAGCGGATTCTTCCTCTCACCCTTGCTTGCTTTGATGAGTAATTTTTAATTTTGAAATTGGTAAAAATTCCCTTCACCGTATTTTTTTGGTTTTGGTTGTTCACCCAAGATTCATAGGCTGAGTTTTATTTTTATTTTTTTTAGTGGACTTGAATCCAAAAACACCTCCACCTCAAACCCTGCCACTCACCAAATGCCACACCCCTCCCCCTCACCACTCAACCCCTTCAACCTCACCCTGCTCACTCACCGGTCAAACCCTGCCTCCTCCTCACCAAACCACCTCACTCATCACCACCAACTCACCGGTCAAACCCTGCCTCCTCCTCACCAAACCACCTCACTCATCACCACCAACTCACCAGTCAAAACCTGCCTCCTCCTCACCAAACCACCTCACTCATCGCCACCACCTTACTCACCACCACCACCTCATCTCACCTCACTCACTGAATCCCCTCCTCCTAATCCCGGTAAGCCCCCTCCACCCTCTTCCTCTTACTTCCCCTCACCAGTTGCTGATCCTTTGATCATTCAACCTTTAGTCCCCCCCTGGATCCATTGGTCAATCCATCAAGGTGAGCCCCTCCCCTCCTCCTCTCATCAATCAAGCGATTGATTCTCAATTGATCGCTTGATTGATTGCAAATCAATCAAGCAATTGATTTCCAATCAATTGCCCAATCTATTGCAAATCAATTGGCAATAAATTGCCTGATCGATTCGCAATCAATTGGCAATCAATTGAGCGATTGATTGGCAATTGATTTCCCAATCAATTGCTCAATCAATTGGCAATTGATTGCCCAATCGATTGCCAATCAATTGCTCAATCAATCGGCAATTGATTGCCCAATTGATTGGCAATCAATTGCTCAATCAATTGGCAATTGATTGCCCAATCAATTGGCAATCAATTGGGCAATCGATTGCCCAATCAATTGGCAATCAATTGGGCAATCAATTGCCAATTGATTGCTTGATCAATTGCAAATCAATTGGGCAATCAATTGGCAATCAATCAAGCAATCAATTCGCAGTCGATTGGCCAATCGTTTGGGCCAATCGATGCAGGGTTTTTGTAGGGTACAGGAACTGACTTCCCCATTGTTTTTTCTTTGTTTTTGTTTCTTTTTTTTAGGTTTTTGAGCTCTGCCAGAACACATTATCTCAAGTCTTACGCCAACCAAGCTACGTCCTGGGACAGTCTGGTTTGCCTAGTATGATGCTGGCTGCGGCTCCTCATCATTACCACTCCTCCCCAGCTAATTCTATTCTTTTGATATCTATCAATTCCTTCACTGTCTACCGAACTCAAAATCTTATACATCCATTCATAACTTCACCTTGATCCTCACCTTGGGTGCAGCAAGTGCCTGGGAGGGAGAAAGATGGAAGGAGATGGTATGAAAAACATAAAGAGAGGTGGCAATCAGAGGAATTTTTGATTTTCATCTCTTTTTTATTTTTTTAATCCCACCGTTTTGATAATGAGAACGTTGCTGACATTTTTTTTTTTTATTTGTTTGACCGGTCTTTTTGTTTGTCCAACCCCTTTTTATCTATTGATTCCTTCACTGCCTACCAAACTCAAAATGTTATACATCCATTCAAATTTCACCTTGATCCTCACCTCGGGTGCAGCAAGTGCCTGGGAGGGAGAAAGATGGAATGAGATGGTATGAAAAACATAAAGAGAGGTGGCAAGCAGAGGAATCGTAGAAAAAGGAGCGCTAAAATGAGGGATTTGGAAATTTCTTTGGAAGTGACTGACAACTTGATCAAGGAAAAGTTTGCCTGTTCTAGACGAAAGCTATGCCCTTTGGATCTGTACCCTGCTATCATGGCTGAAAAGAAAAACAACCCTCAAAAACCCACCCAGGAAGAATTTAAGAAAGCAAAACAGAAAATTGGGGCTTTCCACTTCTTCCACCATGGAAAAGTTATTGTTCTCAACCAATCTGATCACCATGCTCTGGTTGCCGTCATTGAATTTGTGCCTTTGGATCAACTATCTGAGCAAGATAAGAAAGATATCAACTTTGTGACAACATTCCTTCACTGTTCAAAAAAATTTGTCAACCCGGTTGGTCCCTCAAGATCTTGGGGTGGGAAAATGTGGGCAATTTGTTGGCAAAAATCGATGAACCCTTTGGAGTTATTCGGACGTTATTTGAAGAAATCATCCGTTAGATCTTCTCCTCAAGAGTAAGCTGTCCTCAACTTGAAGGCCAACAAATTATCCCGAATTTTAGGACAAATATTTCTTAATTTGGCCAAACTTGCCTTTGAATCAAACCGTGATACCATGAAGGACAGCAACATCCCCTCTTTCTCTTCATTGGAATTTGGTTCCAAGCCTACACCTTTTGATTGCTCCCCACACCTCACTTTCACCTTGGATTCTTTTTACAATTCTCCTCATATTGACAAAGGCAACATCTCTGGCTATTCCTTTTTACTTGTGGTCCCAACCAAAAAATAGAATGGTCGACTTATGGAAGATACAGATGAATATCAATTTTTGGACGGTCAATTTTTTTTTCCTGACCTTGGCTTTGGAATTGATTTCAAGCAAAAAGGTATAGTCAAAATGGTTTGGGCGGCTAACAAGTACAAGCACTGTACCTTTCCACCTGTGGACACAGCAACCCATACCAGAGTGGCCATGTCACTCCAAATTAATAAAAAAACTCAGAGCACTTGTAGGGACATGAAAAAGGGCCAAATTTACTCTAGAGAAAAAAATATCAATAAAAACAAAAAAGATTTGTATATTGGTGGGGTTAAGAATGCTCTCAAACATTGTTGTAGTAAAAAATAATTTTTTTTTCTTTCATCCATGCAAATATATTTAAAAGCCCAGCATTTGAGTAATTTGCTGTATTTCTTCTACCAATCTGCCACTGCCAATGAAAGCAAAAGCTACTGATACCTTATCCTTTTTTTTGTTTGCCCATTGTTCCCTCTCCTTTTCCAGTTGCACTTGCTGCTTATCCTTCTCCTTTTCCTCTTTTTTGAAACTCTAGCTCAGCTTGTTTCAACCTGCACCCAGCATCCAATTTTTATTGATTAGCCAAAGTCTCAGCTTGCTTCTTTTGACCATACATGGCCAGTTGGCAATCCAACTTTTGCTTTTCAAACTGAAGTTTATCTGATTCAATTTGTGATTTCACTGTTTTTTGGAGGGGAATGGCAATGAGCATGATTTTGAAAGCAAGGATATTGAATCAATCAACTTACATGAATCTCGCTTCTCCATGGTTTCTTCAAAGCCCAAAAAACTGGAAGTGTTTCTCCTCTTTTGATGTATTTTGGGGTTGACATTGATGGAATTGGAGGCCTTTCGCTTACCCTTGGCAGAGGAGGTTTTAGTCTGAAATTCCTCACTAGTATTTGAAGGCAATGTGGGAGGCCCCATTGGCTTGATTTTTTGGCCAATCAAAAATGGATGAGCCTGTTTTTTTACAATGTAAATCAGTCAGGAGCAACCAGACAGAATCAAAAACAATTTAGTTCCTTACTTGAGCAGATGTTGATGGCAACGGTGATCCAGGAATAACATCCTCCTCATTGGGCAAGTTCTCCAGTTGTTCTGCCCCAGGAAGAGAGCAATCAAAAGAAGGAAGTGAGGGGTCCAAGGTTGGGATTGACTGATCAATCAATACCAAAGTAGAAGTGATTGGAGCCAATTGTGTTTGAATATCCTCCTTGTCATCAGATGGGGGCCACTAGAAGGCCAAGGTTTCATCAAGGTCCCTGTTGGTAGGCTGAGAATCCCCAGCCAAGTCCTCGGCATCAACAGATTCAGATTGTTGGGCATCAAAAACAGCTAGGGGGTGATGTTGGCCTTCTTTCCAAAGATTTCATCCATTTGAATATAAAAAGGACAAATGGAGTCCAACTTATCAACCACTGAGTTGATTCCTTTGTCTTTGTCCAAGTCGGTGATACCAAAGCCAGTGGAGATAGACATGGAGTGGGCCTTTTTGTACTTGGCTTGATAGTTTTTGAACCGCTCCCTCATCTGTTTGGATGACAGATCCAGCCTACCTTTTGTTTTTTTCCTGAGTTCATTGGCCATCAGGAGATAACCGTTGACCTTAGAGGGTGAGGTTGGTGTGGTGTCAATTTATAGACACGGATTGGGAACTGCTTCGCGGCTGCGCGCTCAGCATTGGGGGCAAGCGGGCTCAGCATTAGGGTATGCGGCGTGCTCAGCAGCAGCCGCTGTTTGGCTCCGCACCTGGTGGACGGGTTGGGCTCAGCATTGGATGCGGCATGGGTGGCGATCCGCCCCGGAGATCAGATTTGGAAGGTAGTGCGCTTGACTAGGTTCGCGGGCGCGCCGGTTTGGATACATAGGGGAGGAGCAATCTGCAGGCTATGAAGGAACGGATGAAGCGCGCGCGCAAGCACGCGGGTCATGCTGGATATTACCAAACACCCACAACGGGCGCAGATGAACGGATATGGACAGGCGGGGGGGGCTCCAAGTAGGGCGCGGTGCAAGGACCGCGTCATGAGAAGGACAAACCAAATGAACGGAGCGGCGTACGGAGGGCGGGGGAGTTTGGTATGGAGGAGGTGGGGAGAGGAGGCTAGGGTTTCTGTTTTGGGATTGTTTTCTGTTTTGTTGTCATACTGTTATTTGCGCGTGTACTTAGGTTAGGGTTGAGAGGGAGGACTTATCTCAATCTCAACTCCTGGTCGGGAGGAGGAGGGGATCATCATCAGAGCATCAAAGAGGAAGAGGAGGAAGAATATCATCATCAGAATTGAATCACTCGTCTCACCAGGAGATTAAAGGAACTCATACCTGATACACATCCAGGTGGAAAGTTCTGAGGATTGAAGGATTGGCGATTTCTCTCTCTCTACTTTTATTTATCTTTTTTTATCTCTTATTTCTATTTCTCATTCAAGTGCAACTTTGGGCATCCTCATCTCCTTTCAAACGCAGGGAACCATTAACTTCCGAACCTTGGGACAATTATAGGGGGATAAACTTTATTCTTTCCACATCTGGGGGTCTGGCCAGGAAGTAACTTTCCTTTTCTTGTCTTTTGAAGGTAACCAGGCACAATGTCCTATTCATACCTCCCTACAGTCGCTCCTTCTTCTTCTTCTCCTTCTCCTTCCGTCTCCGGGTCCACTACTCCAACCCCACTCTTGTCTTCCATCCCTCCTCCTCCCCCTCCCTCCGCTCGACCTAGGACAAGCTACACCATCCCTCCATTGGTCCCCAGTGACCATGAATCCACCCATCCGGTTGGCATCAGGCCGTGCGACTACCCTCACATCCGATTCAACACCGCAGATTTGGAGCGATTCATCTCGAGATACAAAGGTATTGCAGATGCGGAAGGTGCGTCAGACGCGGATAAGGCCCAGCTTGTTGTCCTGTTCATTATGGACGAAGAGAAGCTCCGGGATGTGGAGGAAATGGAAGGCTACGAGAATCAAGATTGGCCCAAACTGAAGGCGGAGATCCTAACGCGGTGGGGTAGGCGCGAAACTTGGTTCTGGGAAAGCAATTTTGACCGCGTGGCCTTGGAGGCAAGTGCGCGTGGAGGGGTAAGAACACGGGTGGAGCTGGCGGAGTACACCTCAACCTTTGATTGGATCTATTGGTACTTGTCAAAGAACGAGGTGGTGGCGGGACAGACGGGGGCCATGAAACGCGCGTTTCTGGGCGGTTTAGGCGCTCAACTCCGGGCAAGGGTTCAGCGGCATCTTTACAATCACGAATTGGTAAAGCGGTCATTGGACGGGAGCATTGCGCTCCTTCCAGAGTTGGCTGTCATTTGCCGGGCTGTGGAGAGTGAGCTTGATTTAGAGGAGCTTATCGAGGACACCACTAAGTCCTTCCCAGTGGGACTGAAGAAATCCGCCCCCCAGGTTCCGGCCCCAGTTCCATCTACTTCCGCGCGTGTTCCGGTTCCTCAACCTGCGCCAGTCCCTCCAGTAAGCAAATTGACGGAACTGATGAAGGACCTGAAGATCTGCATGAGCCGTATGGGCCAGCAGCAGCCGCGAGAGCCTCCACCTCACATGGTGGAAGGGTTTCGGCTGCCCGGTACCTTCATGCCAAGGGGGTGCTTGTACTGGGGGGCGAATGGTCATTGGCGATTGGCGTGCGAGGAGCTTACAAAGGATCTCAGCCTGGGATTGGTTTGAACGGCGGGGATGGGGTACATGTTTCCAACGGGCGAACAGATTCCGATGGAACCAAGCCAGCCAACCGCAATGCAGCAATTGCGCACACGGGGTCAGGAGGCGGGAAAAACGGTGCAAGCGTCACTTGGCATCGTCACTGGTCCCGGATTGTGGCAACCACCTCGGGTGGAAGCTGAGGTAAGGGTAGTGGCAACGGAAGAAAAGGTGGCGGTCTCCGATAAAATGGAGGTGGACATGAAGGAGAAACCCCCGTTGGCCGTTCCAAAACCGGCTGCGCGCGCGCCTGGAACCAAGGTGCCGGTAGCAAACCCTGTGGGGAAGAAGAAAGTGGCGGACATTGTGCAAAAGGTGATGGGTAACAAGACTCCGGTTCCGTTGACCTTGCGGGAACTGGTGGCCGTGTCTCCGGCGGTGGTAGACAAGATGGTTCAGGCGCTGCGGGATTGCGGTCAGGGACGGGTACCTCAGATGGTGCAGCGGGTTCATGTGGCGCGGAAGGAGGAGGGGCGCGCGGAGTGTGAGTTGAAATTGGTTTTGACTCCACTAACTTATGTTCCAATGGTCATAGCGGGAAGGAAGGTGTGGGCTATGGTGGACAGCGGTTCAATGGTGAACCTGCTGCCATCGCGGATGGTGGATGATTTGTGGTTGGTTCGGCGGAAATGCGCAATGGGTCTCTGTGCGCTTAACGGAGGGGAGTTTCGTGTGGATGGGGTAGTCAAGGAGGAGGAGGTTGAGGTCGCAAGGGTCCGTAGGCCCCTTTCTTTTCTTTTGGTTGATTGTGTGGAAGTGATTTTGGGAAGACAGTTCATGTTTGGGTTTCAAGCATGCATGGTTTTCAATCCGGAGGCGTGAATGGAGGTGTTGACGGTGGAGGATTTGTCCAGCGGAATGTTCAAAAAAACTATCTGCAATTGAAGGCAAGGAAAGCGGAGAAGAGTGTTGGAGTATGAGGAGGAACCGGACGCAGAGTTGGTCTGCGACGGGCAACCTTTGGAGAATTTTTTCTAGTCGACCGAGGAGACCGCGCGGAACAAGCTCCGGTTTCGCGCGGGAGGTCAACTAATGAGGAGCAGGGAGGGGGAGGAAGGAAAGTGCAGGACGCGCACGTTGCAGAAGTAAGTCCCTTTTCTCAGTATGCATTGCCCAAGAGTACTACGCTTCAAAAACCCTATCATTGTGCCACACTCGTGAGCAAAGGCAAAAGCTGCGGTTCCGTTCTGCGTAGGACTTACAGCAAAGGATGTGTGCGGATGATGTGGTGCAACGCGGGCAAGTACAAGCCGGTGTCACGGAAGGTCCGACCAAGGAATGAGCCAATGCCCCAGGAACTGAACGGACCGCTTTGACCAATTGCTTGGTCGCGGGACCCTTGGGTCACGCCAATTAAGGCTTTGGGGTGGGTTAGTAGAGTTTGGCGCGGATCACGGAGGAGCAGATTGCAGCATTCAATTTCGGCCCGGCGGGATGGTTGAGTACGGAGGAGCGCGAGTTGCTGATTTTGGTTCTGGTTCTTTGGGAAAGAGCGCTTGCGTTTGGACCGGAAGAGCGGGGGCTCCTGAAAAAAGATTTTGGCAACCCCTATGTCATTCCCACTGTCGATCACGAGCCGTGGCAGATCAAGCCAATTCCGATACCGCAGGCGGTCTGGGAGCAGTTTCTGGAGTTGGTGCGGGAGTGGGTGAAGACTGGCCTTTACAAACAGTCAATGTCTAGTTACTCCAGCCCAATCTTTGCGGTGGTTAAACAGGACGGGAAGTCGTTGAAGATTGTTCATGATTTACAGCGGCTCAACTCCTTTACAATCCAAAACGCAGGGCGGCCACCTCGCGTTGACAAGTTCCTTGAGTCAATGGCGGGGCGTGCTTGTTACGGTTTAGTGGATGTGATCGGGGGATACAACCAGCACGAGTTGGATCCTGGCTTGGGGCCTCTAACGGCATTTGAGACTGGGTTGGGAAGAATGCAGTTGACTCGGCTCCCGCAAGGCGCGACCAATTCCGTGGCTGTGTACCAGGCACAAATGGTGTGGATCCTGAAGGACGATCTTCTGGAGGGAGTCCAAATCTTCATTGACAACGCGGGCATCAAAGGTCCAAAATCCGATTACGGGGGAGCGGAGCTGGTTGAGGTTCCCGGCGTCCGGCATTTTGTGTGGGAATATGCGCATACATTGGAACGCATCCTGCTTTGCATTGAGGAGGCAGGACTAACGGTGTCGGGGAAGAAGTTGGCGGTTTGTGTCCCGGCCCTCAAAGTCCTTGGCCATGTTGTTGCTTCTGACGGCCGGCGCATTGCAGAGAAAAAGCGGAACAAGGTCCTCGAATGGCCGACCCCGCAGAAGGTGTCGCATATCCTTCAGTTCTTGGGATTATGTAGCTATGTCTGCATGTTCATCAAGAGGTTTGCGGAGGTGGCAAGCCCGCTCCAATCAATAACGTGGAAAGGCGCGGAGTGGAAGTGGGGGGAATAATGCAATTGCGCGTTCCGGAAGCTCAAGGAGATTGTGGGCCGTGACATTGTGCTCCGCGATCTTGACTACAACGCGGGAGAAATTAGGCTAGCGGTTGATTCCAGCCAATTTGACGCGGGGGGGTTCTCACTCAAGAGGAAGACGGCAAGGATAGGCCGGTACTTTACAAGTCGGTCACCTTCACTCCAATGGAAAGCCGGTACTCTCAGCCAAAGTTTTAGTTGTGCGGGGTCACCAAGATTGTGCGGCGGCTCCAGTATCTTTTGTGGGGGGTTCATTTTGAGCTTTTGGTGGACCCAGAGGCGCTGGCGCGGATGATCAATTCCCCGGCGTTGCCCAACGCTCCCATGACCAGGTGGGTGGAGTGTCTCCAACTTTTCTCCTTTGCTGTTGTTCATGTTCCGGGAAAAGCATTCACTATGCCCAATGGGTTGTCGCGGTATCCAAGGGACGACCCGTTTGAGGATGCGGAACTGCTCAACGTGGAGGCCCCCGTTGTCAAGGTAGGGGTTGTGGAGGCAGGCGTTCAGCTGCCGCTCTGGCAGACCGGGCGGTACGCGGTCCTTTTTGACTACTTGCGGGACCTTTGTTTTCCTGACGGAGCTACGGAGAAGGACATGCAATGGGCGAAGCGGCGAGCGGGGAATTTCTACGTGCAGGAGGGGCAGCTTTCGCGGCGGAAGACTCCGATTCCTCTTGTGGTTACCACTTTGAGAGTGGATCAGGAAGCTATCCTCTGGAGCCTTCACGACGATCTTGGTCATTAAGGAGAGGTTGAGACGTGGAGGCGGGTCAAAGAGCAGTTCTGGTGGCCGGGTGTAGTGCGTGCGGTGCGGGAATGGCTGGCGTCCTGCGAAGCCTGTCAACGGCGGAGCGCGAGACTGCCTAAGGAAGTCAGAAACCCCACCGGGGAAAGACGCCCTCTTTGGTCGAGTCTTGCTTGATGTCGTCCACATCAAGGCCGGTAAGTTTGCCTATCTGCTTGTCGCGCAGGACAACCTGTCCGGTTGGGAGGAAGCGCGTCCGTTGGTCAAGCTCTCGGCGGACAAAGTTGCTCTATTTCTGGAGGAAGACTGGTTTGCGCGGTACGGGTTGCTTTGTGTGGTCACAGTGGACGGAGGGGCTGATTTTCGCGGCCGTTTGATTGAGTTGGTGAAGAGTTGCGGAGCCAAGTTTGGCCGGGTAACAGAGTACTATCCCGAAGGGGCTGGCATGATTGAATGCGGGAATCAGCCAATCAAGGACGCCCTGGTCAAGATGTGCGGGGAGGACGGTAAGCGCTGGCAGGAGACCCTTCCAATGGTGCTGTTTGCGGATTGGATTTTGGTGAAGCAGTTGACAGGCTACTTGCCAGACGGGTTACTTTTTGGGCAGCGCCCCGTGCTTCCGGTGGACATTGAGTTGGAGACGTTCCTTGGGGTTGACTGGTGGAAGGTGAAGACTACCGCCAAATTGCTTGAGGCTCACGCTGAAAAGTTCCTCCGATGGGACGGAATCCTTGCAAAGGCCGCGGACTGGCTAAAGAAGACTCGGACGGGATTGGTGCGCTATTGGGACGAGCGCTGCTTGCATTGTCTCCGGGATCCTTTGCGGAAGGGGGATTTGGTGCTCCTGTACAACCAAAGTCTGGAGTCTCAGTGGGGGAAGTCGTTTGCTAACTGGTGGAACGGCCCGTTCCGCGTGTCGTCCAAGTTCAAGCGCGGCAGCTATCAGTTGGAGGAATTAGACGGTACTCTGCTGAAACAAAAGGCGGAGGCTTCGCATGTCAAGCGCTTCTTTGCGCGGGGATCCACCTTGTTTGACGAGACGGCGGAAGGGGATGAAGGATTGGACAAGGGGAGTGTGACGCGTGGCGATGGTGTAGGAACGCGATCCGGGGATTTTTCTTCGGGCGGAGAAGCGGAGGCCGTGCCGTTGCAACGGAGTAGGCGGTTGCGACCAGCTGGGGACAGTGGCCAAGTTGGGGGGGGAGGTAGAGGGGGTAGGGGATGAGTTTTGATTTGGTGAGGGGGTGCTCTAGCCGGTTCACAGCCAGAACAATTAGACACCCCAGAATTTTCTTTTCTCTATGTTTCTTTCTTATCTGGATTGTGGGGTCTTTGCTGGCTTGGGGTTTTTGCAGGAAACGCGGGCACAGCACGAAGCCGGGTCCGTAAATGCAAGGACAAGCCCTGCGGAACCAGGATGCGTGGGCAACCCCGCGGATGGGGAAAGCGGGACAAAGAGCGATTTGCAGGCGGTCTACGGGCGGCGCGCGAAAAAAAAAGGGAGGGTGTTCTTTTCTATTTTTCTTCTCTGTTGGTTTCTTTTTCTCTTTTTCTTTCTCTCAGGATATCTCAAGGATGGGTGGTTGGTATGGGATTAAGCTTGATTTGGTGAGGGGGTGCTCTAGCCGGTTCACAGCTGGGACAACTAGACACCCCAGCATGTCCATTCTCCTACTCTCTCTCTCTCTCTTCCCTTACGGTGGCACGCGCTGGTGTTTTGGTTGTTGTGTTTGTTACAGGAAGGGTACGGGGAACTGTGTGGCAGTTTGTCTGAGGCGGTCCAGGTGCCTCTTTTGGAACGGCTAGTCACTTACGGTTGCTCACAAAGCAATCGCGCGGGCACGGACTCAATCTTGGACTCACTCTCTCAAAGCACGGCCACGCACTTTATTTTTCTCAGAAGGATGGGACCTGGAGCGGAGACATGTATTTTTCTTAACGGAACGGGCAAGTTGGTAGTGGGAAGTGGTGGGGGTGGAGCAAAAGTAGCGGAGGTGATGGTGTGGCAAAGCAATGGGAACTTCTGGGGACAGAACTCAAGTAGGGGGGGGATGTGGTGTCAATTTATAGACACGGATTTGGAACTGCGTTGCGGCTGTGCGCTCAGCATTGGGGGCGAGCGGGCTCAGCATTAGGGTATGCGGCGTGCTCAGTAGCGGCAGTTGCTGGATCAGCAGCAGCCGCTGTTTGGCTCCGCACCTGGTGGACGGGTCGGGCTCAGCATTGGATGCGGCGTGGGTGGCGATCCGCCCCGGAGATCGGATTCAGAAGGTAGTGCGCTTGACTAGGTTTGCGGGCGCGCCGGTTCGGATACGTAGGGGCGGAGCAATTGGCGGGCTATGAAGGAACGGATGAAGCGCGCGCTTGCGCGCGCGGTTCATGCTGGATATTACCAAACACCCACCACGGGCGCGGACAAACGGATACGGACAGGCGCGGGGGGCTCTGAGTAGGGTGCGGTGCGAGGACCGCGTCATGAGAAGGAAAAACCGGATGAACAGAGCGGCGTACAGACGGCGGGGAGTTTGGTATGGAGGAGGTGGGGAGAGGAGGCTAGTGTTTCTGTTTTGGGATTGTTTTCTGTTTTGTTGTCATACTGTTATTTGCGCGTGTACTTAGGTTAGGTTTGAGAGGGAGGACTTATCCTCAATCTCAACTCCGGGTCGGGAGGAGGAGAGGATCATCATCAGAGCATCGAAGAGGAAGAGGAGGAAGAATATCATCATCAGAATTGAATCACTCATCTCACCAGGAGATTAAAGGAACTAATACCGGATACACATCCAGGTGGAAAGTTCTGAGGATTGAACAATTGGCGATTTCTCCCTCTCTACTTTTCTTTATCTTTTTTTATCTCTTATTTCTATTTCTCATTCAAGTGCGACTTTGCGCATCCTCATCTCCTTTCAAACGCAGGGAACCGTTAACTTCCAAACCTTGGGACAATTATAGGGGGATAACCTTTATTCTTTCCACATCGGCCAACACGTGTTTTGTTGTCGGATCCAAAGCAGGCATTGTAGTTGGAGGGAATTTTCAGCCAGTTTACCAGGATGATGTGATCAGCTCTCTTGAGCTGACTTGAGCCCTTGGAAGCTGATGGGGGAGGATTGTTTGTTGTGGAGTTCCTTGGCAATGTTCTCTTGGGTGTGTTGGACTTGTGGGGGGAGGTTCGCTGAGGGGCCATTTGAAAGTGTTTGGGCTACGCAAGTGATGAGAGCAATAAAGTGACGAGAGTGGTGAAGTTTTGAGAGCAATAAAGTGGATGAGAGTGATCAAGTGATGAGAGCAGTTAAGTGATGATAGTGATGAAGTTTTGAGAGAAATGAAGTGGATGAGAGTGATCAAGTGATGAGAGCGATAAAGTGATGAGAGTGGTCAATCAATTTTATGATGAGGGTGGGGGTAAAAATTTTTCCAATGAGGTTGAAGGTAGAAGGAGGTGGGAAGACAGGGGTGTATGACGCGGACAGGTGGTGGAAGCATTTAAATACTTTATATGAAAAAACCCACTTATTTAAGGTTAACTTTGACAAGTCTAATCTGAAATAAGTGGGTTCTTTTAATTTTTAATGGCGGATTTGGGTTGAGACCCGCCATTAAAGAATTGCGGGTTTGGTTAACTTTGATACCCCCTAATCTGCCCAACTTGCATCAAAATAAACAACCAAGCAATGCTTTTCACAATTTGAAAACTTTAGTCCCTGACTATTTGTTCCTTTAAGATTCCTCATAAAACTCTTAAACTCTACCAAATGCCTCATGAATGGTTTCTCTAAGTTGTCAGCTTGCTACTATTGCAGAGCAAGCTGAAAAATTAACAGAAATAGCATAAAAATAATAATAAGAAAATTTACCTAAGAAGGAGTAGGAAAACCATAAATATAATTGCAGAAATGGATTCTCCACCCAAAATTGGCTAGGATCACTCATTGACCCCACCCTTGAAATCCAACTCCTTATATTTTTAAATAATTAAAGAAAGAAAGACAAAAATACCACAGCACCACTATTGAACTTTTTGGCCAATTAAATATTTTACATGTATTTTTACGTATAGGTTTCACACCTAAAATTCAGTCAGAATTGTGGTGTTGTGTATATTTCAGGAGTTACAGACGGAAATGTGTTCTGTCACAATTCCCACACACAGCCGTGGCAGCCAATACACCCGCGCGCGGCTGAAGTACAGCACTGTCACCCTGTCAAAGCCGTGTACCCAGCCCCGGGCATCTGACAAGTATACAGCCGCAGGACTACAGGTTGAAAAAGTGACAGGCGGCCTGAGAAACCTAGGTAATGCGTAAAAATGCTACAACCTAAACCAGAACATTCTACATATGTAATAAATGTTCCTGTGGATAGTGGATAGTCTAAAAATACATAAATTTATATAAAAGTACCTAAATAACCTTTATACTTATTTTTTATTAAATATAATTCAAAGGACCAAACTTGTAAAAAATAAGATAATGACTACTTCTAATAATATATTAAAATACTTTAATATACTATTAAGAGAATTTCTAGACATCAATATTTTTTTGAAGTACTAAGAAAACTAGTGATGTAAAAATATTACATGAATACCCATGACTTATACTTTTAAGTAATTATTTTAGTAAATCAACTGAAATTCAAAAATAAGGAGTAAAATCAATATCATGACTTTACTCCAATTATTTAATACATAATTAGAACTCAACTGAAATCAGATAATTTTTAGGAATTTCTATTAAAATAATTATTAACTTATGGGGAACATTTACTAAGGATATTCATTAAATAATGAATAAAAAGGACAGATTATTGTTATTCACACATCCAAACATCAATTATAAAGTAGAATAATTCCCATAACCTGTGGAATTAGATGCTACCCGTGCTAAAGCACCAAGAACACGTGACAGGCTACCACTGCGTACCCTGCTAGCCTCAGTGTCCGTCCCTTTGAGCCCCTGTACCCCTCAGAAGGACAATATTGCGACTCCAAAAGCTATAAATAAAGAGCTCTTTTGAGGATATTGATACCCAGAGACCCTGTTATATTTACATCCAGACACCGTTCCAAGGTAATAAAATACTTATAAGAGATAATTAAGTGATTTATGGCTTTATTCTGATTAATAATATCCGTCCTCAACCCTCTTTTATCAATTTAAACTGCTGAAAAACCTTATAACCCCAGTATACAGGTTTAACCCATCAGTGCACGTCCCAAAAAGGTACCCAAAGGATTTCATAATATACCTGTGAGTCTTTTTATCCTATCTCTGTCGTGGCAGCTTGGTTACAAAGCCCTGCCACTCCACCATGTATTTCATATACATATTATCTTTGGGAAAAATCTCCTTTCAAATAAAGGTTCCAAAGTAACCAGGCCTATGTGTTTTCATGCTGAATTCCAAGAAGAGAGGTGTTCAAGATCCCCAATATAACTGTGGCCCCTCTATTAAAATATTTAATAATCAATTTATCTATATTGATCCATAAAAATAAATCATATCCAAACCAATTAAACTTTCAATAAGCTTCATCCAAATTTTTTATGGATTTTTGCTGCATTTATTGAATAATATTTTTATTATCTATTCTATCACCTCTGGTAGCTAAAGGATAGCAAAGAATTTTGCATCCAGGAGGCTGACATAAGTTTTGTGATAAAACCCCAATTGCAAATGCAATATCTGGTCTTGTACACTGTTCCAAATAATTCAGAGACCCAATAGCTGACCTATAATTGTTCCCTGACTGAAAAAAATCCAGATTCTCTTCATCTGTGGACTTCCCCAAACAGTTGTTTGACTGCATTGGAGTAACAAACTCCTTTGTATCTTTTAATTGGCACTGCTTCAGAAGTGCCTCCAAATAATTTCTCTGATCCAATTTGACACCATGATTGCAATTAGTAACCTTCATCCCAAGGACCTGTTTTGCAAGACCAAGATCTTTTATCTTGAACACTTTCCTGAGTGTCTCTGTGACTCTATCATTATTCCCAATGATAATAATGTCATCTAACTGAGCCAATATTATAGAATCCTTCCTTACAAATAGAACTGGATCAGCCTCACTAATTTTTAAACCTATCTTTACAAGTTTCCAACTCATTGTGTTATACTATGACCTACCTGACTGCTTCAATCCATACAGGGATCTCCTCAGCTTGAGGATGTATTCCCCTTTATCTGAAGATAAGAAATTTCTTATACAGATTTTCTTCATGGTTTCTGGTTTGCTTTCAACCAACCATTCTCTAAAAAAATCAGGAATTAAAATAAACACAGGCTCCTCCTCCTCAATTTTTGCATTCAAGTACACTGTTATATAATCAGCTTGTCTGATCTCTTCAACCAACTCCACTGCAAGAGAAATAATATACCTGAAGGTGAAAAACCTTCCAGTTGGAGAGAAATTCTTTTGGTAGTATATAAACTCTCTCTGTTTGAAGCCTTGAGAAACACATCTTGCCTTTCATCTCTTCAAGAATCCATTAGTTTCAAACTTCTTATTCAACACTTATCTAGACCCACAAATTGTATTTTCTTTTCAAACTAAATCCTTCTTAACCACTTCAAAAACACTCTTATTCTCCAAATAAAAAAACTCTTCATAAATATCTTTCTTCCAGTTGGCTTTCTCTTCAGAATTAATAGCTGGGCCATAGCTATTTGGGTTAACCCTGTTTGCCATCTCTGAACTCAACTCCAAAATTTTATTGAGCATAAATTCTTCCATAAATGCATCTACCTCATATTCTGCAGGAGCATAATGGGACTTCCATTCCCCATACTAATCCACAGGTATTCTAAATCTACTACCCCTGCTAAAATTGGGTGTTGGCTCTTCAGGTTCCCGTTCCTCAGACTACCCTGAAGGGGGTAATGAACCCTCCTGTGAAATTTCTGACACCTCAGCATCATCATGCGCTTCATCTATTGCTGATGAAATGGGCTCAAAACCATTTATTTTTGCACTACCTTAACAGCATTATCTTCACTTCTTTTGAGTGGAAAGGTGCCTTCCAGAAATTTTAAATCCCTACTAGGGATAAACTTTCTATATTCCGGACAATATATCATAAATGAATTACTTATCAAATAATAACCAACAAGCAATCCTATTCTTGATCTAGGATCCAATTTTCCAATCACCACATTATGGTGAACACTATAATTCATCAAACAGCAATTTTTGTAAGGTGTGATGTTTTGGGCTCTTGCTTCCAAAACTGATAATGGGGACTCTCACCATCAAAACTCAAAATATTATACAACAGAAACATCATAAATAACAACTCAGCCCATAAGAGATTTGGAAGACCAGATTGACCAATGATAGTTCTGACTTTATCCAAAACGTCCTATTCATTCTCTCACTATTCCATTATTTTGGGGAGTACTTGCATTTGTGACAATATGAGTGATAACATAATCCCCCAACAACTTCTTACTCAAGTACTCATGCCCTTAATCAGTGATTAACCTTGTTTTCTCATTCATCAAACCATTCTTTTTCAATACTTTGAGAATTACAGATATCTCCTGTTAAGATTACTCCACTCTTCTCTAACCTTCTCATCTCAATACCTCTTGAAGAAGATGCTCTACCTCCAAAAGTGAGTGCTGAAACTCCTGATTTGTGTCTCTCATCTTGGTTTGAATACCAACAACTACTCAAGGACCTGTTTTTTGCTTCCTGGTCCCTCTTCTCTTTTGACCCTCTACTAGCTATCTTGATTTCCTTTTAATTCTTTGTTTTTCTTCTCTCTACTTCTATCTCTATTGTCCCCCCATTCAATTCTTTTTTCCTTCTTCATTTTTCTTCTCTCTTTCTCTCTAATTCTGTCTTTATTTTCTCTCCAACCTCTTTCTGCTTGACCCAATCAGCCCCCAAATCCAACCAACCTCAACCAGCTCTCAATTTTCAGATCTCTTTCTGGCAAGACCCTTGTCCTCTGGATTATCCAGGATAATCCAACCCTAATTGTCAAGGTTTCTTTCCTCATTAATCTGCCTCTGCTCTTGCTCCCAACTGCTTCTTTTTCTGAACTGCCTCCTTTTCTTCTTCTCAATCTATTTTACCCAAGCTGTTGGTTTTCCTTCTCCTTCTCTCTTCTCTAATTCCTATTCTTGCTTCATTCTTTTTCTACTGCTTTTCTGATATCTTCCTATATTCTTCTGGTTCTAGTCCTAATAAAATAAATCATTTTCTTATCACATTTAAATGCCAAAGGCTCCACCAACTAATAACTCCACACTCAAAGATCAACAAACCAGCAGGAGCAATGGATTAATTTAACCAGGTAGCACTCAAAGATTCAGTTGAGGCCATACCTCCTCTCAAAAAAGAAAATTACTCAATCGTGCAAGACAAGATGCTCATGATATTTGATATTAAAGACATCAAAGATGCTATAAATAGTAATTCAGGCCAAATGTTGACAAAAAAAAGACAGAGAAATCCAAGAAATCATTCTCTCAAAGTTTGACCGCACAACTTGGGTCAATTTTGTCAATTCCTCCAACATCTCATCATCAAAGCTCTTTTGGGCAGAGATCACATGCAAATTGGCCTTTCCTGAAACAGCCAACAAAGAACAAGTTGTCGGCCATTTCCTCCACACACCATTCAATGAACATGGTTTAAAAGGATTGATGACGGAATTGCAAAAGGTACTCAACAGGATGGCTGCTTTTGGAATCAAATTACCTAAGGACATCCTGGCCTACCTCATATTATTCAAGTTTCCACCCATCCTAGAAACCCTCAAACAGCAGATCATGCATGTGGAGAAATTCATAATGGTTGAAGTAGTATTCAACCACCTAATCCCATTCAAAAACAAGAGAAAGGCAAAACTTAATGTAGGAAAATCCATTCAAGACATCTCTCTAGTGGAAAAAAAGGGGAAATCAGACAAAGAACAAAGAAGGATAAGAATTGAATGCAAGGACAGGTACCATGACCCAAATGCACCTCATCCTGAATCCTCCTGTTTTCACCTTGAAAGTCAAATTGCACCAGAATGGTGCGTAGAACAACAAAATGAATTGAAGAAAAAAATCAAAAAGGCTCCCATTATCAACTACCATGCACTAATGACTCTCTGGATTAATTTCAATAATTATCTCAATCTCCTACTAGACTCTGGTGCTAATTTTCACATTCAAAAATTTAAAATACTTCACCGCAGTTGACCTACAGGAGGAACCAGAAGAAATCATAACTGTAAAGCTAGAAGTTACTCTCAAAATAAGAGGAACTTGAACGGTCAGGTTTGAATGGAAAAACTCTATCATCACACTTGAAGACTGCGCGTACAACCCTGACATAGGTGTCAATCTGATAGGTCCCGGTCTCCTTCCAAGGATAGTATGCAACCTCTCTCAAAACAAAGCTCATTTCTTGCTCTCCAGGGATGGTAAGGCTTTGCTGACAGGCTTAATTTTTGACAATCTATTTTTCATCAAGAAACCACAAACTTCCAGAAAAACCCAGATAGTAAATCTCAAGAATCAAAACAAAACACAGTCACTACTGGACATCCATCAGATTTACAGTCATTCCTCCATCTCTACTCTCAAACCTATTTTTAAAAATTTTTTCACTAGAGAAGAATTAAATAGTTTTCACTGTGAAATCTGGATGAAATTTGAAATCACAAGAGCCCCCTTTTCTGCAGTATCAAAACCTCCAAGCAAACCCCTAGAGGGGATCCACCTTGATCTGATTGAACCAATCACTCTTCAGTCAAAGCAGGGCCATCACTATATCCTAATCCTTGTAGACAAATTCTTGGACTATATTTCTGCTTTTCCCTTGTCATCAAAAGATGAGACTACTTAAACAATCATCATCATTCTCAAGACAGAACATAAAAGACTCAACTACTACCCAACCAACATTTTCTTGGACAAAGTAACGGAATTCAAAAACTCAACCCTGAAAGACTTTTCAAAGACAAAACACATCAAACTCCTGACATTGGAACCCTATCACTCTCAACATAACAGCTGCTATGAAATAGCAAATCAGAACATTATAGAATTGGCACAGGCCTTTTTCTCATATTCCAGATTAGCTAAAAACTACTGGCATGTGGCGAAAAGGAGATGTGTTTCATGCTCAACCAAATTCCCAGGGAATTTAATCACTTATCCCCTTGGGAACTCATTTTTTGGTAAGAAACTCCCAGCTAAATATTTGAAACCCATAGGGTATCCTGTAATCTACTTGTCAAATTTTATGCAGAAGGGGAAGAAATTTTACAAGAAGCGCTTTGAACAGATCTTAATTTTTCTCAGTCCCACTTTTCATTCCTATCTTTTACTTAGCTCGTCAGGTTCTATTATTGAAAAAAAAATGTCCAGTTCCTCAAGGCCTATCTCAAAACCTTCCCTCTCCTTGAGTCACCTGGAATTTTTCTTTTCTCACAATCCAATTCCAAGTCAACCAAATCTGATTTCTCCACAGTTGAAAATCAATTTATTGCAAGGGACTCTAATAACAATCATGACAAATCAGACTTGAAGAAGGAGAAGATTCTGATTCTCCTTGAGCCAAGTCTCATCTGTCATGTTTGTTATTAGAGTCCCTTGCAATAAATTGTTTTGAGGTTTCCTAGTCTCATGTCTTGGTCTTTGAGTCACTTTTGGGACAGATGTCTCTGGTGAGGTTAGGCAAAGAGATTCAGAAGATGAAGAAGGAGAAGATTCTGATTCTCCTTGAGCCATCTTCTGAATCTGTTTGCCTACCCTCACCAGAGACATCTGTCCCAGAAGTGACTCAAAGACCAAGACGTGAGACTAGGAAACCTCAAAGATATGTTTTCCACCATTATTACAAACCATCCTCTCAAAATTCCACAAGTTAATTTTATCATAAATAATCCCAAAGTATCCAACCGAAAATTTCCCTTCCTAAAATTAAAAAAATCTCTGTATAGATGAAAGCAATTTCCAAAGAGCCGGTACAAACCCCTAACCTCCTGGATCAATTGCAAGTTGATCAGGAGTTTACTAGAAATCCATGTCTCTATCTCAATCACGCCTCCAAGGGGGTCATTGACTTTGATTTAGACAATCTAATCCACATTGGAAATACCAATGCTTTCAAATCCAACTTCCTAAATTGCTTTAAGAAAATGTCTTGTTATGCACCAAATAACACTCTTGGAATGCTGATGGAGGTCAAAGAGGAAAGAATCCTCCTGAGCCAACCAAATCACATAGAACGCGGACTCAAAGATTTTGGGCTATCCTCCTGCAAGGACAAAAAAAAATCCTTGACTCAAAGGTTTCATCTTCAACTCACCTTGGACATGGATCATGCTGAATTTTCCCAATTGAACATCAATTATCAATTTTCCACCAGAATTCTTAATCATCTTTCTCAATAAAACCAACCAAACATTTCCTTTGTGGTTTTCAGTCTGGCATGGTTCAATGAAAAACCAGGGATGACCCATTGGAGGGAAGTGCGCAAGGTGTGGAAATACCTCAAAAAAACAAAAGACTCCAAGATCATCATCAAATATGACCAAAATCAGGAAGCTGTTTCCAGCTTCAGAAATGCTACCTGGGGAGATGAACCCCTATTCTGTAAGTCACAGACAGGCTACATCCTCTTCCACTATGGGAGCCCTCTTGTCTGGAACTCCACAAGGAAAATAAAAATAACCTACTCATCTACAGAGTTGGAGCTCAAAGCCTGTCTTGACTGCTATCTAGAACTTAAATAGATCACAGATCTCATCTTCAAGGTTCAAAAATTTACCAAGGTTAAACCTACGCTTTACATTGACAACAAGGGCCTGGATGATAAAATAAAAAGATTTGGATACAATTCAAAATAAAGGCACATTGAAATCAACCCTAAAGGGCTACAAGAAGACTACAGAAAATCTGTGTTTGATCTCTCTCTGATCCCAGCTAATTCTATGGTTGCAGACTCCCTACTAAAGTATTATCCATTAATTCTCTATAAATTTCACACCAAAGGGTTTTAGCTTCTCCCTCTGATAAATATTCCTTGGATTGCAAGCTTACCAGTCATGTGGGGTGTTAATATTACTCCACTCTCCTCTCAACTTCTAATCTCAATACCTCTCTAAGCAGACGCGCTAGCTCCAACAGTGGGTGCTGACACTCCTGATTTTTGTCTCTTGTCTTGGGTTGAATACCAGCAACTAATGAAGGAACTGTTGTTCTATTCCTGTTCCCTCTTCTCTTTTAGTCCTCTTCTTGCTATCTCAATTCCTTCTTGCTATCTAAATTCCTTCTTCCTTCTTTATTTTTCTTCTCTCTAATTCTATCTCTATGTTACCCCAACCAATTCTTTTTTTCTTCTTCAATTTTCTTCTCTCTTTCTCTCAAATCTGTTTCTATTGTCTATCCAACTTCCTTCTGATTTACCCAATCAGCCCCTACATCCAACCAACCTCAACCATCTCTCAATTGGCAGATCTCTGCCTGGTAAGACCCTTGTCCTGTGGATTTTCCTGAAAAACCCAACCCTAATTGTCAAGCTTTCTTTCCTCAGTCATCTGCCTCTGATATTTCTCCCAAATTCCTCTTTTTCTTTTTGAATGATGACTGATCTTCTCTAATGACTTCCCTGCTTTAACCTTGAATGAGGATGATTCAAATTCAGAGACGCTCTCCATCCCAGTCAATCTCCCATCATCCTCTATATCCGCTCCCATCTCCATCATTACCTCATCCAATCTCCATCATTCCCTCATACAATCTCCCAATCATTCCTCCATCCCTGTCAGCCCTTCTTGTTGTTGTGGTGACCAATTCTGGACACCTCAGGACCACTGTGTAAAATTTAAAGTTTTTTTATTTTTTATGGTTATCATTCATCATCCTTAAAAAAAATCTTTTCCGGAATGATTCCCTATTTCAGTTTCGAGTTCCCAGGTTTCCCTTCTCCTATTTTTCTAGGAAGATCTCTGAGGTTTCTAGACCCCGGTTCCTAGTGTTCTAGTCCCCCTTGCTCCACTCCTCATCTTCCAGTTCCTTTTTGCCAAGCCTGCGGGTGAGACTGGCTCGGCTTGGCTCAACCCTTGCGGGCATTGGCATTGAACGTCCAGAGTGCCTATTCTGACTATTGATCATAATCCTGCAATCATCCATGCATCCACCCCAATGCCATCATTGCTTCCTCATTGAACTTGATCCCTCACCATTCCCATTGCCGCCAACAGCGCTGTTTCCAATCATTGGCCAAGATTGAGCCAAAAAATCTCCCTTGCCTTCAGATAATCTCCCACCTCATCCAACAATCCATCGCGACCTTGTTTCAACTCCAAAATTGGTCATCCAACCAAGCCACATAACAATCACCCTTGAAGGATTGCTTAAGAAACCTTTGCTTGAGGCCATCTTCCCAACCAATCTCAATCATGGCAACAAGTACAAATTGTGTGCCACCCATCATTTTCTTGAATAACTGTCCCCAGTGCCGTTAACATTTCCAACCCCCCTTTTTTTGATCACCTTCCCAAGGTCACTTGATCAACATTGGGCGACCACAACATTGTTTCCTTCCAGTTCACAATCATCCCCCCATTTTCAGCTCATCACCAACCGTCTCCCGCAGTTTTCTTGCAACTAAAGCAAGTTTGTTTGACCCACCCTCCTTCAGTCCAATTGCACCCCCTTCCATCTTTGGATGGGGGTGGGAAAAGTTTTGTAGGCTGTCTATGCACATCCGTCCTCAGAAGGCCTTGGATTCTTAATTTGCACACCCTTCCATCTTTGGGTGGGGGTGATCAATTGGTTGTTGCCCGCGCCCATCCACAGACGGACGCAAGGAATGATTGGGTGAGCATTCTTCTCACCAAAGCCGCAGGAGGTTTTCAATCAGGGTAGACCGGAGTTTAATGGGCCTCCTGATCCTTTCATCATTGAAAAAAAAACTTTTCTTTAATTTTTGCTTTTTTTCCCTCTCTATCTGTGTCATCTCTTGTAAATAGTCTACAGAGACCCATGGCTCATAAAACAAGGGGCTATCCCCTACCTTCTTCAAAACATCCATGGGAGTGTATTTTTATTCCCCCCGGTTATCATCAGTCATTAATCCTCAAGCTTATTCTGGGTATATCTTTTGATTAACCCTTGATCCTTTGAGCCTCCATACTCAAATCTTTGAGCTGTCCATCTGTGACCCTGATCCTTATCACCAACCATAGCCTTGCTGGTTGAAGAGAATTCTGTCTTCTGGAATTCTTGAGTGTTTTATACCACTCTTGTTCCTTTTTTCTGACCATACTGGTCTGATCCTCCCTTGATCATCTTTCCAGATCCAGTAACTTTTGGCTGAGAGGTTTCTCTAAGCTTGAAACCTGGAGTGTTAAACCTCCCTTTATTCCTTAAAGTTGAATTCCACCACACTTCTCTTGAGTTCCTTGAGAAGGGTTGGGTTATTCTTTTTTTAATCTGTTGCTGCTTTGCTTCTAGAGTATCATAAACAAATTGCTTTTGTTTTGTTCAGCCACCCACAGTTATCTGGTACCCTTCAAGGGCTTGATCGCAGAGATTTGGGCAGTTTCATTGAGAACCTGGAGGTTGGTTGGGATTGAGTTGATTGTTCCTAATTTTCTACCAATGACCAGAGTTATTAGCTTGTGGGAATTTTTAATTACAACTGCCTTGTTTCATTGAACTCTGAACAAAACTCTTGTTAAAATTGGTATTCCCTTACGCGTGTGCTAAGTATAAGTGTAATCCAAATGGGATGCACATGTGAGCCTCTGCGGCCAATTTGAAACACACACCGACCATAAGGGCGGGTTTGGATATCAAGGATTTGAGGAAAATGTCCTCAAAACGGTTGAAACAGGCCTATTGGTACACGGGCCCTATCAGGCCGTATGGGGTGTCTGGGCAAATACAGCCAGATGGGCCTTTATGGGCATAATTGGGGCCAAGGTTTTATTTTGGGCATACTTGGCCAGGCAGCCTGGCCCACCAAAGTATGTTAAACTCAAGTTTCAGGCTTGGGGCAGCCCAATGGGTCCACCGCCCTTGTTGCAGCCCATTTGGGGCTTCTGCCTGTGTTGCAGCCCGCTTGGGGCCGCTTGTCTTGCTTAATTTGGCCCATGCAGGGCCCAAAGGCCAGTGAGGGGCAGTTGCGGCGGCTGAGGGATCCTGCGCAGTGCAAAATGGTGCAGGCCCAGCCGGTTGCAAAAAGCGGTCAGCGCCCCAGGAGCAGGGGCAAGCCTCCCCGGCTCCCCTCCCTCCCCTAATTTGCCATTGCAAGAGGGAAGGAGATGGCTGGCTGGGTTGAACAAGCCAGCAACCGGCCGCAGGAGAGAGACCGGTCAGGGTGAGGGGGATTTCATCACCCCCTTGCCCAGGAGGATGGCTGGGCCGGTTGCAGTGAGGCGACCGGAGGTGGGGGGGATTTGATCACCCCTCCACCATCAAATCAACATGGGTCTGAGGGGCGCTCCCCCCCCCCTTTACCAAGGGGGAGGAGCAACAGACTGCAGGGGATTTGACCAACCCCCCAGCCCACTTACCTATGATGACGCCCTTGGGGTATCAACCTCCAGGGCCCCTGGTAGAGGGATTTGATCACCCCCTCCAGGGATTTTTGAGAAAGGGGGGGGGACGGCATGTCCGCCGCTCACACCACCCCAGGTGAGTCTGAGACCAGACCCAGGTGTGTCCTGGGTCCCACCTGGCCATTTTTATGGCCAGGGGCTGTTTGCATGAGGCAACCAGCCAGCATGTGAGGTAACAGGGACTGTTGTTACAGACAACCAGCCAGGGGATTGAACATTAAATGGGCTGGTTCAGCCCCATAATGGTGGAAACACTAGAAGTTACCGGATTAGGCTGGTTGTAAGGGTACAGGGACTGATGCCATGCGGGCTGATGTAGCCCAAACCAAGTAAAAAGGCCAGTAGAGCCAGTAGAGCTCTTTTTAGGCGGAAAATTTGCCTTTTGGCTTGTTGTATCACGGGCTCACAAGAGGGAAATCTTTTGGACTTAATGAGCTCTTCTCCCTGCTGTTTTCCATCATTCATTCATCATCCAATCAAATCATCACTGATATCATCCAACATATTGCCCCATTGTGAGAGCCCATTAGCAATTATTGACACCAGGTTTCCAGCATTTTTTTTTGCTTTAAATACTGCTCATTTGACTAAGCTAATTTCTGGCCATAATTATAACAACTCTGACTTATTTTTTCCAAGTCTTTACCTGCACCATCTTTCCTCAGACAGTGTTGTTTCTATTTGCTACCAACTACTCTCAAACTTATCCCTTACATTGATTCCTTATTTACAAGTTCCTCAATCTTGATCCTGGTTACATTTAAATATTTTGTAACTCTTAGGAGGGAAGCCTAAACAGCACCTTTTCCCCCCACAAAACTGCCTGGGGCTTAGCACCGTTTGGAGTCTTACATCATTCTCCATCTTCCTCCTCCCTCATCTAGCCAATATCAAAATTATCTATCTGATCTTGACCTCATGACCTTCAAACTACCACTCCCAAAATCTGCCATTCAATCAACCTCAGATTTACCATTTGATCAAACTCATCTTTGCCATTCACTTGACCTCATCACCTTAACCTATCACTCCCACAATTCCCCATTCATCCCCAGTTCTGTCTAGCATATAGCACACACCCCTATTGTGCTTCTTCTTCTTTTGGCCCTTTGTTGCAATCAAGATTTTCATTCTTTTCACGGTTAAAAGCCAAATCACAGAATTTCAAACACAGGACCAATAGACTCAATCTCCTCACTTCTGAAGACTCTGACAGACTCAATCCCAAACCTCAAAGACTCAAATTTATCCCTCTGGCCATCAAAGATCCTCACCATCTTCCTCCTCAAGGGCATTACTCATTGGCTGACTTCCTCCAAACCTAGAAAATTTCCGCCTAATGTGAATCTTGAGATTGTGAGCTACATTCTGGCAAAATTGGAAAATCAAACTTACGTGAATTTTGTCAAAGAACATCACCTTGAAAATGGCATTGCACTCTGGAGTTCAATAAATTAATTCTTTTCCTCCTTGCAAACTGCAAATTAATCTTGAATTTTCTTTCACTTCCTGAATCTCCAATTCAACCCCAAGAAAATTGAGAAGTTCATTGCAGAAGTTAAAGATTGTCTGCTCCAAATTGCAGAAATTGGGATAAAGATGGACAAAGACATAGTTTCATACCTTATTCTCTATAAATTTTTGCCTCAATTGGACCATCTTAAGACCACCATTACCCACTCGCTTGGAGATAACAAAATTGAGGGTGATCTTGTACTTCAAAATCTCAATCAAGTCAAGCACAAGGTTGCTACTGGATCCAAGGCTTCAGCTTTGCTTCTAATCAACATAACCTCTAATGCAAATCCAATTGGCATAACCCCAAATCAAATCACCAAAAAGACTGCTTTTTCTGGCTCTATCCCCATCTTTGCCAAAATTACTCCTCCTTGTCAAATTCAAACTCTGCTCAGAAGCCTAACCCTGCCAAAAAAGCCACCACAAACCTGGCATTCAGTTTTGCCATGACTCACTCATCTAGTCTGTCAAGAGACCAACTGATTCTCAACTTGGGTGCCTCTCAGAGTATGTTCAACAGTCCTTGGTTCTTCAAATCCCTAGAGAACAATCAGACAGAAATCCAAACTGGAAAATTGGGATCCTCAATTTGGTCCAATGGGATAGTTCCTGATTTTATCAACACCTTTCACTCCATTATCACTCTAAAAAACTCCCTATTTTTCCCCAAAATTTCTGTTAATCTCATTTCCCTAGGTCAACTAATTATGGGGGGTACTCATTGATAAAAAACTGCTCCAAATTTGTTTAAGGTCACTCTTGGCAAGCTAATTTTGCTAGAAGGCAAAATCCAAGACAATTTTATGATCATAGAAAAATCAACTCATCCCACCACCCCTGAAGCTTTATCCTTGTTGACCCTATCCACTGTGAGAAATTTCAAATAACAATCCTGCTTTCTGCGCTCCTCTTTTGTGACACTTCTCACCCCAAACTCACAAACACCTTTCACTACTCCATGTGCGCCTTCCTGGGGATCCTGATTCCTCTCAAACTTCACCACGTACGACCGTGAGTGAACTTGGGCACTCCCAACATTCAACCAACTCAACTCCATCAACTCAAAACCTTGACTTGCAACATCACCACTTGGCACCTGATTGCACCTTGATCTTTCTTCATTTTCTTTTTATCTTTCTTTATTTCTTTTCTTTTCTTTGTTCTTTCCATTACTTCTCTTTTGCTTGTTATCATCTCAACTCCAATGTTCCTTGAATCACTTATCAATCCTGGACTGACTGGTAAGACCTTTTTACATAGCCAACTCTCCAATACATGTCAGATCTAACCCTCAACTACACTTTCTTTGTCAAAGTCATTCCAATCATACCATTTGATCATCTCTTTGTATCTCTTCCAACCAAATTAACCACCTCTTGTCATAGCTGTCTTGTGCTAGATGTTTGTTATCTTCATTTTCTTTCTTCTTTTTCTTCATCTCTTTTCTTGATAGTTCCCAAAATGATGACTCTTCCGGCTTAGCCCTCTTTGATCAATATCAATTGAATTTTCTCTCAGTAATTCAACATGGTTAAAAGCCAAAGCCAATCCGACTAATCTGACCAAACCAATGGAGGGATCCAGCAACAATGGCTTTCGCCAAATAATTCTCAAGGCTGCATCGGAGGCTGTACCAATGCTGACCAAAAAAAATACTCTATTTGGAAGGAAAAGATGACTATGCTACTCGAGCTCAAGGGAATCAAGGAAGCACTTGAAGACGATTCCAAAATTTTTAGCGCTGTCAATGACATGAAAACCTGGGTGATTCTTCTCTCTTGAATTGACTCCGTGAAGCACAATAATTTAATCAATCCTACAAACATTTCCTCTGCCCAGCTTCTCTGGCAAACCATCAAAGAACAATTTTCCTCTTCTCAAACTGCAAATCAAGCGTGAGTCTTCAACAAGTTCTTCTATCATCAATTAAAACCCGACGCAATCAATCTCTTCATTACGGAAACAAAAATCTTGTTAAAGAAAATGATAGATGTAGGAATTGATCTTCCCAACAATATTCTGTCTTATCTTATCCTTTTCAAATTTCCTCCTCAAATTCATTCTCTTTGTCAACAAATAATGCACTTGGACAAGACAGTAACGGCGGATCTTGTGCTGAACCACCTTACCCAACTCAATAAAAAAACCAGAGCCAAATCCAAGGAAACCAAAATCAGCAATACTGCGTTTATATCATCTTGAATTCCTAAGAAACCCGTACCTTCTGAGCAAAGATATAAGAAAGGATTTCACAATCCCATGTTGCCAGATAACCCAGCTGAAAAATGCTGGAACCTTCAAAAACACTTAGCTCCCAAATGGTGGAAGGAATTCCAAGCATGCTGGAGAGCTTCTATCAACTCAAATTCAAAAACCAAACCAGTAGCTCACTACATGACTCTTCTCACTACTTGGATCAAGGAAATCAATCCTCAGGATCAAATCATCCTCAACTCTGGTGCATCTTGTCACATGTTTAACTCTCCCAACTTCTTTTTTCAGCTTGAAGAAATTCCTGGTGAAGATTTTATCAAGACTGGAAAGGAAGGCGCGAAACTTCTGATCAAGGGGAAGGGAACTGTTATACTCTCTTGGAAAAATTCAGTGATTTCACTCTTGAATTGCTTCTTTGTTCCCAACATCATGGTGAACCTCATCAGTCCCGGTGAATTAATCACAAAGAAAAACTGCCAACTCACCTCTTCCTTAAACCAATTCTTTCTCTCCATCAACTCACAACTGGCCTTCTCTGGGTTCATTCAAGAAAATCTGTTCATCCTCAATCCTCCCTCTCGTGTGGGCAACAACCACAAATTTTGCCACATTTCACTCAAGAATGTGGATCCTAGTGACATTAACCACCTTCACCAATCATTTGGACACGCAAGTCAGTATTGCCTCAAAACCTATTTCCTTCACTCTTGTCCAAAGCCATCTCCAACTTCCAATTTGAAGACTGCGTATTCTCAAAAATTTCCAAAACCCCTTTCAAAATTACCTCAACTTCATCCTCTAAGCCCTTTGAACAACTCCACATTGACTTGATTGGTTCAATCACTCCCTCATCCAGGAATGACATGAACTATATTATGTCAATTGTGGAAAGCTTCTCTGGATACATTTTGGCAACACCTCTTCAACACAAATTGGATGTGTGTCAACAACTCAAAATAATCTTAAATCACAAAAAACAAAAGCAAAATTTTTTTCCCGCCACTATTTGCACTGATGGAGGCGGGGAATTCTCTTCATCTGAACTTAAAAATTTCTTTAAATCTAACTCAATTCAGCATTTGATTTCAAAACCATATCATCACAAACACAAAGGAAAGGTTAAGAGAGCAAATTGCACACTCACAGAATCCATCAGAACTATTCTTTGAAGCTCCAAAATTCCACTCAATCTATGGGATGAAGTCGCCAAGTCAGCCTGTCTTGCCCTGAATCACATTCCAAAAACTCCCAACACTCCTTCTCCCTATCAAGCCTTTATCGGCAAAACTCTCCCAACCGGTTATTTCCAACCTATTGGGTTGAAGGAAGTCCATCTCGGAAACAGAATTTATTGTGGCAAAAATTTTAAAGATTAAGGGCTTCCAGGTACCCTTGTGGGTTATAACCCCAATTTTCTGTCCTATTGCATAATTAAACCTGAAAGCTCCATTATTTGCTCAAAGCACGTCAAAGTACTGAAGACCAACACATTGTCAAAGAATGACCCGGATCCTCCTCCAATAGAAGATTCATTTCAGATCAAATTCAATGACAATCTGCCGTTGACTGCCTCAAATGCTCCTACCACGACTATTGTCACAAATGAATCTGTCAAATCATCTGAAGATCCTACTCCTCTAGTCTGCCCTTCTACTCCTACTAACAACAATCATAACAGCCGTCCAATTGACACCAATTCAGATATCTCCGCAGACCTGACCCAAAAACTCATTCCTAACTACTCCCTCCAAGACTGATTGACTCTAAATACTTCGCAACAATACGGATACCATCACTACTACGTACCAAAGACCTTCAAACAAGCAAAGAAGTGAGCAGATTTTCACAATTGGGAAGTATCCATGGACAAGGAACTTGATGGGATTGAAACACTCAAGATGTGGGAAGATTATGACGGTCCAGAACCCAACAATCCTCTGAACACTACTTGGGTATTTTGTCTCAAAGACAATTTTCAGGGAGACCATCTCATCTACAAAAGTTGGCTTTGTGTTCAAGCATTTGATCAGATTTATGGATTGGACTATCAAGATACCTTTTCTCCAACTTGCAAAGCTGCATCCCTGAGAATTGCTCTATTATTTGGTCTTTTCCACTCTCATCCTATCACTCAATTTGATGTAAAAAGTGCATTTCTTCATGCTCTGCTAACCAACAAGGTTATCATTAGAAGACCTAAAGGCTCAAAAAGAAAATCGGAGTTCCTCATCTTACAAAATTCCCTCTACCGCCTAAAACAAGCTCTGGCCAACTGGTTCCACACTCTCACCTCTTGGATTTGAGAACAAGGGTTTCATGAATCAATATCCAACCCTTGCCTGTATATTCACCCAGATTCAAACTCAGTCCTCTTCTTTCATGTTGACAACCTTATACTTTTTGGCCTTCAAAACAATTTTCAAAGCAAATTCCTCAAAATATTCCCCAATTCCAGTCACCACAATCCTAATACAATCCTGGGTATGAAATACAAAAAAACTGGCAACAAAATACTTCTGTCTCAACCCAAACATATAGAACACAGATCGGAAGAATTAAAGGTTACAGACTTCAAAACGTCTTTAATCCCTCTCTCTGCCAACCTCAACCTTAAGCCAGCATCTGATGAGGAGCATGAAGAATTCAAGTTGCTCAATTTAAATTATTGATCAGCTGTCTTTCTCATAAACTACATCACTTGCCTCACTTGTCCGGATCTCAGCTTCACGGTTTCCAGTCTTCCCCAATTGTGTGAAAAGCCAGGCATCAATCACTGGAGGTAATTCAAGAGATGCTGGAAAAACCTACACGCCACGAAAAATTTGAAACTTACCTTGCAAATAAACAACTCCAACACTCAAATTGAATGTTACAGCAATGCTACTTGGAGCAAAGACTTGGAAAGAAGACATTCTCAATCTGGGCACCTTTCCCTTCTATTCAACTCTCTAATTTCTTGGAGCAGCAACCAAAAACACAATGTAACTCATTCCACAACAGAAGCCAAATTGAATCCTCTTGCCGACTCTTTCTTGGAAGCCATATGGATGCAACACTTGGTGGCTGATCTGTGAAAGAAGAAAGTTTCACCCAGTCTTCATTTTATAGACAACAAAGGTCTAGACAATAAGCACAAAAAGTTTGGGTGTAATTCCAAAACTCGCCACATCAACATCAAGACCAAGGCTCTTCATGAAGAACTCAATCTTGGAAATCTAATCATCAAACTCATTCCAGCTTCCAACATGAAGGCCAATGGACTCACAAAAGCTCTTCCCCTCTCTCTATGCTTTCTTCTCTCCTTCAGCTAATAGATCCCTCCTTAACGGCTCCAACTCCAGTCTTACAAGTCAGGGGGGGGGTGTCAAATAACAATTCTGCTTTCCGCACTCCTCCGTTGTGACACTTCTCACCCCAAAATTGCAACCATCTTTCACTACTCCCTGCGCGCCTTCGCGGGGATCCTAAATCCTCTCAGACTTCACCACGTACAACCCTCAGTGAACTTGGGCACTCCCAACATTCAACCAACTCAAATCCATCAAGTCAACCCCTTGACTCGCAACATCACCACTCGGCACCTGATTGTACCTCAATCTTTCTTCCTTTTCTTTTTATCTTTCTTTATTTCTTTTCTTATCTTTGTTCTTTCCATTAATTCTCTTTTGATTTTTATCATCTCAACTCCGAAGTTCCTTGACTCACTTATCAATCCTGGACTGACTGGTAAGACCTTTGTCCATAGCCAACTCTCCAATACATGTCAGATCTAACCCTCAGCTACACTTTCTTTGTCAAAGTCATTCCGATTGTACCATTGAATCATCTCTTTGTGCTTCTTCCAACCAACTTAACCACCTCTCGTCATAGCTGTCTCATGCTAGATGTTTTTTTTCTTCATTTTCTTTCTTCTTTTTCTTCTTTTTCTTCATCTCTTTTCTTGATTGTTCCCAAACTGATGACTCTTCCAGCTTAGCCCTCTTTGATCAATATCAATTAAATTTTCTCTCATTAATTCAACAAGAAAAGTTGGATTGGTCACGAAGGCCAGACTAGTTTCAATTTCAAACAGACATGCATGAGTTTGAAGCTTCTCAGAAATAAGACAAAGATTAAAGATAGAAAACAACAAACAGGGATCTAAAATGGCTGAACTCAAGGAGTGAAATTTATTTGAAGGAGGAGATATTAGCCAGAGTAGATAAAAAGACATGCCAGAAAAACAATTGACAATGCTTTCCGCAGAGCGCCTTGAGAGATCTACATTGAAAATAGATCAGTTTGGGTTGATTAATGAGTTAATGAACTCTATCTTACTGAGATCAAACTGGCTGCTGCAATAGGATATAGTTGTTGGTTGAGAGTTGAGATTAGTCGTTTGTTGAGTGCCAAGTATTGAGTTGAGTTGTGGGTCTCATCTGAGTATTTGTTGATCTGTTGATTTTGAGCATCTCCAGTCCTTGATTGAGATTGATTTGATGAAAGTGAATCAAGAGAGTGGTCGCGAGGTTTGGGGATTGAAGTGTCCGCACAGGATGCAGAAGCAAGTCGGTGAAATGTGAGAAGTAGATGGGTCAAGACAGTTCTGACCCACGAGATAAAACCACGTAAGTCACTATAAGATATGAGTGGTAAGGGAACAGAATAAGAAGGAAATGAGAAACAGGCAGTGAAACAAATAACGCACCAACAATGTTCACACAAAAACTGATATTTCAGAGATAATGACGGAGATTGAATTAGAGAACATCTGTGAGATAAAACAGAGAAGAATGAGATTCAGGTTCTAACAAACTCTACACAAATGCTTTCCTGATCCTGATCCTGAATCTACCAAACTCCTCTCTTTTAAATTTCCTAAACTTTGCGGGGACAATCCCTGCTGCATCTTGTGCACAAAAGGAAAGATCAATTGTTCTTCCTTTAAGGGAACCATTCCCCTAAGAGAAAAACAATTTGATGAACTGCAAGCCAATCTCTGTGGACCTATACCGCCAATTTCAAGAACAGAAAATCAATATTTCATGATCCTAACTGAAAATCAATCCCCCTTCAAGATGTGTATTCCTCTCAAACTCAAATCCAAAGCAGCCAACAAGATTATCAAATTCATCCCCATCCACTCCAACCTTTTTTCAAAGAAACTCAAGCAATATGACTGTGAAAACAGCAGTGAGTTCATAAACTCAAGGCTCAGTTCCTTCTTTTACAAGGAAGGAATCCTCCATTCTACCTTTGAACCTCACATGCCTCAGCACAATCCCTTTGCAGAACAAAAAAACTGCACACTCATTGAAGTGGCTTGCACGTCCATGCTTGAGATGAATATCCCCTAGGAACTCTGAGATGAAATCCTCTCCAGCTGCTGCATCCTTCAAAATCTCATCCCTTCACCAAAGACCAAAAGATCTCCCTTTGAGCTGTGGAACAGATTCTCACCTAATCTCAATCCCATTTTTGCCCTGGGCTTGAAAAATGTAGTTCTCAATCAGCGTCATGCATCCTCCTCAAAGTTTGAAGAAAAGGGAATCAAAGAAATCCTGGTAAGATTTGACTTATAATAACTATTCTATTGTATCTTTTGTCCCTCCGCTAACAACGTTATTTTCTCCAAGCATGTTAAAATATTCAAAAATATTACTCTCCTAACCTCCCCCAATCCTCTCAAGTCTCCCTTTTATCCCTTTATCTCCATCAATTAAACACTGACTGAGCTTCTGAACTCTTCAAATTCCACCTCCTCATCCTCCTTCACCCCACCTCCAAATCCACAGTCAACTCTTCTATCATCCAACTCCCTTCATAGCAAACCTGAGAGCTTCTCCAATTGTCTTGCATCAATCCCCACCCCACCTGCTGTTGAAAACTCAAGCTCACCCAACAATTTCTCCCTCTATAATCCCAAGGGTGATCTTATCTCCCACAAGCTCACTAATCCTGCATACCAAAGCCTCAGAGATCAATCCACTCTCCAAACTCCTATACGCTATAGCTTTCTTGCCAGATTTGCTCCTCAAAACTATCCTGAAGTCTTTACATCCCCTGAGTTTCCTCACTTGCTCAAATTTATGAAGGTTGAAACTGATGGCATTGAACAACCTGGTGTTTGGGAAGGATTCTACTCTCTCCCCTTAGGGAAGCAAGCACCCTCAACCACCTGGGTCTTCAGGCTCAAGGACAATCTTTCTGGCAAAGGAATAATTTACAAGTCTTTTCTTTTTTTCCAGGGCTTCAAGCAACTGTAGTTCTTTGAATATGGTGAAAAATTTGCCCCAACAGGACTCATCACCACTCTGCAAACTCTTCTTTTCTAAGCCTTCCCCCTCAATCTTCCTACCATTCAAATGGATATCAAGGCTGCATTCCTGCATTCCCCATTGGAGGAAGAAACCTACATTGAATTCCCCAAACGTTATTCTTCAAAATCCTCCTATCTTTGACTGAAAAAGGCACTCTATGGGCTGAATCAGGCCCCAAAAAAGTTGGTCCGACACCTTTTGGTCCTGTATCCTCAAACAGGGATTTTCTTTTTCCATTTCTAACCCATGTCTGTTCATCAATTGGTCCTCTTCAACTTATGTTTTTTTCTACATTGATGATCTTGTTATTGTTGGCGAATTGGATGAGTTTTGCCTTAACCTAAAAAAAGAATTCAACATCTTCCATGAGGGACCTCTTAAAAAAATCATGAGAAACCACCTCCTCCAGGATAACTCCTCAAAGCTCCTTCATCAACCCAATCACATAGATACCACACTCTCCAATGCCAAGCCAATGTTGACTCCAATGACCCCCAACATAAAACTTAGGGGGGCCTCCGATTCCAAACACAACAAGTTCCTGAAATTAGGAGTAAATTTTTGCTCTGCAAATGGCTACCTCAACTTCATTGCAAGCCATGCTCTCCCATATCTTTCCTACGACGTCTCCAATGTCTCTTGCTTCAACACCAAACCTGGGATAAACCACTGGGAAGAAATGAAGCACGCATGAAGTTATCTCAGATCAACCCAACACCTATCTCTGTGGCCTAAATCTGGCTCCTTTAAGTATGATATCCAGTGCTTTGGAAACTATAATGGCGCTGACAACCCTACAAATTGCAGCAGTCACATGGGTTTTGTGATCCTTCTTTACATATACCCTGTTGCCTGGCACAGTAAACTGAGGCCCACCGTATCTCTCTCCTCCACTGAAGGCAAGCTCAAATACCTGGTTCTTGCTACTCAAGAAAAGATTTGGCTCACCAATCTTCTTCTCAAACAGAATCCTGACCTTAAACTCTCCCATTGCGCCAACATTAACAATAAGGCCCTACACAATATTGTCAATCACAACTCTCACCATGGTGCTCTGATGCACATCAATACTCAAATAAGATGGCTGCATGAACAAAAAGAAAATGGAAATATCATAACCAATCTTTTTCCCTCCGGTCAAATCATTGCCAACTGTTTCACAAAACCGGCAATCAGGCCCTTGGTAACACTGCTCAAATCCACAATCTTACAAGCTCTCACTCTGAGACACAGCAGCGTGTTGAGATATGACTGATCTCCTCTAACAACTTCCCCACTTTAACCTTGAATGAGGATGTTCAAATCCAGAGATGCTCTCAATCTTAGTCAATCTCCCATCATCCTCTCTATCTGCTCCAATCTCCATCACTCCCTCATCTGATCTCCAAATCATTCCTGCATCCCTATCAGCCCTTCTTGTTGTCCTCCATCTTCCCCCTCCCTCATCTAGCCAATATCAACATTATCCATCTCATCTTGACCTCATCACTTCAACCTACCACTCCCACAATCCACCATTCACTTGACCTCAAATTCACCATCCACTCAAACTCATCTTTTCCATTAACTTTACCTCATAACCTTAACCTATTTCTCCCACAATTTTCCATTCATCTCCAGCTCTGAATAGCAGTGCGACCTCCAATTTCAATTAAACTTCCCCATTTCCTTTCTATTATTTTTTTCAGATTTCTAAAATTTATTTTCTGATTCTAACCTGGTTTTAAGTATAGCACACAGCCCTATTGTGCTTCTTCTTCTGTAGTTACTTTGTTGAAATAAAGATTTTCATGCTTTTCAATTCTTACCTGCCTAATTGTCTTCTTCTCAATCTCTGTTAACCAGGCTGTTGGTTGTCCTTCTTATTCTCTCTCTTACAATTCATATTCTTCCTTAAGAATTTTTCCATTTATTTTCTGATATCTTTCTATATTCTGCTGTTTCTATTCACAAGAAAATAAATCATTTTATTATCATATCCTCTGTGGTTTGATCCTTTGATCTGATTGGTTTCACCCATACAAAATTAGTTGCTGTATCAACTAAATTGATGAAGTGATTTGCCCCTCAAAGGGACATTGGGATGAATGGCCCTGCCAAATCAATGGAAAATTCCTCTCTGGGAATCATATTCCTCTGTCTACTCTTTGAGAAAACATTTCTAGTCTTAGCCCGTGAGGTAAAACTCTCACAGTTAATTTCCTTTACCTTATTTCCATTTCTGAGGTGAGCCACTTTGCTAAGAGCTGAAATATTGAACAAATTTTCAGAAATCAATTTATTCCAAACTTTTCCACAATGAAAAGTTCTCCTTTTCAAATAATCAACAGAAAACCTTTATCTTCTCTAAGATTTTGGATCCTCACTACAAAGCTCCTGTTAATTAAAAGAGTCAATTACTTAATCCTCTCATACCTTAACTCTTTTATTGGGGAAATATTCCCCAAATCATGAGTCATCCCAAACTGGTTGGAATTGCTTTGGTAGATCTAATGACCAACTTGCTGAAACCTCAGAGCCAAATTTTCCATTGAATGTTTTTCTCATTGTCTTCTTCCATGGAACTCCTCTTCTTTGCTTAATTTCACTCAAATAGTGACCCTTCTTCTGGATTGAATATCCAACATAATTAATCTTCATCATCTCCAATAACATGATGATTCTCTTCTCTTCTTCTAATCAGAGTATCTGCAACCTATCATACATGACTCTCACCCAAGTGTCTTAAAAATGAGATGGTAATACTTTTTAAATACCTCAGAAAAGATCTGAATCTTCATCATTCCTCATGAATTGACCATAACAGATGTTTTCAAGTTTAATATCCATAAGTATTTCCCAAAAATTATACATCTTACTCATTCAGGGTAATTTTGGCATAGCTGGATTCTTGAATGAAATATATTTTCTCCAAAGAATTAAGGTATGGTAAAGAAGACAGAATTAAAACAGACACAAAATGCTCAAAAACTGTATTCAATAAAGACTGTTACTGATAATGTGTGAACATTTTGGCCAGCAATTAGCATAGGCAAATGAGCAGTAATTAAAGCAAAAGAAATTCCAATTTTCAATTTGCAACCTCAGGGTTGCAAACAGGCATTAATTACTGTTAAAAACCCATATGGGTTGAAAATTGCAATTCAGAGCTCAACAAGGAGAAAGCAAATTTGCTCCCAACTTTTGCATCCCCTGGGGGGTTGTGAATCCCCAATTTCAACCCTTTCTGGGTCTCAAATCCCCAATTGCGACCCTCATTTAGTCATGATTGGGGATTGCAACACTTTTCAGATTGCAATTGGGGATTAGGGACCCCCCCAGGGATGCGCAAGCCATGAGGAGAGGTTTTGCCTTTTTTTCAGGCCCATTGGGGGCAAAATAGCCCCCAATAGGCCATTTGGGGGGGAGTTGTGGTACCCAGGCACCCCTGGACCACATTTTAGTGCTGTCAACCCAAATTTAGGGATGTGGTAAATTATGTGGGACTTTTATTGGACCACAAAGAGGAACCTTGAGCTTTGGAATCAAAAACTCTGCCTATTTGCACTGCCTACACACACAACAAAAGCCTGTTGGATAAATTTATTTTTCTCAACCCAAAAGTGACCCAACTTTTGGATTTGATGCATTGAAAATTGAATTTAATACTGATTGCAGTTGAGTTTTGTTGTTTTATGGGAACATTGGCAAGCCCAATCTCTCCCAGTTTAAAAATGGCTACATTAAGGGACTTAATTAAAAGTGTGCTTAACAAAGCATTGGTACTGGAATCTAGGGATTTGGGTAGGGAATTGGAAAAAAAAAAATTGGAAGCACCAATTGCATCCCAATTGTGGGTTACAATTGAGTAAAAATATGTTTCTTTACAACTGGAACAAGCTTTTTCTTCACAAGTAGAATTTACTAAAGGTAATGGGTGACATTTCATATGTCATTTCACTGAGAAGGATTTGGATTTATCAATGCACTAATAAAACCATGTGGCGTATAACTATGAAACTAAGGGGTGCAAGACCCACTTGACCCTCCTCCTGTGAGAGCCTTTGCTAATAGCAAAGAATCCAAGATTTATTTTCAAAAATGGGCAGCCATGCATGGCTATGCATTCACAAAATTCAAGTCAAAGAAAGAGAAATATTTTGATTGAGCATGTGACAGATTTGAGGTATGTGAAGGTTCATGCCTCACCAAATGGTAAAGGCAAACTCACACAAGGAGGCTTGTGTGCCAATTCTTGATTGCTGCAAGTCAGAAAGTAGAAGATCCCATGTGGCATCTCTCCATTATAAATGGCCTACACAATCATCAACCATCTGAAAGCCCCTCAGTGAATCCTCAACTGAGGAGAATCTCTGAAAAATCATTGGATCTACTTAAGGAAATAATAAAAGATGGTCTCAATCAAATTCAACTCAAAATAAAATTAAGAAAGATTTATGGTGGAGAACACCATTAAAATAGAACAATCTATCATACTAAGTGGAAGGTAAAGCAAGAAGAACTGGATTGGAAAGTTTTTATGGATGTTCTATTTGAAATGCTCCAGGAATCACAGCAATTTTCAAGGTCCAAATTTGGTGGAGAGCGTCACTTAGAGGTCCTTTTTGTGGCTCATCCTGAGTCCATAAAACTTTGCAAAAAATACCTTGTTATTTCTTTTTTGGATTGTACTTATAAAACAAATAGGTGAAAAATCCCTCTACTGCATGTTTTATGAATGACAGCCAACAAGAAAGCTTTTACAAATTATTTTGTGTTTATAACAAAAGAAACAATATATTTGAGTTCTACAGTTTGGTTTTGAATGCATTCAAGGGGTTGGCTCATGATCCCAAGAGGCTCCCCAAAGTCTTTGTGAAATACCATGAAAAAGCTCTGATTTGTGCTATATAACATGGTTTCCCTGAGTCATCTACACAGTTGTGCTCCTGGCACTTGCATGAAAAAATTCAATGAAACTGTAAATTACGCTTCATTAATGATGATGAAGTATGGCAAATTTTTGTGAATCTGTGGGAAAGGTATAGGGCCTCTAAAACCAAGGGGGAGGCAGAATTTAATTATGCAGAACTCAGAGTATTCTAATTTATTGTTTATTCTGTTCATCTCTGATGGGAATTCTGATCTTGGAACTTGTATGGGGTGTTTCTTGAAAGACCGCAAGGATGTGCTTGAGTATATGGAAAAGATAATTTTCCCTATCATAGAGATGTTTGTAAATGCATGGAATTGTGTCCACCCTGACTTTGATGATAAAAAAACGTCTTTGGTAGAAGAGGCCCATGCTACTTTCAAAAAATTACTTGTGGGATCTTTGGGGAAAATTTTGGAGGTGTGGAAACAAATTGAAGGAATCATTGATAGCCAAATCCAATCATTGCATGCTTCACTCAAAAATTCTTGAATAAAGTTAGGAGCTGTTCTTCCAAAAGAACTTTCAACTTTTGGTTGCAAATTGTAAATTGAGACAATTAAACTCATTAGGGAGAAATTGTAGAAGTTAAAGTGCAACCATGATGGCAAGGTTTGCTCAAAGTCATATTCAAAAATTATTGGCTTACCTTGTTCCAACATTTTAGGTGAAATACTAGCATCAAGAGGATCTGTTTTTCCTGAGGATGCTCATCCTCAGTGAAGGCTGGACTATGAACCTTCCAGTGAAGTAATTTATCTTTTTGTGTTTTTTTTAATGGTACAAATTTTAGGATTGACAGATTAATTATTTATTTTTGTTGTGCTTTTTAACAGATTAACACAGACCCAGTGCTTGAAAAATTCCAATTGTTCAAAAAATTGAATTCAATGATTATGGGAAAACCTCAACATTGTAGATTGCAGAATTTAAAGTCCGTGGTAGATTATAAAGCCAAATTTATTGCCACGCCAAGGCTTGAGCCAAAGGTGTTAAGGTCCAGCCGCACTCAACCCAAATTTAAATTGACTTGTTGGGAACTGTCAAAATTTGAACACATTGAAATAGACATTGAGAGAGAAAAAAGGGTTCAAAGGGACCAAAAATACCAAAGATAGTAAGTCTTTTATTTTGAGAAATTTTCACTGTTATGGTTTAATTAACTGATGGGAAAATGATTTCTGAAGTGCAAGGAAGGATCTTTAACTGAATTTCATAGTTCAGAGGAAGAGACTGAAAGTGAATCAGGGTCCTTTGATTTGGAATCAGAATCCTTTTCTGATGAAGAATAAAAAATGACCAAGTCAAACAGAAGCTCATCTTTGGTAGGTGTTGTTTCCTTTAATGAGATTGAACTGTTGGCTAAGTAATTTTTGATAGTAGGATCCAAAAGTGAATTACCTCAATTGAGTACCTGAGAAATTACATAGGTTTTTGGGGGAGGTTTGGAATTTGGTTGGTGAAGAAAATTGTGAATTTAGATTCATTGCAAAATCACTTGGGTATGATGAGCATGGATGGTTTAAAGTACAAAAGGAAATTATTGAAACATCAAGGGAAAATAAGAAATCCTATTCTAAGGTTCTTGGTGGTAGTAAACACGTTGAAAATATAGAAAAAAAATTGATGTTAATGACATCAATGAAAAGATTTGATCTTCAAAATGGCTTTAAAATTTGTGTATGGGTCAAATAATAGCTGATGATTATGGAAGACCATATTTTTCATTTCATTGTATTCATGTTGTACTCATACTCCTATTAAAATGGGTGTAAAAGAACAATCAGATCCTGTCTTCATTTGCTTTGTTAACAATAATCATTATCTTCATCTTTTACTTGAGGTAGAAATGATTCCAATCCCGCCGATTGTTTCCAAAACTTCTTTTTTGACTTCTAAAAAAGCTTCTGTTTGGTTTTACCATTTAAAAGAATAACTTAGATTTTATTCTAATTTAAAAACATCATTCTAATTTTATCATTTGGGTTTGGGCTCTGATGCTTATCTTTTAATTCTTACAATATAAAGGGTTATAATATTTTTAACATTGTTATGTTGAGTGTTTTGAGTCAACATAATCATTTTGAATTTTTTGAATAATATTTTTTTGGTCAGTCAGTTCAGCTTGTGTTGGGCTGATCCCATCATAAGGAGTATTTTTACTACTTGTGATGGGATCAGCTGAACACATATTGAACTTTTTTTTTTCAACTTGTTTATTTTTTTTGGTGTTTTTACTTTAGGGCTAGTCAAGTTGAAATTTAATTTTTTGCATTTTTACCTCAGGGCTGCTCCATAGAACCTTTCATTGTTTATTTAATTTTTTGTGTTTTTCCTTCAGGGCTAGTCAAGTTGAACTTTTATTTTTTGATTTCTTCTTCTTTTTTTGTTAATAAATAAAATTCTAATGTTATATTCACAACCTCAGGTTTGCAAACAGGCGTGAATGGCTGTTCACAACTCATATGGATTGCAAACAGCCAATCACTGCCCAACAAGTAGTAAGCCAGGTTGCTAGTGACTCACACATCCCCCAGGGGGTTGTGATCAAGTATTCACAACCTCCCCAGGAGATGCACATGTTGTGAGCAGGGGTTGTGTGCTTTCCTGGCCCAGTTAGGCCACTCCCCCCCCCCCCACCCCCAAGGGGGCCATTTGAGGGGGGATTTGGGGTACCTAGTCATCCCTGGAACCCATGTGAGTGCTATCAACCCAAATTTGGAGATCTGGAATACTTTTTGGGACTACTTAACTACAAAGAAACTTGGAAATCAAAAATTCTGCCTATTGGCAAGAGCTCTTGACACACACCACACGCCTGTCAAATATATAAATTTTCCTCAAAATTAATTTTTCTCAACCCAAAAGTGAGCAAACTTTTGGATTTTTTGAATTTAAAAATACATTGATCTAGCTTGTGAAAGATTTGGGGTATATGAAGGGCCATGTTGCACTGAATGGCAAAGGCAAACTCACACTAGGAAGCCCGGGTGTCAATTCATGATCTGTGCAAGTAGGGAAGTAGCAGATATCATGTGGCATCTCTCCATTAGAAATGGCCTACACAATCATCAACCATGTGAAAGTCCTTCAGTGCATCCTCAACTGAGGAGAAGATTAGGTGAAGCATTAGATTTACTTAGGGAAGGCATGAAAGATGGGCTCAATATGGTTCAACTTAAAAGGAAACTGAGTAAGATTGATGATGGAGAATACATTGACAATAGAAAAATCTATAACACTAAGCAGAAGGTAAAGCTTGCAGAACTGGATGGGAAAGGTGTTAGGGATGCTCTATTCAAAATTCTCCAGGAACCCCAGTGGGCTTCCAGGTCCAAAATTGGTGGAGAGAGTCACTTAGAGGCACTTTTCTTGGCTTATCCTGAGTCTATAAAACTTTGCAAAAAATACCATCATATTTCTTTGTTGGATTGTACCTATAAAACAAATAGTTAAAAAAACCTGTCTATTTAATTCTGTAGGAATAACAGCAAACAAGGAAGCTTTTACAAAGACTTTTGTTTTTATAAAAAAAGAAATGTATGAGCTGTACAGTTGGGTGTTGAACGCATTAAAGGAGTTGTCTTACAATCCCAAGAGGCTTCCAAAAGTTTTTGTGATGGACAGTGAAAAAGTTCTTATTTGTGATATTGAACAAATTTCCCCTGAGTAATCCAGTTGGTTTTGCTCCTGGCACTTGTCTCAAAAAATTCAAGCAAACTGTAAAGTGTGCTTCAGTAATGAAAATGAATGATGGCAAAGTTTCATGACTCTTTGAGCCAACTATGGGGCCTCTAAAACCAAGAGGGAGGCAGAATTAAATGATGAGGAACTCATAGTATGCCAATTTATTGCTTCTTCTATTGATCTCTGCTGGGAGTGCTTACTTTGAAACATGTATACAGTATTTCTTGAAAAACCCCAAGTATGTGCTTGATTATATGTAAAAGAATTTTTTGCCTATGAAACACACATTTGTAGCGGCTTGGACTTGTGTCTACCCTGAGTATGGAAAATAACAAAATCTTGGGTAGAAGGGGTCCATTCTGCTTTCAAGAAATTACTTCTAGGATCTATGGGGAAAACTTTGGATGTGTGGAAAAATCTTGAAGGAAAAATTGAAATTCAAATTCAATCAGTCCATGCAGCACTTAAGAACTCTTGAATAAATTTGGGAACAGGTCTTCCAACGGAACTATTACCTTTGGGTTATAAATTATCAATGGAGGCAATTAAACCCATTGGGGAAAAATTTGAAAGGTTAAAGGGAAATCATGATGGCAAGGTGTGCTCCAAGTCATATTCAAGAATTATGGGCTTGCCTTGTTCCCACATTTCAGGTGAAATACTAGAATCAAGAGGATCCATTGTGCCTGAGGATGTTCATTCCCAGTGGCAGTTAGACCATGACCCTTCCAATGAAGTAAGTGGGTTTTTTTGAAGGGTACCAATTATTGTGTTGAAAGATTAATTATTGGATTGAAATATTCATTATTGGATTTAAAGATTAATTATTGGATTGAAAGATTAATTATTGGATTGAAAGATTAATTCTTGGATTGAAAAATTTATAATTATTTTGGTTTTGAAAGTTTGAAACCAATCCAGCGCTTGATGAAGAATCTCAAATATTGAAAATGTTAAATTTCATGTATAGGGAACAACTAAAGAAGTTAGGTTAGAGATTCTAAGGTCCATGCTCAAGAATACAGACGCTTCTATTCCCAATCCAAGGCTTGAACAAAAGTTTTTAATTTCAAGCTGCCATTGACCAAAATTGAAAGCAAGCCGTCGTGAGCTTTCAAAATTTGAGCATGTTGAAAGAGGAATTTATAAGGAAAAAACGATTGAAAGGGGACCCAAAACACCAAAACAGTAATTCTTTTATTTTGAGTGAGAAATTTTCATTTTTATGGTTAGATGAAGTGATGGGAAAATTATTTCTGATACGAAAGGATGGCTCTTCATCCAAATCTCATAGTTCAGAGGAAAAGTCTGAAGAAACACTTTAAAGGGGACCAGAGAGACCAAAGATAGTAAGTCTTTGATTTTGAGAATTTTTTATTTTTATGCTTCAATGAACTAATGGGGTAACTATTTCTGTAGTACAAGGATGGCTCTTCATCTGAATTTCATAATTCCGTGGAAGAGACTGGAATTTAATTGGGTTTGGTGCCATTGAAATGAGATTTTTTTGAAGAATGAAGCATAAGCAATGGAGGAGTAAAACAGAAGCTCATCTTTGGTGAGTGGTGATTCCTTTAAAGAGATTAGAATTGTGTCTAACTAATTTTTGATTTATATGAAATGAATTACCTCAATCAAATACCTGAGAACTTTAATCAGTTCTTGGGTGGGATTTGGGACATGGTTTGTGATGGAAATTTTGCATCTAGATTCATTGCTAAATCACTTGGGTATGATGAGCATGGATATTTTTAAGTAAGAAAAGAAATGCTTGAAACATTGAGGAAAAATAAGATGTGATATGCTATGATCCTTGGTGGCATTGAAGACATTGAAAAGATAGAAAAAAGACTTTATTTTAATGAAATCAATGAAAATATTTGCCCTTAAAAATGGCTTTCAAACCTTGACATGGCTCAAATAATAGCATATACTTATGGAATACCAATATGTTTCCTTTTATTGGAATGATGTTTTAATTTAACTCCTATGAAAATGGGGGTAAAAGAAAAATCAGATCCTATTTTCATTTGCTTTTTTAACAATAACCATTGGTTCCGGCTTGTACTTAAAGGAGATGTGATTCCAATCCCGCCCATAGTTTCCAAACAATGTTCCACAATTTCTAAAAAAAACCCTCTGGTTGGGTTTTTCAGCATCCTGGATGCCAATACCCTTGATATCCTTTAGCTATGAGAGGTGATAGAATAAATAATAAATATATTTTTAATAAATGCAGCAAAAATCCGTAAAATATTTGGATAAAGCTTATTGCAAGGTTAATTGGTTTGGTTATGGTTAATTATTATAAATCAATATAGATAAATTGATTATTAAATATTATTATAGAGGGGCCACAATTATATTGGGGATCTTTAACACCTCTCTTCAGGTATTTCAGTATGAAAACATGTAGTCCTGGTTACTTTAGGCCCTTTAGTTTAAAGGATTTTTTTCCAAAGATAATATGTATATAAAATACACGGTGGATTGGAAGGGCTTTGTAACCAAGCTGGCACGACAGAGAAAACATAATAAAAGTCACTGGTATATTATTCAATCCTTAGGGTATCTGTTTGGGACGTGCACTGATGGGTTAAACCTGTATACTGGGGTTATAAGGTTTTTCAGCGGTTTAAATTGATAAAAAGAGGTTGAGGACAGATATTATTGATCAGACTAAGCCATAAATGACTTACTTATCTCTTATAATTATTTTATTACCTTGGCAAAGAGTCTGGATATAAATATAACTGGTTCTCTGCCCATCACTATCCTCAAAAGAGCTCTTTATTTATAGCTTTTGGAGTCCCAATATGTCCTTCTGAGGGGTACAGGGGCTCAAAGGGACAAACACTGAGGCAAGCAGGGTAACCAATGGTAGCATGTAACTTTTTTCTTGGTGCTTTAGCACGGGTAGCATCTAATTCCACAGAGTATGGGAATTATTCTACTTTATAATTGATATTTGGACGTGTGAATAACACCAATCTGTCCTTTTTAGTTATTATTTAATTGATTATCCTTAGGAAATGTTCCCAATAAGTTAATCATTATTTTAATGGACATTCTTACGGAAATTCTGATGTCAGGTTAGTCCTCATTATGTATTAAATAATTGAAGTAAAGTCATGATATTGATTTTACTCCTTATTTTTGAATTTCAGTTGATTTACCAAAATAATTACTTAAAGATATAATTCATGAGAATTCATGTAATATTTTTACATCATTAGTTTTCTTAGTATGTCACAAAAATATTGATGTCTAGAAATTCTCATAATGTTGATATTTTTCTCATTTATCTTCTGCTGAACAATCACTCTTTCACCTCTCAGTCATCCCGTCTCTGCTGCTGTTGTGCTTGTCATGTGTCATGTCTTAAGTTTCTGTTTCCTCCTATTCTTTTTCTCACTGTCTTTGATGTTGTTACCAAGCGCGGGAAGCGCTGCTCTGGCCGTGACAGGTGTCAGTCACCGTCAGCTGTTGCAGATGCTCCCACCGCGGGAGACAGCTTGGACAACTCATCTACTCCTATATCTCGACTCATCTACTCCTATATCCTTCGCTCAGTCTTCAGTCCTTGCAGTCTCAACCATCCGCCTAGACCTCCAGCTACAAACTGATTGACTACCAACCTGAATCAGCTAGATTGGTTTACCTCAACAACTCAGTTCACCAGATCACCGTCAGGATCAACATAGGAGTAGTTATCATCTCGTCCTTCAGCTCAATCTCCGGATCATCAACTGATGGGATCTTCCTAGTCAACAAGTCTCCCTGGTAGGATTGGCGTCATCTTTGTCTCTAGTGCTTGAACAACTCTACTTAGTCTATTCAAGGGCCATCACCCTTCCAGTAGAGGCACTTCTCTTGTTTGTTTATTTGTTATTACTGTTTGATACTCCTGTACCGGCTATTTCCTGTTGCTTACCTTTTGCTGCAATCTGAACATCCTGGTCTAGGTTTACCATTCATCCGATTATTTTACACATTTCAAAGCCAAAAAATGGATCAAACAAGCATAAACGCAAGAACCACCGAATTGCCTGGACCATGAGTTGAAGGCAATCTCAAGGCACTTTCTCTTAAATCTCTCATGGAATCAACTCCACTGCTGACCAAGAAAAACTACTCCATCTGGCGGAATAAAATGGAGAAATTATTCAACATGCAAGGAATCTTAGATCTTATTAACTCACCCAACCTCCACGTAGACATACCAGACAACAAGGAAATGGCAGGATATCTCATGTCAAAACTGGATCCTGGAACCCACACCAACATCATAACCCCGGAAACTGAAGACTCATCAAAACTAATTTGGCTTGCTGCCAAAGATTACTTTGCCTCCAGTCAAGCAGCCAATCAAGCCCGAATGTTTTTCAACTTCCTATACCTAGGGTTTGACCTAAGCAACATAGACAGTTTTGTTACCTCAGTAAAGGCTCACCTTGGGAAGCTTGAAAAAGCTGGAATAGTCTTACCCAATGACATCCTCAGCTATCTTATCCTCTTCAAGCTGCTCGACTCTCTCAAGGCATTGTGATCTCAGATTACGCACTCAGGAAACAAATTATCCTTCATGATGGTTCTAAATCATCTTGTCCAGCACCAAAATGAAGTGTAATTGAAGGCAGCTGAAACCTCAGACACCAACTCAGCAATTTATCACTCCAACAACTTGAGGGACTCTGATACTTCCAGATGCGAAAACAGGAAACATAATCCTGCCGTCAAATTGCACCCAGCCTCCTCCTGCTGGGTTGAATTCCCTGAGCTCCAACCCAAACAAATGTCAAACAAAGGAAGACGTGGTACCAAGAAGAAAAATCCGGCTGAATCCCACTTTGTCAATTACTCCTTCTTTTGCGCCTCAAACCATCTGGTCAACCTTCACTCCAATCTATATATTCTGGAAATTGGATGCTCAATCCATATGTTCCGCTCTAGGAACTCCTTTCTGACGTTTAATGAGAAGCCTGGCAATGAATTCATCAAAACGGGAAAGAAAGGTGAGGGAATTGCAATCCGGGGTCTTGGCACAGCCAAAATCCAAAGCGCTGGCAAAACCATTCAACTCAAGAATGCATCCTGGGTCCCTGAAGCCATGGTTAATCTAGTGTCCCTTGGAGTCCTATTGCTCAAGAAATGCTATCTCAGAGTCAATTCCAAATCCAAACCGCCATCCTTTACCATCCAAAGATCAAAAGACACTGTCCTGACAGGGAGTTTTGAGAACTATCTGCTGATGATTCAGGCTGAAAAGCCCTTGGAACCCTTGCCTCCTACCACAAAGGCTCTTCAAATCGAGAAAGACCCTTCCTGTTACCTGACTGTGGCCGAACTCAAAGATCTTCACCTCAAACTTGGTCATGCCAGTATCAATTGGATGGAGAAGTATCTAGGTTTCAAGATTCAAGTTGATACACTAAAGACGTTTGAATGCCTAGCCTGTAAGAAAAGTAAAATCAACAAGGCACCATTCAACAAGGATCAACAGCCTGCAGCCAGAGTCTTTGATTGTCTTCATCTTGACCTGATGGGGCCACTCAATCCCACAGCCAAGGGAGGAATTAGATTCGCCCTCACCATCATGGACAACCTGTCCAGGTATATTTTGTGCTTTCCACTTCCTTCCAAGGATGCAGCAGCTGAAAAAATCAAATTTGTAATTGAGAATGAAGCAAAAAGTCAACAAAGGTACCCAATAGAAGTTGTCTCAGATGGAGGAGGAGAGTTTGTCAATGAATCTCTAAAAACTTTCTTCAAATCAAAGTTGATAAATCATATCATTAGCAAACCGTACCACTCTCAGCATGATGGCAAGGCTGAAAGGGCAAACCGGACTATTATGGAATCCTTGCAATCTGTTTTCAGCTTGACCAGGATACCCAAGAATTTTTTGGCATGTTTTCATTCAAAGTTGTTGTCTGGCTTGTTATAATTATGGCCAGCAATTAGCTTAGGCAAATGAGCAGTATTTAAAGCAAAAGAAATGCTGGACACTGTGTGTCAATAATGGCTAATGGGGCTCTCACAATGGGGCAATATGTTGGATGAATTCGATTGGATGATTAATGAATGATGGAAAACAGCAGGGAGAAGAGCTCCTTAAGTACAAAAGATTGGCCTCTTGTGAGCCCATGATACAACAAGCCAAAAGGCAAATTTTCCGCCCCAAAAGAGCTCTACAGGCTCTACAAGCCTTGTTACTTGGTTTGGACTACATCAGCCCACATGGCATTAGTCCCTGAACCCTTACGACCAGCCTATTCTGGTCCATTCTGGTGTTTCCACCGTTACGGGGCTGAACCAGCCCCTTTGCTGTTCAATCCCCTGGCTGGTTGTCTATTACAACCGGCCCTGATGGCCTTATTACCTCTGTTACGGGCTGGTTGCCTCATGCATCCAGCCCCTGGCCCCTCAAATGGGCCAGGTGGGACCCAGGGCTCACCTGGGTCCGGTTTCAACCTCACATGGGGGGGGGGTGTAGCCGGCGGACATGCCGCCCCCCCCCCCTCTTTCTCTCAATTCCCTGGTGGGGGCGGTCAAATCCCCTCACCAGGGGCCCTGGGGGTCGATACCCCCAGGGCGTCGTCAAGGTAAGGATGGCTGGGGGGTGGTCAGATCCCCCCTGGCCCGTCGCTCCTCCCCCTCGGTAAAGGGGGGGGGAGAGCGCCCCTCGTCACCTCTTCGCTACAAGGTGGGAGGGTGATCAAATCCCCCCCACCGTCCGGTCGCTACACTCGCGGCCGGCGCCGCCACCTCCCTGGGCAAGGGGGTGGTCAGGTCCCCCCTGCCCTGACCGACCGCGTCATCGCGGCCGGTCGCTGGCTGGTTCAACCCAGCCAGCCTGCCCCCTCCCCCTCGCGACGGCGAGCGAGGGGAGGGGGAGCGAGCCGGGGCCGCGAACCCCGGCTCCGCGGCGCTGGTCGCCGGTCGCGACCAGCCGGGCCCGCGCGGCATCGCACCGCGCGGGATCCCTCGGCCGCGCAACAGCCCCGCGCGGGCCGTCGGGCCCCGCGTGGGCCGTGCCGAGGAACACAGGCGGCCCCGAACGGGCCGCGGCGCGGGCAGCGGCCCCGGGTGGGCCGCGACACTGGCGGCGGCCCCAATGGGCCGCCCCAAGTCCGAAAACTGAGAAAAACATACTTTGGCGGGCCAGTCCGTCTGGCCAAGTATGTCCAAAATAAACCTTGGGCCCAATTATGCCCATACAAGCCCATCTGGCTGTATCTGCCCATATACCCCACCGGGCCCGTTAGGGCCCGTGTACCAATAGGCCTATTTCACGCATTTTGAGGCCAGTTTCCCCAAATCCGTGACATCCACATGGGCCCGTATGGTCCGTGTGTGTGTCCAATGGGCCTTAGAGGCCCATTTGTGCATCCCATTTGGATTACACTTATACGTAGCACCCGCGTAAGTGCGTACGTATTTTAACACACCCCCTTAATCCAAAAGGGGTGACATCCGCATATTAGTCACAAAGCCTTGATGCTTGTTTCTGTCTAATGCCTTAGTCAAGATATCCGCAATCATTGCTCCAGTGGGCATGTACCTCAACACAATCTCTTTGCAGTTAACTGCATCGCGAATATAGTTATAGTGGACATCAATATGTTTTGTTCTTGAATGGAACAATTGGTTTTGCGCCAACGCAATGGCACTCTGGTTATCGGAATACAACAACGCAAACCCTTGTGGTTTATGTGTGTCCTCTAAGACTTTTCTCAACCATTTTGCTTCCTGTGAAGCTGCTAAGTAAGCTCTATACTCAGCCTCTGTTGATGAAAGACTTATTGCCGACACCTTCTTGGACATCCATGACACCAGATTCTTACCTAAAAAGAATACAAAACCACTTGTTGATTCCCTAGTGTTACCATCTGCCCAACTTGCATCGGAATAACCAACCAAATCAAAGTTTGCTGACTTTGTAAACAACAGTCCCAGACTGTGTGTTCCTTTAAGATACCTCATAACTCTCTTAAACGCTGACCAATGCCTCATGCTTGGCTTCTCTAAGTGTTGCGACAAGACCCCAATTGCAAACGCAATATCGGGCCTTGTACACTGCCCCAAATAATTAAGCGATCCGACAGCTGACCTGTAGTCATTCCCTGATTGAACAAACTCCAGATACTCCTCATCTGTAGACTTCTCTAAACGAATGTTTGACTGCATAGGAGTACCAAACTCCTTTGCATCCTCTAAGCCGTATTGCTTAAGAAGAGCTTCAACGTAATGGCTTTGGTCTAACTTAATACCATCTTTGCCCTTACTAACTTTCATCCCTAGCACCTGTTGTGCCAGACCAAGATCTTTTATCTTGAACTCCTTTTTGAGTGTCTCCATGACTCTCTCTTTACCACCACCAATAATGATAATGTCATCGACCCATACAAACAAAATTGCATCCTTTCTCACAAAAAGGCAAGGATCGGCCTCAGACGTCTTAAAACCAATCTCTATCAGTTTCTCACTCATGGTGTTATACCATGACCTAGCTGCTTGCTTCAATCCATACAGGGATCTACACAGCTTGAGGACATATTCCCCTTTATCTGCCGAAAGAAAAGTTCTAACACAGATTTTCTTCATGGTTTCTGGTTTAGTCTCTACTAACCATTCACGAAAACCATCAGGAATCGACATATAAACAGTCTCCTCCTCTCCAAGTTTTGCATTCAAGTATGCTGTTACAAAATCAGCTTGTCTGATTTCTTCACCCAACTCCACTGCCAGAGCAATGATGTACCTGAAGGTGGACAGCCTTCCAGTTGGTGAGAAAGTTTCTTGGTAATCAATACCCTCTCTCTGCTTGAAGCCCTGTGCAACACATCTAGCCTTGAACCTTTTCAAAACTCCGTTTGTGTCAAACTTCTTGTTTAACACCAATCGAGACCCCACAATGGTCTTTCCTTTTGGAACAGAATCCCGCTTAACCACTTCAAAGACACTATTATTCTCTAGAGAATCAAATTCCTCAAAAATAGCACTCTTCCAGTTGGCTCTCTCATCAGAATTCATAGCTTGGCCAAAGCTATTTGGGTTAACCCTGTTACCCATTTCTGAACTCAACTCCAGGACTTCATTGAGCATACACTGTTCCTGAAATGTATCTTCCTCATATCCTGCGGCAGCATAATGGGATCTCCACTCCCCGTACCTGTCAACTGGTACTCTAACCCTACCACTCCTTCTAACCGGAGGTGGAGGCTCATCAGGTTCTGATTCCACAGAATCACCTGAAGCGGGTACTGAACCCTCTTGTGGCACGTCTGCCACCTCTTCATCTTCTGGAACCACATGTTCCACAGCTTTTGCTGGTGAAATAGGTGCTAATTCTATTTCTTGTTGTGGCTTAATCACAACAACATCTTCACTCCTTTTGAGTGGAAAGGTACTTTCATCGAATTTTACATCCCTGCTACGGATAACCTTTCTTGTCCCTGGACAATAGATCCTATAAGATTTACTTATTAAATCATAGCCTACAAGGGCCCCTGTTCTGGCTCTAGGGTCTAATTTTCCGACCAATTCATTATGGTGGACACTATAATACACCAAGCAACCAATTGTTCTTAGGTGTGATGTTTTGGGGTACAACTTCCAAAACTGATAATGGGGACACTTCCCATTAACACTTACAATGTTGTGCAACAGACACACCGTACACATCAACTCAGCCCATAAGAACTTTGGCAGACCAGATTGAGACATAATAGTTCTGACTTTGTCCAGTAAAGTCCTATTCATTCTCTCAACTATTCCATTATTTTGTGGAGTACTTGCAGTAGTGACTATATGAATGATACCATAATCTTTCAACAGCCTCCCAAACTCTTTACTCACGAATTCACCCCCTCCATCGGTAATAACCCTCTTGATCTCCTTCATCAGACCATTCTGTTTCCAGACTTTGAAGATTACAGAAACCTCCTCTGTGGTCTGATCCTTAGATCGAATCGGTTTAACCCAAACATAATTAGTTGCAGTATCAACTAAATTGATGAAGTATCTTGCCCCACCAAGGGACTCTGGAGTGAATGGCCCTGCCAAATCAATGGAAAATTCCTCTCTAGGAACATCTGTGTGATCTCTACTCTTAGAGAACACATTTCTAGTCTTGGCCCCCAAGGTACAACTCTCACAGTTGCTGTCCTTTACCTTATGGCCACTTCTATTGTGAGAAACAGTGCTCAGAGCTGAGAATTTGAACAAGCTTGCACACAGAAGCTTATTCCGAACTTGTCCACTAAGAACAGTTCTCCCATTCATATCAATAACAAACCTATCTCCTTTAAGATAACGAATTTGGAAACCTTTTTTCCATAACACCCCAAGAGACACAAGGTTGTAAGGCAACTCTGGTACATAGAACACTTTATCAAAAGTAATTTGGAAACCCAGTTGATTTGCAAGAATAACTTTTCCAATTCCTTTAATCTGAATTGTTCTGCCTTTCTGACCAATATTTACAACCCCATCATAATCACTAAGATTTGAAAATAAATTTGGTTCAAAAAACATGTGATCTGTACAACCAGAATCGATCAAAACAAGAACATCCTCCTTCAATCCTCCTAGTAGGAAAGAAGCTTTATCAGTCACTGATAAGTTCTTATCTTTGAGGTTAAGATTACTCACTTCATAATCAATCAAGTCCATTTCTTGATCCTCATCGATTTTGGCCTTCTTGTTGGGACCTTCTTCCACAACAGCCTCTTCAATTGGAGCATCCAACGCCACCATTGCAACGTTTTCAGTTGTGAGATTGACCTCTTTGTCATCCCCTTCGGACTTCTTCCTTTTCTTGGCCTCCTTGCAGTCCTTAGCATAGTGACCCTTATTCTGACAATTGTAACATAAGACCTTGGACAAATCCTTTTTCGCCTTCTTGCAAGATTTTCCAGTCTTTCCAACTAGGGCTGTTCCAGAACCCCCCTTCATCTTGAATTGAAGGTCATCCTTTTCAATCCTTTTAAGCACATCCTCCTCCCCAGGAAGAGGATCCAATTGAGAAATGATTCTGACTAAGGAATCAAACTCTTTTGGCAGCTTTTGAAGGATTAAGAGTGACAAACACTCTGGATCCATGTTAAGTCCAGATGACTTGAACTTGGCTATACTAGACCTAGCCTCTGCCAAAAACTGTTTACAATTCGAATATTGTAACTTGAACAGTTTATTAAAGGCTATACCCTTCTGGTGAACAGAATCACCAGCATACCTGGACTTAAGCAGCTTCCAAAGGATGCTGCCCCTCCTCCTCTCATCTTCCCTAAGAGTATCAGCAACCCATGTCACATGATTCTCATCAAGATGCCTAAGGATCAGATGGTAAGACTTCTTCTCCACTTCTGAACTGATCAGAGTGTCATCTGCATCCATAATTTCCCCACAGCAGATGTTATCCAGCTCACTATCCATAAGGACAGCCCAAGCATTATAGTTCTGACTATTCAGAACTATTTTGGTAGAGCTAACATCAGGGATATAGGACATCTTCTTGGAAAACTTGAGGTCTTTGAGGTTCTCCAAAGTAAGGTACAAAGGTCTAGATGGCTTGGAAGTAATGATGATGTTGGTACTGATAATGTGTTATAATTATGGCCAGCAATTAGCTTAGGCAAATGAGCAGTATTTAAAGCAAAAGAAATGCTGGACACTGTGTGTCAATAATGGCTAATGGGGCTCTCACAATGGGGCAATATGTTGGATGAATTCGATTGGATGATTAATGAATGATGGAAAACAGCAGGGAGAAGAGCTCCTTAAGTACAAAAGATTGGCCTCTTGTGAGCCCATGATACAACAAGCCAAAAGGCAAATTTTCCGCCCCAAAAGAGCTCTACAGGCTCTACAAGCCTTGTTACTTGGTTTGGACTACATCAGCCCACATGGCATTAGTCCCTGAACCCTTACGACCAGCCTATTCTGGTCCATTCTGGTGTTTCCACCGTTACGGGGCTGAACCAGCCCCTTTGCTGTTCAATCCCCTGGCTGTTTGTCTATTACAACCGGCCCTGATGGCCTTATTACCTCTGTTACGGGCTGGTTGCCTCATGCATCCAGCCCCTGGCCCCTCAAATGGGCCAGGTGGGACCCAGGGCTCACCTGGGTCCGGTTTCAACCTCACATGGGGGGGGGTGTAGCCGGCGGACATGCCGCCCCCCCCCCCCTCTTTCTCTCAATTCCCTGGTGGGGGCGGTCAAATCCCCTCACCAGGGGCCCTGGGGGTCGATACCCCCAGGGCGTCGTCAAGGTAAGGATGGCTGGGGGGTGGTCAGATCCCCCCTGGCCCGTCGCTCCTCCCCCTCGGTAAAGGGGGGGGGAGAGCGCCCCTCGTCACCTCTTCGCTACAAGGTGGGAGGGTGATCAAATCCCCCCCACCGTCCGGTCGCTACACTCGCGGCCGGCGCCGCCACCTCCCTGGGCAAGGGGGTGGTCAGGTCCCCCCTGCCCTGACCGACCGCGTCATCGCGGCCGGTCGCTGGCTGGTTCAACCCAGCCAGCCTGCCCCCTCCCCCTCGCGACGGCGAGCGAGGGGAGGGGGAGCAAGCCGGGGCCGCGAACCCCGGCTCCGCGGCGCTGGTCGCCGGTCGCGACCAGCCGGGCCCGCGCGGCATCGCACCGCGCGGGATCCCTCGGCCGCGCAACAGCCCCGCGCGGGCCGTCGGGCCCCGCGTGGGCCGTGCCGAGGAACACAGGCGGCCCCGAACGGGCCGCGGCGCGGGCAGCGGCCCCGGGTGGGCCGCGACACTGGCGGCGGCCCCAATGGGCCGCCCCAAGTCCGAAAACTGAGAAAAACATACTTTGGCGGGCCAGTCCGTCTGGCCAAGTATGTCCAAAATAAACCTTGGGCCCAATTATGCCCATACAAGCCCATCTGGCTGTATCTGCCCATATACCCCACCGGGCCCGTTAGGGCCCGTGTACCAATAGGCCTATTTCACGCATTTTGAGGCCAGTTTCCCCAAATCCGTGACATCCACATGGGCCCGTATGGTCCGTGTGTGTGTCCAATGGGCCTTAGAGGCCCATTTGTGCATCCCATTTGGATTACACTTATACGTAGCACCCGCGTAAGTGCGTACGTATTTTAACATGGCTCTGAACCAAATACCATGGGAAAAAGGGGGAGGGACTCCGTGGGAAATGCTACACAAAAGCAAGTTACCTTCAGATTATCTCAAATTTCAGCCTCCTGGATGCCAAGAACCTTGCTATCCTTTAGCTACCAGAGGTGATACAGTAAATAAAAAATATATTATTTAATAAATGCAGCAAAAATCTGTAAAATATTTGGATTAAGCTTATTGCAAGGTTAAGTGGTTTGGTTATTGTTTATTGCTTTAAATCAATATGAATAAATTGATTATTAAATATTTTTATAGAGGGGCCACAATTATATTGGGGATCTTTAACACCTCTCTTTGGGAATTTCAGTATGAAAACACGTAGTCCTGGTTACTTTGGGCTCTTTAGTTTAAAGAATATTTTACCCAAAGATAATATGTATATAAAATACACAGTGGAGTGGCAGGGCCTTGTAGCCAAGCTACCACGACAGAGAAAGGATAATAAAACTTGCTGGTATATTATTAAATCCTTTGGGTATCTTTTTGAGACGTGTACTGATGGGTTAAACCTGTATACTGGGGTTATAAGGTTGTTCCGCAGTTTTAATTGATAAAAAGAGGTTGAGGACGGATATTACTGATCAGACATTGCCATAAATCACTTACTTATCTCTTATAATTATTTTATTACCTTGGCAAAGAGTCTGGATATAAATATAACTGGTTCTCTGCCCATCACTATCCTCAAAAGAGCTCTTTATTTATAGCTTTTGGAGTCCCAATATGGTCCTTCTAAGGGTTTTAGGTGCTCGAAGGGACGGACAAAAAGGCTAGCAGGGTAACCAGGGGTAGCCTGTCATGTGTCCTTGGTGCTATAGCACGGGTAGCAACTAATTAAACAGAGTATGGGAATTATTCCCCTTTATAATAGACATTAGGACGTTGGAATAACACTAAGCTGTCCTATTTATGTATTATTTAATTAATTATCCTTAGTAAATGTTCCCAGTGATTTAATAATTATATTAATAGACATTTCTACGGACATCTTGATTTCAGGTAAGTTCTCATTATGTATTATATAACTGGAGTAAAAGTCTTAATATTGATTTTAATCCTCATTTTCGAGCGGAGTGACAGGGCTATATCTCAGCTGCGCGCTTGTGCGTTGGCTTCCGCGGCTGCGTGTGGGAATTGTGACAGAGCAAATTTCCATCCGTAACTCCTAAAATATACACAACACCTCAATTCTGACTGAATTTTAGTTGTGAAACCCATACGTGAAAATACGTGTGAAATATTTAATTGGCCAAAAAGTTCAATAGTGGTGCCGTGGTATTTTGGTCTTTCTTTCCTTAATTATTTTAAAATATAAGGAGTTGGATTTCAAGGGTGGGGTTGGTGAGTGACCCTACCTAATTTTGGGTGGAGAACCCATTTCTGTAATAATATTTATGGTTGTCCTACTCCTTATTAGGTTAATTGTTTTATTATTATTTTTTATGTTATTTTTGTTACTTTTGCAGCTTGCTCTGCAATAGTAGCAAGCTGACATCAAACCTATTGGCACGACAGTTATCTACCTCCTCAATAGAAACAACATCAAGTCGAAGCTTAGTGAAAAAGGAGAAGGAGGGCTATTTATTGGGTATGTCCCTACATTTTCTTCCTATAAAGTTCTATCAAAGTTGGGAAAGATCATGAAGACCAAGCATGTGAGGTTCTTGAAAATCCAACCTGTGGAAGGCTCACCACTGGCGACAAAGAAGATTCTGCTGTAACCCATTCCCCCATCAGAGGTGTTGACTCAACCCCTCCTGCGGATGATTCTTCCAGTGAGGATTGGGAGGAGCTTGAACCTGAGATAAGTCACTCAGTCAATCAAGACTCATCCCATTCCAATAATTCTTCTTCTGAAATCATCAAAGTACTTAGACCTAACCTGAGGGATAGATCCAGACTGAAGGCTCTGGAATGATACGGTTACCATCATGAATCCTTACCAAAGAACATAACTGAAGCTCTCAAACTGAAACTCTGGATACCCCCCATTGAAAAAGAATTGAATACCATCGAGGACCTTGGAGTCTGGGAAGATGCCAATTAATCCAAAGTTGTCAACACTCTCAACACCACCTGGGCCTTCCAAAGCAAGAAAGATTTGCACTTGGGTGAGACCACTCTGAAAGCGAGAGTCTGTGTCCAAGGATTCAACCAAAGATATGGTATTGATTACTTCAACACCTTCGCCCCCACAGGGAAAGTTGAATCTTTAAGGGCTCTCCTCAGCTATTTGGTTGACAAAAACCTCAAAATCCTCCAATTTGACGTCAAAGGGGCATTCCTACATGCCCCCCTGGAGGAGAATGTCTTCATCAGAAAGCCAACAGGCTCGAAGAGAACTTCCAAGTATCTCAAGTTGAACAAGTCTCTATATGGTTTGAAGCAAGCTCCCCTCAATTGGTACAAGAACCTCAGCTCATGGATCAAAGAGAATTGATTTGAAGAAAGCAACAGCGATCCTTGCCTCTATCTTCATGCCAACAAAATAACCACTCTCTTTTTCCATCTAGATGACTTTGTGGTTGTTGGGGACGCTGACAGCTTCAAATCAAAATTTCTTCCTTGGTTCAAAGACTCTTTGGAGCATGGGTTGGAAACTCTACTTGGGATTAAATTCGACATTGGTAAGGACTATATAGCCCTCTTGCTCCCAAATCACATAAAGAAAGGCCTGGAAGAAATGAACCTACTGGAGGCCAAACCGCTGAATAACCCTTGCACTACTGGTCTCCACCTTCAACCAGCCACCAAACGGGAAATTGAAGAATTCAAAGAACTAGGTAGAAACTTTTGATTGCCCATAGGGCAACTCAATATCATTGCGACACTGGCCAGACCTGAAATCAGCTACGCTGTGTCAAATCTTGCCCGCTTCTTGGAAAATCCAGGCATTATGCACTGGAAAGAAGTGGAGCATGTGTGGAGATATCTGCTCAAAACAATAGACTATTGGCTTGTTCTTTGAGCCAGGACTCCGGCCACTAGACTTGTAATTTATAGTGACGCAACTTGCGGGGATGATCCTACCACTCAACTGTCTCAAACAGGGCTTATCTGCCTGCTCAAGGGGTCACCCATTTACTGGACCAGCCACCAACAGCAAAGCATAGCTAACTCCTCAATGGAATCTAAATGCAATGCACTCTCAGCTTGTCATCTTGAAGGGAGGTTGATCAACCATCTCATAGGGGAAATCTGGAGGATCACACCACTACCCCCCATACACTTAATTGATAACAAAGGGCTCAACAATAAAACCAAAAAGTTTGGTTGCAATTCTCACGCCAAGTACATCAATATGAAAATTAAAAGTCTCAGGAACGACTGGAAAGAACAACTCATTGAAATTAAGCTTATCTCATCCCAAGACATGCTGGCTGACTCTTTAACAAAAGCAGCTAGTACCACGTCTGTGGAAATACTTGCTAGGTACATTGGATTGTAATACCATCCTGAAATTGAGCTGAGTGGGCCTTTTGATATTTGTCTCATTTATCCTCTGCTGAACAATCACTCTTTCACCTCACAGTCTTCCCGTCTCTGCTGCTGTTGTGCTTTTCATGTGTCATGTCTTAAGTTTCTGTTTCCTCCTATTCTTTTTCTCACTGTCTTTGATTTTGTTACCAAGCGCAGCAAGTGCTGCTCCGGCCGTGACAGGTGTCAGTCACCGTCAGCTGTTGCAGATGCTCCCACCGCGGGAGAAAGCTTGGAAGACTCATCTACTCCTATATCTTGACTCATCTACTCCTATATCCTTTGCTCAGTCTTCAGTCCTTGCAGTCTCAACCATCCGCCTCAACCTCCAGCTACAAACTCATCAACTACCAACCTGAATCAGCTAGATCAGTTTACCTCAACAACTTGGTTCACCAGATTGCCGTCAGGATCAACATAGGAGTAGGTATCATCTTATCCTTCAGCTCAATCTCTGGATCATCAACTGATGGGATCTTCCTAGTCAACAAGTCTCCCTGGTAGGATTGGCGTCATCTTTGTCTCTAGTGCTTGAACAACTCTACTTATTCTATTCAAGGGCCATCACCCTGCCAGTAGAGGCAATTCTCTTGTTTGTTGATTTGTTATCACTTTTTGATACTCCTGTACCGGCTATTTCCTGTTGCTTACCTTTTGCTGCAATCTGAACAGCCTGGTCTAGGTTTACCATTCATCCAATTATTTTACACATAATAGTATATTAAAGTATTTTAATAAATTTTTAGCAGTTGTAAATGTCTTATTTTCAAAATTCTTGTTACTTTGAATTATATTTAATAAAAAAATATGTATAAAGGTTATTTAAGTATTTTTATAAAATTTTATGTACTTTTAGACTATCTACTATCCACAGGAACATTTATTACATATGTAGAATCTTCCCGTGTGGGTTGTAGCATGTTTACGGGGTACCTAACTTTCTCAGGCTGCCTGTCACTTTGTAAACCCTTAGTCCCGCGGCTGCATACTTGTTAGAGGCCAAGGGTTGCGTACACAACTTTGATGGAGTGACAGGGCTGTGTCTCAGCCACGCGTTCGTGCGTTGGCTTCCGCGGCTGCGTGCGGGAATTGTGACAGAGCAAATTTCCGTCCGTAACTCCTAAAATATACACAACACCTCAATTCTGACTGCATTTTATGTGTGAAACCTATACATGAAAATATGTTTGAAATATTCAATTGGCCAAAAAGTTCAATAGTGGTGCCGTGGTATTTTGGTCTTTCTTTCCTTAATTATTTTAAAATATAAGGAGTTGGATTTCAAGGGTGGGGTCAGTGAGTGACCCTACCTAATTTTGGACGGAAAATCAATTTTTGCAATAAAATTTATGTTTTTCTTACTCCTTCTTAGGTTAATCGTATTATTATTATTTTTATGTTATTTCTGTGACTGTTGCAGCTTGCTCTGCAATAGTAGCAAGCTGAAAGGGTTGATCACCTCAAAGATCAACTTGATTTTTGTTCTTATTTATAGAAATCATTTTATTTTTATCATTTTTGATTGGGTTCTGATGGTGATCTTTTAATTCTATTAATGTAAAGGGTTATCAAATTTTGAACATCATTATGTTGAGTGTTTTGAGTTAAAATCATTATGATGAGTGTTTTGGATGAGATTTTATTGGTAAGTCAGTTCAACTTGTTTTGAGATGATCCCATCATAACAATTATTTTCCTTCTTTTGATGAGATCAGCTTAACACAAGTTGAACTTTTTTTGGGGGGGTTTTACTTTAGGGCTGGTCACGTGACTTGTCTTTTTCTTATGATGTTTTTACTTTAGGGCTGGTCAAGTTACTTGTCTTTTTTTTTGGTGTTTTTACTATAAGGCTTGTCAAGTGACTTGTCTTTTTTTTTGTTTTTTAAATTTAGGGCTTGTCAAATTACTTGTCTTTTTTTTGGTGTTTTTATTTTATGGCGTGTGAAGTTGAACTTGTATTTTTTGGCAAATTTAATTTAGCACTGCTTCATAGACTCTTTATTTTTATTTTTGTTTATTTATTTATATTTCTTTGTATTTATTTTTGGCCTTATTTTTATTTTTATTTATTCATTTTTATTTGAACCTTATTTTCATTCAAATTTATTTATTTTTATTTATTTTTTTTCAGCATCTCTTCTTTTTTTTCAATGTCTCTTCTTTTTTTCAATTTCTCTTCTTTTTTTTCAACATCTCTTCTTTTTTTTTGAAAATGGGTTTGGAAAAGCCACTGTGGTGTTATTTCATGGACGCCAGTTGGAATGGGCTGCGCGCTGCACGCTCAGCAGTCACAACGGGATCAGCATCCGGAGACCCGGGGTGGATTGGACTTGGTTGGATGGATTGCGCAAGGATTGTGCATTGCAAGGTGCACGGATGTACCTAGGATATCTGGAATGACGCATCAGGCGGATACAGAAATGCGGCGGGGGCTCTGAGTTAGGCGCAGCGCAAGGGCCGCTTCATGAGAAGGACAAACCAGGTGGACACAATGGCAGGCGGGCAATACAGATGGATATGGGGTAAGGGGTATGGTATATGGATCATGGGATGAGTTTTGAATGATAGATTTTGGCTAGGGTCCTGTACTTAGGGGTTGTATTTCATTATTCTTGTTTTCTTGCGGTTGTAACTAGGTTAGGGTTTTGGGGAAGGTTACTTAAACCACAACCTCAACCCAAATTTGGGGGGGGAGGATCATATATCATTGGATTGGATTGGATCACAGAGGATGGGGAAGGATTGAAGGAACAAGGAAACAGGAAATCATCTTGTTATTCTTTCTCTCTCTCTCCCTCTCCCTTTAACTCATTGCATCCAACCTCTTTACAGACGCTTGGACCATTAGGTCTTGAACTTGGCAAAAACTAGGGATTCCCCCCCCTCTTTATTGCCACACTGCTCACAAACCCAAATGGATTCTGAGAAGCTTTTTGAAACTGAAAAAGTTTTCAAGTGGCCATACACAACTACAACAGGTTGCAAGTGGCAGATTGCAACCCTAACAGGGTTGTGAGTTTCACCATGCAACCCATTTTAGGTTGTGCAGGGGGGTTGCAAGGTTGTGAATTTAATATTGGCCTAAATAAAAGTATTTATTTGTTTTTATTTACTTTTATTTATGGGTCCTTTATTTTATTTTATTTTTGGGTGATGTTAAATTCATGGATCCAACCATGAAGTAGTTGTGTAGGGCCCTACATGGCTCAAATGAGCTGTGGGGGCCCCAAGACAACTACAAAGGGCCGTTTCAAACATTCGCAACCCCCGGGGGGTTTTGTAGAAGCCCTGTAAACCCTGAACATGGCTCATTCAAGCCGTGTGACACCGTACATAGCTCAAATAAGCCATGTTTGGGGGTGCACAACCCCCTGGACCACAATTGGGTTCTGTCAACCCAAATTTGGGATTAATGCATACTTTTTGGGACTGTTTTTCCACACCTAGCAATCCCAAAGAGACATTAAATTGAAACAAAATTTAAATTAAAGTGAAAACTCAAATCATAAATCATATAAAAATCTGCAAACAATTCTTTCTCAACTCAAAAGTGGGCAAACTTTGTTTGATCAATTGAAAGTTGGATTGAATAATGAAGTATACCATTGCATTTTTTTGCATGGGAACAGTGGCAAGCCCTCCTTCTTCTGACATGGCTGCATGGAAGGTCTACATTGATAGTGCCATCAACAAAGCTTTGGAAAAAGAAAAAAAGGATTTGGGTAATGAAACATTGGAAGCCCCAATTGCATCCTCATCAAGGGTGACAATTGAGTAAAAAAATGATTCTCAAATGGACATGACCGCTGGTGGTGAGTAACATTAAATGTTACTGGTCTTTGCTGTATTTAATTTTATTGAAACTGATGGGTGCATGTAACTATGAAAAAATCACTTAACCAATCAATTTTTACTATATCCAGTTGACCCACCTCTCTTGAGAGCTTTTACTAATAGGGAAGAGGCACAAAATTATTGTCAAACATTGGCAATGAATCATGGTTACGCTTTAAGAGTTTTCAACTCAAAGCATGACCAATATGTGGATTTTGCCTGTGATAGACATGGTTGCTATTCAGGAAATCTTCTTGCCAAACAGTCTAGAAAAACTCACACAAGGAAGGTTGGGTGCAAGTTTTTAATCCATGCAAGTTGCACAAAGGCAGACCCCTTGTGGCCCCTCTCCTACAAAGAAAGCCAACATAACCATCAACCATCTGAACATCCCTCTTTGCATCCTCAACTGAGGAGATTCTTGGGGGTGGACTTAGACAATCTAGTACAAGGCATGAATGATGGGCTCAATACATTACAACTGAAGAGAAAATTGAGCAAGATTGATTGAGGGGATTATTTTGATCACCAAACAATCTAAAACACAAAGCGCAAGGTAATGCTTGCAGGAATGAAGGGAAAGGATGTTATGGAGGTACTCTATGAACAGCTTTAAGAAATAAGTTGGATTCACCGGTCAAAGTTCAGTGGAGAGTTTCACTTGGAGGCCCTGTACTTAGCACATCCAGAGGCAGTAAAGCTTTCAGAACAATTCCATCATATTGCTATGTTGGATTGTACTTATAAAACAAATAAGTACAAAACCTCACTATTGCATGTTGTAGGAATGACAGCCAATTGCTAAACTTTCAAAAAAGCTATTTTTTTATAACAAAAAAAAACCTTTGAGCTCTACATTTGGTCTTTCAATGCATTAAATTAGTTGGCTTATGATCCTGAGAGACTTCCAAAAGCCTTTGTGACGGACCATGAAAAATGTTTGATTTTTGCAATTGAATCTATTTTCGCAGAGTCATCAAGACAATTTTGCACTTGGCACTTGTCTAAAAAAATACAATCAAACTGTAAAGTGCGCTTTGTTAATTACTTTAAAGGATTGAAAAGGTTTATGAATCTGTGGGCAAAGTATGGTTCCTCAAAGACCAAGGAGGAGGCAGAGGTAAATGATGCGGAACTCAGAGTAGGTCCAAATCACTTCTTCTTATTCTTCCTAGTTTTGGGTTCTGACCTTTTGACTTGTATAGTGTTTCTTGAAAGACTATGAGGATGTACTTAAGTATATGGAAAATCAAATTTTCCCTATCAGAGAGACGTTTGTAACAGCATGGATTTGTATAAACCCAGATTTTGGAAACAAAACAACATCTTGGTTTGAAGGGGCCCATCCAACTCTCAAATGCTTCCTTGAAAAATCTTTGGAAAATCTGTTGGATGTTTGGAAAATCCTTGACAGAACAGTTTTGAATCAAATTAAATCAGTTCATGCATCACTTTATAACTCTCAAATTAAGTCAGGGACAGTTCTTCCTCTTGAACTTTTACCATTGTGTTACAAATTGTCTTTAGAGGCAATCCATCTTGTTAGGGAACAATTTGAGAAGTTCAAACATGATCATGATGGCAAAGTCTGAACCAAGTCATATTTCAAGAATCTGGGTTTGCCCTGTTCCCACCAAATAGGTGACCATCTAGCATTTAGACATTCTTTTTTACCCAAAGATGTTCATCCTCAGTGGAGTTTGGGGTATGACCCTTGCAGTTCTTGTTCTGGCTTCAGTTTGATTGTTCAAATCACTATGTGATTAATGCTTTTTAATTAATGAATCCTGAATCCATAATGGTTGATCCTTTTTAATTTTTCTAGTGTGATGTCAATGAAATGCTAAGCACTACTCAGTTAACTGAAAAATTCAATGCAATGATCTTGGAATCTCCAGATCATGAGAAAGGAGGACTATTGAAGTATATCATTCAGAAGATTACAAGATATTGATCAAAGCCAAGACTTGAACATAAAGTCTCACAATCAAGTAGGGGCCGGACAAAATTGAAAGATACCCGGCAAGAACCATCTCAGTTTGAGTTTCTTGAAAAACAAATCAAGGGGGAAAAAAGAACTAGAAGGTCTAAAAACAAGAAAAGACAAAAGATTTGAATTCTTTTCTTTTGGGATATGTTCATTTTTTGGTTTAATGAACTTAGTTACTAACTAATGATGAATTGTTAGTCAAAGTTGGGAGAATCTGAATCTGAATTTTATAGTTCAGAGGAAGGGACTGAAATTGAATCAGGATCACTTTTTTTGGAATCAGAATCCTCTTCAGAGGAAGAGAAAATGCAGCAAAGCTCAACCAGAAGCTTATCCTTGGTGAGTATTCATTTCATTGATGCAATTAAAGAAATTAATACTAAGTTAGTTTTGATGATAGGAACAAAATGTGAAATACCTCAATGAAATACCCAAGAAATTCCATAAGTTCTTGGGTGATGTTTTGCATCCAATTGGAGATGGGAATTGATTATTTAGAGTCATTGCTAAATCTCTTGACTATGAAGAAAATGGTTGGTTTAAAGTTAGGAAGGAAATGATTGAAACATTAGAGAAACATAAAGCATGCTACATTAAGATTCTTGGTGGTGAAAAAGAGGTTGAAAAGATTAAACAAAGACTTGATGTTGAAAACATCAATTAAAAGATTCCCTCCTCAAAATGGCTGGCTAAATTAGACATGGGTCAAATTATAGCAGACACATATTCCAAACCTATATATTTCATTTCATTGGAGTCATGTGATACTTATACTCCAATGAAAAATGGTGTTACTGATCAATCAGATCCAATGTTCATTTCCTTTGTAAACAATAAAGACTGGGTTCTATTAGTACTTGAGGGAGAAATGATTCCAATCCGGCCCATTGTAGCAAAACTACGTTCCTTGATTTCTAAAAAAGCCTCTGGTTGAGTTAATAATCTCAAAGATCAACTGCAAATGTATTCTAGATTGTAATAGACTTTGACTTTATTTCATCATTGGGTTTCATATAAATTTTAATTTTTAATGCAGCTAACAAGTTCTAATAATATAAAGGGTAATCACATTTTGAACATCATTATGTTGAGTGTTTTGAGTTAACATAATTATATTGAGTGTTTTGAATGAGAGTTTAATGGTAAGTCAGTTCAACTTGTGTTGGGCTGATTCCATCACAACCTGAAATTATTTTAAGCTTGGGAAGGGATCAGCTTAACACAAGTTGAACTTGTTTTCTTTTTGGTGTTTTATTTTAGGGCTGGTCAAAAGACTTGCATTTTTTTGGTGTTTTTACTTTAGGGCTTGTCAAAAGACTTGTATTTTTCTGGTGTTTTTACTCTAGGGCTGGTCAAAAGACTTGAATTTTTTTGGGCACTTTTACTTTAGGGCTGGTCAAAAGACTTCTTTAATTTTTGGGCCCTTTTACTTTAGGGGTTATCACGTTGAAATTACTTTAGGGCTTGTCAATTTACTTGTATTTTTTTGGTTTTTTTACTTTAGGGCTAGTCCAGTTACTTGTTTTTTTCTTTGTCTTTTTAATTTAGGGCTATTCCATTGGATAGTACCATTTTTTTAGTTTGACTTATTTATTTATTTTTTTTGTTTTTTTAACCCAAAAATGAACATTCTTTGATTTTTTGGTTGATTTCTGTTTTTTTGGTAGGTTTATTTAGTTTAACGGTTGTGTTAGTACCCTTCCATCAATTTTCTTTTTTTTTTCTCACTGTTGTCCGGTGCCGTGTGGGCTTCCACATGACTACACTAGAGCCGTGTACAACTCCACATGGCTCAAATGTAGTCGTGTGGAAGTTCACATAGCGGCAGACCTGGCTGGGTGGACCCCACAACTCCGTGAGCCATGGGGGGTTGTACACGGTCAAATTGGACCATTTGGCGTGCCACAAAGCCCCTTTTAAACCGTGTGCACAGCGCAATGAGCCGTGAATTTAACATTACCCTTTATTTTCAATTTTTTTATTTTTTTTAACCACAAATGTATTTTGAACAGCCGTTCACAGCCCCAAAATGGGTTTTGAGCAGCCATTCACAACCAAAAAGAGTTTTGAGAGGCCTTTCACAACTAAAATTGGTGGTGAGCAGCTTTTCACAACTACAACCTGTTGCAAGTGGCCATTCATAATTAAACCCGTCACAAGCTGTGCCACACAATCATTTTAGTTTTTGAACGGAGGTTGCAAGGTTGAAGGTTTAAAACTGCCCCAAAAGGAATGATGTACACCTTTTTTCTATAATAACAAATGTGCTCTCACAATGGGGAAGCATGTTGGATGAGTGATTGAATGAATTTGAATGGATGATGGAAAAAATCAGCAAAAAGAGCTCATTAAGTACAAAAGATTTGCCTCTTTTGGAACCATGATACTACACGTTAAAAGGAAAAAATTCCTCCCCAAAGGGGCTATACAGGCTCCACAAGCCTTTTTACTTGGTTTGGAGTACATCAGCCGGCATGGCATCAGTCCCTGTACCCTTACAACCAACTTATTCCAATCAATTTTGATTTTTCCATCCTTACATGGCTGAACCAGCCCTTTGACTGTTCAAAACCTGGCTGATTTTATATTAAAAACAGCCTTGTTACCTCTTGAAATCACTAAAATGACTGGTTGCCTCATTCAACCAGCCCCGGCCCCACAAATGGGCCAGGTGGAACCTAAGACTCACCTGGGTCCGCCCTCAAACTTGCAAAGGGGGGTGTAAGCAAGAACACCCTGCTTTCCTTTTCCCCTTCCACCTTGCACAGGTTAGACAGTGATGAAATCAAATTCCCCCCACCACCAGTTGCCTTGCTGCAACCAGCCTGGTCCACCTTGCTGGCTGGTTGGGACCAGCCAGCCATCTCCCCCCCCTTTGCAATGGCAAGAAAGGGGAGGGGAGGATGCTGGTATTGTTGGCCCCAGCTCCTGTGGCACTAATTTTCCACCGCAAATGTGGTAGGGAACTCCTTTTGGAGTCTTCCTGCCCCCTAAAATGGCTTTGCGTGGGCCATTTGGCCCTCAAACAGGCAAAAAGTGAGAAACAGCGGGCCCCAACAGGCCTTCCAAGCACAAATACAGTATATGAAAACTTTTGCAGGACAGCCTGGCTGGCCAAGTATTTCCAAAATAAAGAGGAGGCCCAATAATAGCCTCTTTATCCCATTTTTTCATTTGGCCCATCCATCCCAATGGGCCTATGATGTCTTGTGTACCAAATGACTTATTGCACATGTTTTGGGCCATTTTCCCCCAATAGGCAACATCCAAACAGGCCCGTATGGTCCGTGTGATTGTCCAATGGGCTTCAGAGGCCCATACGTGCATCCCATTTGGATTACAATTATAAGTGGCACATGGCTGACTGGCTGGCTGGTTAACTGGTTTACTGGCTGACTGGATGTTTGGCTGTTTGGCTTGGGCTGGCTGGTCTGGGATTTTTGGATTCCCTGGGTTGTCTGACTTGGTCTGGGCTGACTTTCTTGGTCAAGCTTGCTGGCTTGGTATGGCTAGCTCGCTGTGTATAGCTGGATGGCTTGGTCTGACTGACTGGCTTGGTCTGACTGGTTGGCTTTGTTATAAAAATGGCCAGCAATTAGCTTAGGCAAATGAGCAGTATTTAAAGCAAAAGAAATTCTGACACCTTGTGTCAATAATTGCTTGATGGGCTCTCACAAATGGGGCAACATGTTGGATGATATTGTTGATGAATTCAATTGGATGAAGAATGGATGGAAAACAGCAGGGAGAAGAGCTCCTTAAGTACAAAACATTGGCCTCTTGTGAGCCCATGATACAACAAGCCAAAAGGCAATTTTTCCGCCCCAAAAGAGCTCTACAGGCTCTAAAGGCCTTTTTACTTGGTTTGGTCTACATCAGCCCACATGGAATCAGTCCCTGTACCCTTACAACCAGCCTATTCTGGTTGTTTCTGGTGTTTCCACCCCAATGGGGCTGAACCAGCCCCTGTGCTGTTCAAACCCCGGGCTGGTTGTCTATTACAACCGGTCCTATTTCCTCACACGCTAGCTGGTTGCTTCATGCAACCAGCCCCTGGCCATACAACTGGCCAGGTGGGACCCAGGAAAAACCTGGGTCTGGTCTCAGACTCACATGAGGGGGATGTGACCAGCAGAGATGCTGTCCCCCACCCTCTTTCTCTCAGATCCCTTGAGGGGGCTGTCAAATCCCCCTACCAGGGGCCCTGGGTGTTGATACCCCCAGGGCGTCATCAATGGAAGTGGGCTGTGTTAGAATTATGGCCAGCAATTAGCTTAGGAAAATGAGCAGTATTTAAAGCAAAAGGAATGCTGGACACTGGGTGTCAATATTGGCTAATGGGGCTCTCACAATGGGGCAGTATGTTGGATGAATTTGATTGGAATGATGAATGAATGGATGCAAAATAGCAGGGAGAAGAGCTCCTTAAGTACAAAAGATTGGCCTCTTGTGAGCCCATGATACAACAAGCCAAAAGGCAAATTTTCCGCCCCAAAAGAGCTCTACAGGCTCTAATGTCCTTGTTACTTGGTTGGGACTACATCAGCCCGCATGGCGTCAGTTCCTTAAACCTTACAACCGGCCTATTCCAGTCCATTCCAGTGTTTCCACCATTACGGGACTGAACCAGCCCCTTGCTGTTCAATCCCCTTGGCTGGTTGTCCATTACAACCAGCCATGATGGCCTCATTACCTTGTTTACGGGCTGGTTGCCTCATGCAGCCAGCCCCTGGCCCCTCAAATGGGCCAGGTGGGACCCAGGGCACACCTGGGTCCGGTCTCAGACTCACATGGGCGGGTGTGACCAGCGGAAATGCTGTCCCCCCCCCTCTTTCTCTCAAATCCCTGGTGGGGGCGGTCAAATCCCCTCACCAGGGGCCCTGGGGGTTGATACCCCCAGGGCATCGTCAAGTAAGTTGGCCTGGGAGGTGATCAGGTCCCCCCAGGCCCATCGCTCCTCCCCCTTGGTAAAGGGGGGGGGAGAGCGCCCCTGCTTGTTTGCCTCAAACAATCAATGGTGGAGGGGTGATGAATTCCCCCCCACCTGCCAGTTGCTCCGCTAGCAGCCGGCGCCGCCACCTCCTTGGGCAAGGGGGTGGTCAGGTCCCCCCTGCCCTGACCAACCGCATTGTTGCGGCCGGTTGCTGGCTGGTTCAACCCAGCCAACTTGTCCCCATCCCCCTTGCGACGGCAAGCAAGGGGAGGGAGAGCAAGCTGGGGCCGCAAGCCCTGGCTCTGCGGCGCTGGTCGCTGGGCGTGACCAGCCAGGCCCACGCGGTAGGATGCCGCGCAGGATCCCTCGGCCGCACAACAGCCCCGCGCGGGCCGTCGGGCCCCACGTGGGCCATACTGAGGAATACAGGCAGCCCTGAACGGGCCGCGACACGGGCGGCAGCCCCTAGCGGGCTGCAACAGGGGCGGCGGCCCCAATGGGCGGCCCCAAGCCCAAATTGTGAGAATTACATACTTTCAAGCGGCCGCGAGCGGGCCCCGGCATGGGCAGGAGCCTCAAGAGGGCTGTGACACGGGCGGCGGCCCCAATGGGCCGACCCAAGCCCAAAAACTGAGACAAACACACTTTGGTGGGCCAGCCGGTTTGGCCAAGTATGTCCAAAATAAACCTTGGGCCCAATTATGCACATACAAGCCCATCTGGCTGTATTTTCCCATATCCCCCATCGGTCCCGTTAGGGCCCGTGTACCAATGAGCCTGTTTCACGCGTTTTGAGGCCAGTTTCCCCAAATCAGTGACATCCACACAGGCCCGTATGGTCCCTGTGAGTGTCCAATGGGCCGTAGAGGCCCATATGTGCATCCCATTTGGATTACACTTATACATAGCACACGCATAAGTGCATACGTATTTTAAGAGGCTTTTTCTGACTGAATGGCTTATTCTGACTGGTTTTCTTGGTCTAGATTTTCTGGCTGAATGGCTTGGTTTGAGTTGGCTGGCTTAGTCCAGCCTGGATGGTTTGTTCTGGGATTGCTGGCTCAATTTGGGAATTTTGACTTAGTTTTGGCTTGGCTTGCTGGCTTGATCTGGGTAGTCTTTCTTGGTCTGTGCTTGCTGGCTTGGTCTAGGCTGGCTGGCTAGGTCTGGGCTGATTGGCTTGGTCTGGGCTTACTGGCTTGGTCTGGCTTGCTGGCTTGATCTCGCTGGGTTGGTCTAAGTCTGGTGTGCTTGGCCTGACTGGCTGGTTCCGGGTTGGCTGGCTGGGTCTGTCTAGCTGGCTAGACCAGGGGTGGCTGGGTCTGGCTGGTTCTTGGCTTCCTGTCTGTTTCTGGTCTGGTCTGCTGGTTTGTCTGGATTGGAGATGTAGTTTTGCGGGTTTCTTCCCTACACAACTACTTGGAATCATCCCAATTGGGATATGTTGGTGGGGTTCTGAGATAGCTGGGCGTCTTGGGTCTTGGATGAGCAGTTTACAATGGTCTTTTGGTTGCTTTTTTCTGGATTCCAGTCATTTGCTTCTTTGATCCGCTTGTCTGGTGGGGGTTGGGGTTGGTGGTTGACCAATTTCTCTTGATTGATGATCTGGTTGTTGATTTTATTCTGGTCTTTTTCTTGTTGGCGGCTGGCATTTTCCTTGTTACAGTTTAATGTGGTAGAGTCAATGGCTGAGAGTTGGTCTGGAAGAAGTTGGAGGCAAGTTTGGGCTGAGGGTGTAGTTGCATGGGGATCTGGCTTGCACAACTATGCAGAGTTATCACAATTGGGATAACTCCAAGCTTTGGTGGTTGCAGTGGGAAACTACACGCAATTTCATCAATTTATCCCAATTGGTATAGCTCCTAGGTGGTTGAATTTTTTTTTTAAGGTGACTTCCAACAGATTGACTACAATTTAATTTTTTGTTAGCATTTTTTTTTGTGAGATTTCAACAGTTTCTATATTTTCTTTTTGCAACTGCTTTATTTTGGGAAGATATAGAATGATACAATTTTCATCAATTCCATTGAATTTCTAATGCTTTATTAAAGGTTAAAAACCAATATCATACATTTTTTCCCTACATTGTGGCCCTAGTAGCATAGTTTTTGTTGTTTAACTGGTACTGCTTAGTGCTTGTGGTAGTGCTTTCCATTGTTTGTTGTTGAATCAATTCTGTCCTTCTTTTCTAATTTCAAAATTATTTTCTATGTTTTTTATTGATTGAATTTTGGTACTGATTATGTGAGAAAAATGGTAAATTTTTTTCTATTAACATCTATTACTGTTGAGAAAGGCTACCAGTCTAGCGCTAGAGATGATGTGTATATACAACTATTGAAATGAATTTCAAGTGAATTAAATTTGGTTAATAATTTAGGCTCTATTTTTAGCCTTTCATATGATTTATATGTGCCTAAAGACCACCCATGGATGGCCTAGCATAAAGAAATATAGAAAAAGTTTATCATAGAAATCTGATTTTCTCTTTACAGGTTTGACCTTGAGCTTCTAGCCATATCCAAATTTTGCTTTTGTGATTTCTCTTTGCTTTCTCCTTTGATGGAGCCCTGCTTATGCAAGCATGGTGTGATCTTTCTTCTGGGTATCAGCTATTTTAGGATATGCAATTTCTATTTAAAATTACTAGAAATTTTTCCTTGGTATTGAAATGCTGTTTGTGAAATCTTTATTCTTGGGAGATTGAATCAAGACTATACAAAGATTGGAAGATGGAATCTGCTCACTACTTGAGGAGGATTATTCTAAGAAATTCACTTCATTCTTCCATAAAAAATACTGCTGCTGCATAGATGACTACTATCATCTTTATTTATATCTATTAAGTAAAACAGGGAAAAGACCATATTGTAAACTGCAGAAGGGCTGCCTGAACTTCCATACATCAATAAAGTTAATCCTAGCCCAGTTTGTTTCACCACATATTCTGGGGCCTTATTGATAACCTTTCCTGCCTTTTTTTGCTGAACTTTGGTTCTCTATTGTTGCTTTTGTTACCATTCCCCAAACAGGATTCCACGCCAAAATAACACGAGGATGATTATCAAAGAAAATGGAAATTTTTAAAAATGTTTTTTAGCAGTTTTTTGCTAAAATGACACCAAAATGCATCATTGGCATTATTCCCTCAATTTTTTTTTTTAGAATTCTAATTGGTGTTCTTTCCCACTCCAGAAAGTTTCAAATCCTTTTAAAGTTTCAAAGTGGTGCCTGGGGTGGGTGAACACATCATTTGATGGTGTTTTGGGCCCCCAAAGGCCTTCAAACACCAATTGAGGCCCTGTAAAGCTAAATTGAGGCCTCCAGACCCCCCATGAGGTCTTTCTGGGATAGAAATTTCTTGAAAATTGAAATATGGACACCACTGATTAACTTTGACATTTACCAGTGCTATAGACATTTATTTTTTCAATCAGTTCAAATCTGAAGTCAGATTTAGAAAAAAACTTCATTCAATCTAACAAAAATGATAAAACATCAATTAAATTGCAAAAAGTGAGATATATCAATTGAAATAAAACTAACTTTGTACCAAACATAAAACATAAAAAATGATCAATATACCTATTTCATGATGGCAATTGAAATATCTTGAAATATTCTAATAAAACCATCATCCAGCACATGGATATTTACAAAAAAGTTAGAAAAACATACCTCTTTGAATAATATTCCAGACTTGTGATTAAATTTGAATACCTTTGTGAAAATCATAGAAAAATAGAAAAATAAAACATATCTATTTCAAAAGAATAATTCAAATATATTGAAAAATTTCAACAAAAAATTCATTAATTAGAAAAATAAAAAAAGCCAATGTAAAAAAATTGAGTTCTTTGGATGAGAATTGAAAATTTCCAGTGAGATTTAGATACCTTACCACAAAAAGAAAGGAAATAGAAAAATTTTATATCTAACTATAATACAAGGGGGATTCAAAAAATTTTTAATATTTCAACCAATAATCAAATTAGTAACATAATGAGATCAATGAAATAAAAAAATTATTTCTTTAAATAAAAATCATTATTTGTGATGGAATGTAGATATTTTTTACCAAACATAAAAAAATATACAAAAACTCCACATTGATTTATTTAATGAGAAGAATTCATATATTAGGGTGTATCAGAGTTAGCAAAACTGCAATTAGAAACCAGCCCTTTTTTTATTAAACCGGCCATTTTTAATGGTGGGTTTCTGAAATACACATACCCCCTAACTAGTGTATTTCAAATTGCAGGTTTCATGAAAATGGTGGATTTCAAAAATCAAACCCACTATTAAGCCCACCATTTATGCATCATCATCTGTCCACCATCCATCACATCCAAAACACCCATCCACATCAGCAACTTCCTACCAATCCTCTCTCCATCACATCACACACATCTCATCTTCATTGCTTCACATCTATATTGCTTCACATCTCCATCTTCACAAAAATCCCATCATCATCTCATCAACCCACATTAAATTACCATCTTTCTCAACATGTCCAATCAAATTTCCCAGAAGCAAGTTGAAATGCAAAAAAGCTGACTGAACTTTTGTTAGTATTTGACTGTCATTCAGACTCTGATTCAGACTCTGATTTGGAATCAACTTGGTTTGATCTCAATGCTCTATTAAAAAAGCAATACATACTTCCAAGAAGATAAACTCTCCACAACCCTATTTATGCAAGGCAAAAGCTTCATCTCCTCCCCAACTTAAGCTTACAGCAACTGTTCCAAACTCTATTGAATTCATTCATAAAACTTTAGGAGATGATTGAAGACCACCACATCTTCCAGAAAAATTCTTGGAATCCTTAATGCAATCCAGCTATCCAACTGGATGTTGCTTTTTGTAGATTGGGATTAAAGGTAAAGGGGCAGAAATTCATCAATTAGAAAATCTATTCTCAGTTGGTTATGGAACCATTGACTCATACACCAAAATAGTCATGATTTCTATCCTATCTTTATTTTTCTCAGTCCTTTGTTGGTCAACCAAAGAAGAACGCAAGGAGATATCTCAATTAATGGAGACTGAAGGCTGTCCTGGTTGCATTGGGGTTTGTTGATGGAACCACCATGCTGTTTAGTCAAAAGCCCAAGCTAGATGGCAACCAATATTTTGATTGGAAAAAAGGAAATCCATTCATTTCTTTTCCAAAAACTTTGATAAAAACTTTGATAAAACGCTGACCAGATATGTTTTATCTGTTTTTTTAGATTCTGTTTTTTTAGATTCTCTGTGGCCCTACAACTTGTTTGTGATAACAACAAGAAGTTCATATCACTCCAAGCTGGCCTTCTGGGCTGTTGTCATCATTCATATGTTTTCAATTGGATGTGGATTGCCCAACAACCAGAGAACTACTTTGACAAAGATTAATAACTTCTGGCCAATTCAGCTTATGCTAGTGGTAAATATGTTTTTCCAGCATACCAAAACGTTTTGTCCAATGATCAAGGAAAAACTGATTTAAACTATCATCTTGCAAAATCACAAGTTTGGATTGAGCACGTCATAGGAGTCCTGAAAAGAAGGTGGGCCAGCTTAAGGGAAATGTGAAACCAGCTTCAAAACCCCAAAGACATGAATTTCCTCATAAACTTGATTATCAATTGTGTAATCACTTGTGTAATCCTTCACAATCTTTTGGCTGACATAAAAGATGAATGGGATAAACTATTTGAAGATGATATTCCTGATCCGCTTCAAGTCATCCCTGTCTTATCTTGTCCCTCATCTTCTTCTATGAGAGAATGGATTCTTCCTCTCACGTTTGCTCACTTTTATGAGTAATGTTTGATTTTGAATTAAGTAAAAAATCCCTTCAAAAATTTTTTTTTTGGTTGTTCACCCAAGATTCCTAGGCTGAGTTATTTTTTTTCTCATTTGGCAAGGTGGGCTTAGGCAAAATAGACTAAAAAATTCCAAAACCCCCTCCCCACCCCACCAAACCACCGGTTAAACCACCCACCTCACCCCACAAAACCACTGGTGTGGTGACCAAATCTGGAAACCCTGGACCAGATGCGGAAAAATTCAAAAAATTTTTTACAATTCTTTTATTTTGGTTTTATTCAAAAAAAAAAAATCGGAATTTCTTTTTTAGTATCACTTCTCAAACTTCCTCATCCTGTCAAACATCCCTTTGTCCAATTGGTCTAGGACAGGCCTCTCTTGGCCTGACCATCTAGGTAGCACGTTTGATCCCTTGTCTCATTGTCCCCCCCCTTCCTTTTTGCCAAACGTGCGGGCCAAGATCCCCTTGGCCCGAGATATCCCACATCATCATCCTCCTCATCCTCCTCATCCTCATCCTCCAATACCTCAATTGATCCTCTTATCACTCAAATTGATTCATCATCTTCATCTCATCATCATCCATCAATCACCACCACTGCCACTACTACTACTACCACCAACACTCTGGCTGATACTATCCCCCCTTCCTCACTTGATCCCTCTCTCAGGATCTCATCCCATCCATCCTCCTCCCTCCATCCCTTCATCTCCCCTACCCAAGCTGAGTATATCTCCAAGATTTGCATCCTGGCCCTTGAGGAGGAAAACCTCCAACTACGCCATAAACTCAAATCAGAGATCAAGAGAGTTCATCAGTTCAAGTTACAATTACTCAACAACTACATCATCCATCCACCAACCCTACCCCTAGCTCTTGATTATCAACTCAACACCAATCCACTCGTTGGTATCAATCACCAATCCATTTTATCAATGCTCAACAACCATCAGATCAAGAGATTATAATCTTCCCAATCACAGCCATTGATTCCCCTTGACCCCAATGCCGATCCATCAATAACTCCCACCCCCCTTCCATCTATGGGCGGGGGTGGGAGAGTGTTGTCTACCGCCCCCGGACACCTGCGGGCGGTCTGATTCATTTTCTGTTCCCACCCCTTTTGCCTTTGGGCAAGGGGTGGGTGATTCCAGTATTGTTGGGCGCGCCCGTCCACCAACAGACGCGGGAGAGGTGAAGGGATGAGAAGGATTCCACCCCGGTCAGGCAGGCTGGATTTCCATCAGCCTGCGTGATCAAATTTCTCTGATCACCTGAAAATCAAAAAAAAAGAACATTTTCTTTCTTTTTCCACTCTATTTGTAGAATCTGTTGTACATAGTCTAACAGGGCCTCCTGCCCATATAAGGAGGGGCTCTCCCCTACCTTTTGGAGGATCATCAGCACATGGTACCATCATCATCACATCCTACCATACCATTGAGGATCATCATCACTTTCACCTTGAAATAAATCATCCGTGGGGCTTCATTCCCCTTTATCTGAGACAAAAATTTGGGTATATCTATGATTTCCCCTTGATCCTTGAGCCTCCATACTCAAACCCTTGATCCTTGATCCTTATCACCAACCAACAGCCTTGCTGTTTGAAGAAGAATTTGACTGATTGAATTCTTGAGTGTGTTACACCACTCCTGATCCTTTTATCCAACCATACTGGTCCTGATCATCCTTTGATTATCTCTCTGGACCCAGTCAAGTTTGACTGAAGAGGTTTTATTAAGCTTAGAACCTGGAGTGTTAAACCTCCCTTCATTTCTTTTGAAGTTGAATTCAACCACGCTACTCTTGAGTCCCTTGAGAAGTGTTGGGGTATTCTTTTTTGAATCAGTTATTGTTTTGCTTCTGGAGCTTCTTCAAACCATTAGCCTTGTCTTGAGCAGCCACCCACAGTTATCTGGTACCCTTCAAGTGCTTGATTGCGGAGAGTTGGGCAGGTTCATTGAGAACCTGGAGGTTGTTTGGGATTGAGTTGATCTTTCCTAAGCTTCTGCTGACAACCAGAGCTATTAGCTTGTGGGCATTGTCACTTACAATTGCCTTGTCTTGTTGAACTCTGAACAAACCTTGACTTCTTCTATTCAAGTTTTCCCCAGCATCATCTTGCCTCAGATAGTGTTGTTTCCCCAGCTACCAACTACTATAATTTTTATCCTCTTACATTTGGTCCCCCGTTTACCAGGTTCTGGACTTTGATCTTGGTTACATTTAAATATTTTTGTAGCACTCAGGAGGGCAGCCTAAACAGCACCTTTCCCCTCCACAGAACTGCCACGGTCTAGCACCGTTTGGAGTCTTACACCTGGCGGTCCACTCCTTCCTCCTCCTCACCAACCACCTCCACCTCACCCATCACCTCCACCTCACCCATCACCTCCACCTCACCCACCACCTCCCCTCCTCCTTTGGTTGGAACCCCTGGTAATCTTCCTGTCCCCTCCTCCTCATCCTCCTCCCCATCCACCTCCCCATCCTCCCCATAATCCAATGCTCATCCTTTGATTCATCCACCTCCATCCCCCTTCAGGCCCCCCCCACCCCCTTGGTTCATGCCCCAGGTAAGCTCCCCCCTCCCTCCTCCTCATTCCCATTTTCCCTCCCTCTCACCCCCTCTCACTCCCTCCCACTCACTCAACAAAAACCCCCCTCTCCCCCCTCCCTTGGTCTCCCTCCCATCTTGCTTGGCTTGCCTCCTTGCTCTTGCTTGCTTGGCTTCCGCCCCCCCTGCTCCCCTCCTTCCTCCTGGCTTGGCTTGCCCTTGGCTTGCCACCCCCCCCTCACTCCTCCTTGCTTGGCTTGCTGGCCCCCTCCACTTTCTCCTCCTTTCTTGGCTTGCCGGCCCCCTCCCCTTGCTCCTCCTTTCTTGGCTTGCCCTCAACTCTCTGGCTCCCCCCTTCTCTGCCTTGCTACGGTGTTGCCAGCCCTTCCCTCCCTTGCTCCACCCTTGTCTTGCCAGCCCCCCCTTGCTCCTCCTTGCCAGCCCCCCTTGTCCCCCCTTTGGCTCTTGCTCTGCCCTCAGCTTGCCGGCCCCCCCTTTCTCTTCCTTGCCAGAAATTGCTCTACGCTTGGCTTGCTGGGCACCCCCCCTTTGCTCCTCCTTGCTGGCCCCCCCTTGCTCCGCCCTCAGCTTGCCAGCCCCCCCCTTGCTCATCCTTGCCGGCCCCCCTTGCCCCCCCCTTTTCCTCACTCTCAATCCTCCTTTCCTGCCCCCCCATGCTGCCTTTTTGGCTTGCCCTTGATCCTCCTAGCTGGCCCCCCCTTTGGCTTGCCCTCAATGCTCCTTGCCAGCCCCCCCTTGCCCCCCCTTGCTACTCCTTGCTGGCCTCCCCTTGCCCTTGATCATCCTTGCCGGCCCCCCCTTGCCCCCCCTTGCTCCTCCTTGCCAGCCCCCCTTCACCCCCCCTTGTCTCCCTAGGCTTGCCGGCCCCGCCCCACACCTTGCTCTCATCCGCCACCCAGACAGAGGCCTTCCCCAAAGCCCAGCCTGATTTGCTTGCGCCCCATTAATTTTTTTTTTTGGTGATGACATTAACATTGTTTTTTGGTAATAAGCCTGGCCCAATTAAATTATGCCCACGCCCAGTAACTTTTTTTTGTTTTTTTTTTGGTGATCACATTACTGACATGTTTTTTTTTTGTAACCCTTCCTTGACCCCTTTTCCTTCAAATCCATCCCTTCTCCCACCGCACCCAAAATTTTATACTCCAAATTGAATCCCTTCTTGATGCTCACCCCAAGTGGAGAATTTTCCTGGAAGGGAAAAAGATGGAAGGAGATGTGGTGAAAAAAATAAAGAGAGGTGGCAAGCAGAGGGGTTTGAAGCAAAAGAGGGATCAAATGAGGGAATCAGAAATTTCTTTGGAACTTGCAGAGGGAGGCATCCATGAAGAGGTTGTATGGTCAGGATGGAAACTACATCCTTTTGATCTGTATCCTGCCATCACTGCAAAAAAGAAAAAGAACAATTTAAAACCCTCAACCACTGAGTTTGATCATGCCAAGCAGACAATCAAGCAATTCCATTTCTTCAGCCATGTAAAATTAATTTTTCTCAATAAATCCAATCAAAACAGTCTTGTTGCAATAATTGAATTTTTCCCATTGGAGAAACTTTCTGACCAAGAAAAGAAGGACATCAACTTTGTGACAACTTTCCTTCACCAGTCAAAAAAAATTTTCAACACTGTTGGTCCCTCAAGATATTGGGGTCAAAAAATGTGGGCAATTGGATGGAAAAAATTGATGTACCCCTTTGAGTTACGTGGAAGCTATGTGAAGAAATCATCTATTCAATCTTCCCCTCAAGAGTATGCTTTTCTCAATCTTAAGGCAGAAAAAGTCTATTGAATTTTAGGAAAAATATTTTGTGATTTTGCCAGACTTCCCTTTGAATCAAAAAGTGAAATAATGAAGGACAACCGCATCCCCTCCTTCTCATCACTTGTATTTGGTTCTCGGCCTACTCCCTTTGACTGCTCTCTGCATGTCACTTTCACATCCAAATCTTTTGACAACTCACCTCACATTGACAAAGGTGACATCTCTTAGTATTCCTTTTTACTTGCAGTTCCAAACAAGAAATCAAATGGACAAATTATTGAAGCTACAGATGAATATGAAGTATCAGACGGCCAATTTGTTTTTCCTGACCTTGGCTTTGGAATTGATTTCAATCAAAAAGGTATAGTGAAAATGGTTTGGGCAGCCAATGAGTACAAGCACTGCACTTTTCCTGCTGTGGAGACTACCACTCATACAAGAATTGCAATGTCAATGAAAATCAACAAAAAAACTTGAAGCACTTGCAGGGACTTGGGGAGTGGGAAAATATACTCCAGGAAAAAAATATAAATAAAAATTAAAAATATTTTCTTATTGGTGGGGTTAAAAATAGTCTTAAGCATTGTTGTAATCAAAAATTTTTTTTTCTTTTTAATTTTTTCATCAAAGCAAATATATTTAAAAGCCCAGCATGTGAGTAATCTGCTTTAATTCATCTACTGTTCTACTGCTACCAATGTATGCTGCAGGCCTTGACCACTTAACCTTTTTTTTGGTTGCCAGTTGTTCCCTCTCCAATTCCAGCTGTGCTTTCTGTTGATCCTTCTCCTTTTCCTCTTTTTGAAATTCTAGCTCAGCCTGTTTCAACTTCCACTTGGAATCCCATTTTTGTTGATGAGCCAGACTTTTGGCTTTCTGCTTTTGCAAATTGATAGCAAGTTGACTCTCCCACTTCTCCTTTTCAAACTAATTTTTTCAGATTCAATTTGTGATTTCACTGTTTTTCAGAGGGGAATAGGAATGAGCTTGATTTTGAAAGCAAGGAGAATCCAATGGGCTTACCTGAATCTTGCTTCTCCATGATCTCCTCAAATCCCAAAAATTTGAAGTGTTTCTCCTCTTTTGAATGCTATTGGGGTTTATGTTGATGGAATTGGAGGCCTTTTTCTTTCCCTTTGCAGAGGAGGTTTGTGTGGGAATATCATTGCTCTCATTTGAATGGGATGTGGGAGGCCCCATTGGCTTGAGGTTTTGGCCATTCAGGAATGGATGATCCTGTTTCTTTGGAATGTAAATCAGTCAGGATTAACCAGACAGAAGGGAAAAGAACTTGGTTCCTTACTTGAGCAGATGTTGATGGCAATGGTGATATGGGAATGACATCCTCCTCATCATCCAAGTTCTCCATTTCTTCCACCCCAGGAAGAGAGCAATCATAAGAAGGAATTGAGGGGTCCAAGGTTGCGTTTGAATAATCAATAAATGTGGAAGTGGACGTGATTGGAGCTGATTGTGTTTGAATATCCTCCTTGGCATTGGATGGGGGCCACTCAAAGTCAAAGATTTCATCAAGGTCCTCATTGCTAGGCTGAGCTTTCCCAGCCAAGTCCTCAGCATCAACTGAATCAGATTTTTTGGCGTCAAAAGCAGCTAGAGGGGTGATGTTGGCCTTTTGTCCAAAGATTTCATCCATTTAAATATAAAAAGGACAAATGGAGTCAAACTTATCAACCACCAAGTTGATTTCCTTTGCTTTATCAGAGTCAGTGATACCAAATCCAATGGAGATTGACTTAGAGTGGACTTTTTTGTACTTGGTTCAATAGTTCTTGAATTGCTCCCCCATCTGTTTGGATGACAGATCCAGCCTACCTTTGGTTTTATTCTTGAGTTCATTGGCCATCAGGAGAAAAACATTAACCTTAGAGGATGGGGGTTGGCCAACTCTTGTTTCATTGTTGGATGCAAAGCAAGCATTGTATTTGGACTCAATTTTGAGCCAGTTTACTAGGATGATGTGATCAGCTCTCTTGAGCTTATTGAGCCTTTGGAAGCTGATGGGGGAGGATTGTTTGATTTTGAGTTCCTGGGGGATTTTTTCTTTGGTCCATTGCATTGTTTAGTGGACTTGCAGGGGGGTGTCAGCTCTCTGATACCAGGAACCTTGCAGTCCTTTAGCTACAGAGAGTGATAAAAATGCTGGAATAATAATTATTATTATTATTTCAATAATAAACACTTAGAAGCTCAAATAAATGATATAATAAGAGCAATTGCAAGGTTTAAGTGGTTTGTTAATAAATGGTTTTCAACATATTACAAAAGAGGGGCCACAGTATTATACTACTGGGGATCTTTACAGACTAGCAACCTCTCTTCAAGGGGCCTCCTTAGGCAGTTTAAGAACCTTGGAATGAAGATGGGTGCCTTAGAAAGGACTTATTCCACTAATGGTCGGGCTTAACAGCACCAATGGCCAAGACAGGAAGGGTGACACTCACTCTGAGCACTTTACCACAAGAATCCTGGAATAATTGGAAGGGTTTCAGAGCAGATGGGGTAGATTGCTTGACTAAAATTCAATGGTTGATTGGTTAATAAGGATAAATAATACTACTACAGACTAAGTCATAAATCACTTGCTTATCTTCATATAAGCACTTTATCAACAATGACACGGTGTCTGATTGTTAATAAATAATTCCTCCTAACTGATTATTGAATAATGGGTCTAAAGAGGTCTGTATAAATACCTTTTTTGGGTGATCTTGAGCTTCTCAGGGCATGTAGAGAGGGTTCTGCTGGTGGTATGAGGCTGGAAAGCCATTCAGGGCAAGATTGGCACGTCCACTTGGTGCTTTCAATCAGCTGTCCTTAGATCTGCTGGATTTCTGTACTATTTTAGCCACAGGATCTGTTAATCTGTTATGGTTTAAATTTGATCATTCTGTACTCATCCTTCATTTGTACTATTGATATTGCCTTAAAGCGGGCAGATGTGGATTTTTACTGATTTTTCATTATCTGCTGAGCATGTAGATAATTTTTACTAATTTTTATGAACACTCCTTGTAGTGTTTTGTGGTCTTCAAAGATCAGGGTCAGTGATTTACGTGGTAATCCTTGATCTTTGATTTATTATTAAAAAATGTTTTAAACTTAATTTTTATTAATTTTGTTTATGTTTTGATGTTTTTAGATCATTATTAATGCATATGTCAGTTTGTTACATATACTTGGAAACTCTAACTGGGTTGTAGCTCTTCTGAGTGGTACCTGGTTGTCAGATTAGTCACAACTGATCCAGACGCGGGGATCAGTTAATACAGATGCGCGCGGGGTAGGATCCGCTGCATGCGTGGTAGAATCAGCTACGCGCGGGTCTCTAGTACGCAGGAATCTGCTGCTACTAGTACGTAGGGATATGTAATGATGCGGGGCTGCGCGCGGGAATTGTGACATAACACATTTCCGCGTGTAATTCCTAAAATATATGCAACACCTCAATTCTGAGTGAATTTTAGGTGTAAAACCTATAAGTGACAACACGTGTGAAATATTAGAATGGCCAAAAAGTGCCATACTGGTGTTGTACTTTTTATTTCTTTTCTTTTTAATGATTTTAAAAATGTAAGGACTTGGAATTCAAGGGTGGGGTCAGTGAGTGACCCTACCTTATTTTGGGTGAGGAATCCATTTCTGTATTAATATTTATGTATTTCTCACTCCTTATTTTGTTAATTGAGATATTCTTATTTTTCGTAGTTTTGTGTTGCTATTGACAGGTTTCTCTGGACATAGTAGCAAGCTGACATTCCCCCACTGCAAGATATGTCTATATCTGAAAAAAATTTTGGGTTAATTCCTCCTGCTGGCTCTGTAGTTCCTCAGGTGTATAGGTCCGTCAGGGATATTATGTTCAGGCAACCATTCATCTTTATCAACTGATTCTACCTTGTATCTAACTAGGTAGAGTCAGAAATCTTTTCCATTGATCCTATCTTTTTTATCTTCAAGGATCTTGCTAATTTTTCCTTTGTCTTTTTCAGGTTCTTCTGTAACAGGTATTGCAAGTGAAGGAGTATGTTCTCCATTCCTTGGGTGGTAGTGTTTGATGAGACTTACTGGGAAGACTGGATGTTTTCTAGAAAGCTCATCACTGAGGATTACTTCCACCACATTTTTACCATGAAGTTTATTAATGGTGAAAGGTCCAACAAAAGCTGGTCTAAGCTTTCTATTTCCAGCCAAGTTGGTAAAGTTGGGGGTAGAGATCAAGAATTGATCACCAATCTTGAAATCAGGTTTCTTATGGGTTTTATCCCATCTTTGCTGGTTATACTCCCCAGCATCCTGGACACACTTAACAGCAAGTTTGTTAGCTACATCTATCATGTTTTTGAAATCAAGTGATTTAGGGTGAAAATTTGTTAGCTGGTGGTTAAGGTTATCCTTGGGTAATCTAGTAATCCATCCTCTTTCCAGTATTTAGGGTGCTTTCTTAGTAGTAGAGTGCTTGCTACCTTTGTAGGCCATCTCCAGTGCAGGTAAAAGGCTAACCCAATCATGGAAATAACCATCAGAATTGTTGTATTCTAGTCCAAAGCCACAGAATCTCCTGAGAATGTCTTCCAGGGTCTGAATCATTCTTTCAGCTAAGCCATAAGTCTGAGGGTGATAAGCTGTAGTCAAAGCTAAGGTGGTTCCAAGCATATCATGAAGATTTCTCAAGAACTCAGAGGTGAATTTAGGATCTCTGTCACTGATAATAATCTTGGGAACTCCAACATCAGCAATGAGTCTGTTCCAAAATAATAGGGAGACTTCCATAGCAGTGTCTTCCTTGTGATTAGGTAGAAAATTTGCTTTCTTGGACAACCTATCCACAATGACTAGGACTGAGTTGTAGGAATAGGCTCCTCCTGGTGGTAGTCCAGTTACAAAGTCCATGTTGATGATCTCCCATCTTTTCTTGGGTTCAGCAATCTTCTGCAGTAGACCAAACCGTTTCCCAGTGGTCCTGTTGGACTTCTGACAAGTTTCATAACTGGTAACATACTTAATAGTGGAGTCTCTCCAATTAACCCACCAAGCAGTTTTTTTAACCTTATCTAAGGTTCTATCAGCAGATAAATGACCAGTTGAGCAGTTATCATGGCACTCAGCCAGAACATGTTTGATATGGTCATCCTTAGTTAAGACTATAACACTTGAATGTTGATGCCTATAGTATACTAGACCATCCCATATGGTGAACCTTCCGGCTTTGTATGGTTTCAAAAGAGGCTCAGGTAGGCTATTGATCAATTCAGATGGTGGAGAAGTACTTTCCATAATAGTGATCAAGGTTTTCATGCCATAATTTTAAGATTCTTTGATTGAGTTGAACAATGATTCATTCAATCACAAATGTTGATTCCCATTATAGGAGCTTCAATTTTCAATCTGTTAATGTTAAGGATAGGGAAGATATCATTATCCTCCAGATCATAAGCAGGGTTACTTGGGTCATAGGGTAATGCATTCCTGCTCAAACTATCATCATTCTGGTGTTTAGTCCCAGCTTGATGAACTATGGCCATCTGACCTCTGAACTGTTGTATGGCTATCTGCCATCTTAAAATGTGCCTACTAGGGGTCTTCATGTTCATCAATGTCCTGACAGCATTGCAGTCGGTAATCACAGTGAAATTGGTGCCTTCTAAGTAATAATGGAGTTTCTCTAGAGCCCATACTATGGCAAGACATTCCATTTGACTTTCACCGTACCTTTTCTCACTTTCTTTAATTTGTCTGGATATGAAGAGTATAGGTTCCTCCACTGGTTTGGCATCCTCTATGACTTCTTGGTGTAAATCAGCTCCTAGCTCTTCCATGCTGGCGTCTATGTAGAGTTTGAAAGGTTTGGAATAATCTGGATGGATCAGTACTGGAGCTGAAGTCATTGCCATTTTGAGTTCCTCATAGTTCTTGACTCTGTCATGAGTCATTTCAAACACAGTGGTCTTGTTGCAGATCTCATACAGAAATTTGGTTAGAAGAGCAAACTTTGGTAAGTACTTCCTATAGTAGCTGCAGAAGCTGATAAAAGATAGGAGTTCAGTTTTATTCTGAGGCATAGGCCTATTCATTACTGCTGCTATCTTGTTTTGGTCAGCAGCTAAGGTTAGTCCAGAGACAATGTGTCCTAAGGCCTTGAGCTCCCCGTAGCCAAAGTTACACTTTTTTATTGATACTTTCAATCCCACGGCATAGATGGTTTTGAGAACTAGCCTTAATTTCTCCATGTGAGTATCCCAATGATCAGAGTAAATAATAAAATCATCAATGTTTACCATCATCCATCCCTGTCTGATGAATTATCCTAGGACAATGTCCATCATCCTTTGAAAATGAGAAGTAGCATTTTTATTTTCAAAAGGCATCCTAACATACTCATAAATTCCCAAATGACAGATAATTCTAATGAATTTCCGGCTATCAGGGCTGATAGGTATTTGGTGGAAACCTTTCAGCATGTCCATGGTAGTGATGTACTTAGCCTTGGACAGGTTATGCAGAGCATGGTCAATTCTTTGAATTGGATAATAATCAGCTTGGGTGTAGTTGTTAAGCATTCTGAAATCTCCAACCATTCTTGACTTATCATTGTGCCAAGCTATAATTACTGGGGTAGTAATATCCACTTGTTCATTGTGGCCTACTTTCCTTAAGACTTGTAAGTCAACCAACTCTTGAATATGGGTTTCCAGAGCAGCTCTAGATTTTGGACTAGAAGGGTAAGCAGTTCTCCTGAGGTTAGGTGTGTAAGGAGGCTTAATGGTCAGAGTTAGGATCATATCATGTCCTTTGATGTTACAAATGGGGTGATCCTTGGTACAGAAAGCATTCTTATTTTCAAAGCATACTTGTAGGATATCCCATTTCTGTTCTTCATTGAGAAGGGAATTCAAAGCAGCTTTAGAGAAGTATTCCTGATTGAAACTCTCTAAGTGTTATTCATAAGTTGAATCAGAAGTTTGAGCATTGAAATGGCATATTTGGAACTTCTTATTCCAGTCTCCTCCTATAGTGAAGTATCTACCCTTGCTTTGGAATACATCTATACCATATGTGCAAAGAGAATCATTTCCAAGGACAAAATAATCACATACTCTGTTTTGGAGCACTACAAATTCAATTTTCAGTTTGAGTGATCCTTTAGAGTGAGGGAGTATGATGTAAGAAGACCATACTCCAATAGCATTGAGAGCAGAATTACAACTGCTGAACTTAGCCTGAGGTACTGGTAGTAAGTTCAGTTTCCAGTTTGGGTCTTGTTTCTCCAGATAAGTTGAACCAACACAAGAGCAAAAGGCTCCACTGTCTAGAAGTAACTTAACAGGGGAACCTTGGATTAAACCAGTAGCATAGCATGTTTTGCCTGAAGTATAACTTTTACCGGCAGAAGGTTTTAGAGTCAAGGCCTTAGCCTCAGAGATTTGGTGAATCTTCATGTTGGGGTTCCATTTTTGAGGTAAGTTAGAATCCTCATTGACAGAATTTATGTCCAGAGAAGACTCAATACTACCTTCAATAACATTGATGGGGTTATTGATCATTAAATCACAATCAGAGAGTGATCCATCAGTATCCTCAAGTTGAGGGTCAGGATTGTCATACTCTTCTCCTTCAATAAGATTAATCCTTCTCCTAGGTAGAGGACAATCAGGTTTCACGTGTCCTGTTTGGTTACAGTTCCAACATACTTTTTACTTTGATTCTGGAGTCTTATTGACTTCCAAGGTAGATAGATTAGTGGCAGGGGAGTCTTTAGTTTTGGCAGTATATTCTTCCCTGTTCCTAGTATTTTGTTCCCTGGGGAGTCTATTGACTCTTTTATCAAGACCATTCATATCAATAGTCTCTTCCAGTACACCTATTAAGGTGGAAATATCTGAATCCATAGGCATCTGGCACCTTACACTGTGGTTGATTTGTCTGGGACATAAGTTGAAGAGTCTTTCATTGTTTTCTTCTTGATCAGCATCCGGGTAGAAACAGTCTAACCTCTTTTTCTGGTCAAAGCACCACTTATGAGGTTTTTCCTTTGATGGATCAAACTGGGAAGTTTCAAAAGTTTTTGTCATCTTTCTTTTCCAAATCCTGGTACCAAATTGTACTTTGATCAATTCTTTCCAAGAACTCCAGGATAAATATCCAACTTCTTCTCTTTTATTGATAAACCAATCAAGAGCTACTCCTTCAAATATTCTGGGCAATCTTACCACAGCTATTGCATCAGGGAGCTCATAAGAAGAAAGTGTATAGTCAATAAATTTAATGAAACTGACATGGTTGTATTCTCCTTCTCCAGAGAATTTAGGCCATTCAGTGATGGGAGGAAGTAACTTGAAAGCCTCCTCCATTTCAGGAGTGGGACTGGGTCTGAAAGACTCATTCCTAGTTATCCTGGTTCTGGGAGGAACACTAGGAGTACTGGTGAACCTGGCAGGTCTAGTTTCTTCTAGGTCAATGACGGGGGGGTTAGTAGAATTGATCTTAAGATCTCTGAGATCATTCTTAATCATACCTCACTAAGTTTATTGCTTAATAAGTCAATTTTGTTAATCATATGAGCTGAAGGAGTAGGGCTAGTTTTCTTAACTTCTTCCTTAAGCTGGTCTATGGTTGCAAGGATATCTTCCTGAAGAATTGATTGGTTATCATCAATATGTTTCATCAGGTCCAACTTACTAGCTTTTATACTATCCTTGATTTTTTTTATTTACAACTCATCAGTTCTCATAATCTGAGACTGGTTATCAATCACTCTGAAAATACTTGAGCTTAATTTGTCCAATTGTTGATAAACTTTGTCAAAGCATTTGCCAATAATAGTAAAATTGTGAGACACATTTACAGAAAAGCTATTAAGAGCTTCTACATCTAATTGTGGTACACCTTTTTCCACTTCTGAGCTAGGGATATTATGCTGTCCCAATCCTTTGGGTTCCTTAGCTTCTGATGGGCTGAGGACCTCTTCTTTTTTGGGTCCTTTTCCTTTAAGGAAGCTAACTGATCCCAAGGATTCCAGTTGTGCACGTAGCCTTCTCCTTCTTTCTTTGGGATCAACCTTTGCAGAGAAATTTGAGATTTCTGTGAAAGAGAAATATCTTTTCTCATACCTGGTTGAGCCTCCTGGGTCTGAGCCAACTTGAATTGTTCCCAATAGCTCACGTGCTCTTTCACTAACACTTTGACTCTTTCCTCCTTGGTTGAGTCCAGCTTGGGTGGCATAGGAGGACCTGTACCCTCCTGGGATAAGGTGGTGGGCAGCGGTTGGTTCTCCAATGGTTTGTTGGTTGAGTTGGCAGTCGCGGTTGTTGCCATCATTGTCCCATGTGACGCTATGGTCACAGGTTTGAGACCCCTCATTGCGCTCGCAACTGGAGTCCTTGCGCGCACGGGTTCCTCTGGGCAGAGATCCATAAAACGGGGCTCTACCTGTTGCGGGGGTGTTGCGCCTATTTTGATACATAGTACCAAAAAAAATGAGTAATTCTTTTGTCAAAACTGTTTTAAAAAGACTTTAAAAATATAAAAATGATATTTTCATGTGTTTTATATTTTAAATAATTTTTTTATATATATTTTAACTTACTTAAAGTTAAATTCAAGGGTACCAACACTTGGTTGGGACCAAAACTGTCCTTGGTGGGTATTCCAACGGGTTCTAAGTGAGTTCCAATCAGATCCTGGGATAAATCCAAGGGTAAGTCCAAGGGTACACTGTCTGGGAAGTCCTCTAGGAGGTCCTGGTCAATGATATCACCAAAAACAAAATCCACTGAGATGGATAAAAATAAAAAATACAAGTTTAATATTTTTTTGTATTTTTACGTGTTAAAATGATATTTTTAGAAAAAATAATCACTTTTATTATTTTTGGATTTTTCTTTATCTTCAGGATTATTTAGTTTATAAATATAAAGCTTCCTTTGATAAATCTTCCACTCCTTATGTTGCCTTAATAAAGAATTCAAATTGATAATCCTTTCAAGCTCAAGTTCTTTGTCCTTTATAACCTGCTGTTTATGATAAAGCAATTTCTCCTGTTGTTTCTCAGGAGTTATAATAACAGGGACAAAGTTACAGAGTTTTTCCTTTTTTTTTTTTAAAGAAGGTTCAAATAAGAATTGATCAATTCTCCCTTGGCCTTAAGATCCACTAGAGAAACAAATGATCAAAAAAATATATGTTATAAGTATGTTAACTTATTTTTTTAAAGAATAAATAGACTGGTCCAAGGAATAAATAATTGAAAATTAATTATTTAAGGATATTTCCCGGCCAGACCCCCAGTTTTCAGCTCTCTGATACCAGGAACCTTGCATTCCTTTAGCTACAGAGAGTGATAAAAATGCTTGAATTATAATAATTATTATTATTTCAATAATAAACACTTAGAAGCTCAAATAAATGATATAATAAGAGCAGTTGCAATGTTTAAGTGGTTTTTTAATAAATTGTTTTCAATATATTAAAAAAGAGGGGCCACAGTATTACACAACTGGGGACCTTTACAGACTAGCAACTGTTGCGAGAGATTTTGCCCAAAGTAACTCGACTCCGACCGCAGCAATCTTACATAGTGCAGTGGGCCCTCAAGGTGAACAACCTACTGGCCAAGCCAAGTCCTTCGCTCCTTAGGACTCACGTGGAATGAACCACCTGGATGGAAGCGAACGAGGAACCAGATTAGGAACGCCAAACGGTCACCAATTGTGAAAATTGTCAACAATGCATCAGCTCAGACTTCAGGAGGAGCAAGAGTGTGGATGGGCAGAGGTAATCTGTCTAGTCACTCATTTTGGTCTTTCTCATTCTCCTCCTGCCTCAAGTTTCATTTAGTATCCTCAATTCTTTATACTTCTCTCTATCACAGACCCATCTCCTGTAATTTTCAAAGTACTCAATCTGAGGTCACCCCACAAGAGCTGATCTGGTATAGTGCGCTGAACATACGGTAAATGAACTGTCCCTACTCATTCTTTTCTCATCTATCGATTACTTTATTCATTTCTCACATACTCAAATGTTGCTTCAGCTTTTACTATTACTACTGTTGTTATTGACTAGCTGCAATAGAGAAAAGATCTCAAAGTATTACATGGTAGCAAGAGTCAATTCTTGGCAGTCAACAACAGTAGAATAGAAAAGCCTCACAGATCCAATATGGCCCACTCGAGCAACCATGCAGGTACTCAAATAGTAATTCCAAATTCCAGTGGCTCCAAAGGCAAGGATTTTTCTACTAAGGCAAAACTCCCACTCCTCACTCGACACAACTGGTACGAATGGAAAGCTCAATTTGAAAATCTCATCATCAGCAAAGGCCACGAAGAATTACTCAATAAAGAGTGGGTCAAGGATAATCGCAACACAAAAAGGTTCAGACAGAAAAATGCACTAGCTATTAGCCTACTATACTCATTGGTTGATCGCGAACTTCGGGGATACGTGACTCCCAACCGCAAGGACTTTACCAAGGCCCTAGAAGACCTAGGGAAGGCCTGCGGCAAGAACTCATTGATAATGATTGGCGACCACGTTTCGCAATTAGTTCATCTCACCTATCAACCCTCGAGCTCCATACGCAATCACTAGGTTGAATTTTGTGAAAAGTACCTATCACTGAAGGACACCCTTGATGCACAAGGCCCAAAAGATCAGGACGAGTCTATCAGTATTTCCTCTTCGCTAGCTGCTATCCTATTTCTCAAGAGCTTCTGCCTGGACCAATCACTCAATCCATTGATACATTCATGCCACGACATTCAACCTTTCAGATTTGATAGGGTATACAACCAAATGCTAGCTGAAGACACTCGCCCTCAGAGCAAACTATTGGAATCTGTCTACTCCACGTCTCTGCGAAATCATAAGGTACATCCACGTGATCCACTTTCCTCAAATCGTTGTGCGGGTCAACGCGAGTCGGGATCAACTAAACCAATCAGCCAGAGCATCCCCTAACCAGCTGTACCTACAAAACGTCAGCCGAATGAAAAACGCAAACCGTTCCATAACCCCGATCTAGTTCAAATCGAGAGGACAATCGAGAATCTGACAAAGGAGCTACGAGCACTGAAGGCCAAAGATTCGTTAAACTCTGTTGCGGAGGAATCCAATCAACCTGATACTAATTGTCCGGACAGCAACTCTGATGAGGACTCCGACTTCTTCATAGATGAACTTGCGTTGTTCTCTACCTCGTCCCAGCCTTCTAATTCCCTAGAAGTTATATATGACTCTGGTGCCACACGTTTGACGGTCAGCAACATAAGCCTACTCAGTGATGTGAAACCCCACAATAAGCAAATCAACACCTATGGAGGTCATGTTAAAATCACCCATGTGGGAAAACTCAAACTTGGCCCGGTATCTGTATACCCGGTATACTTTGCTCCAACTGGACCTCAGAACCTGATCTTGGCTTCACAATTGGAAGATCACGGTCTAAAAATTGTTCATAAACACCACGTAGTTCTTGTCAAGATGGCGGACACTGTAATTTTCACATTCAACCGCACGGGAAACCTATACACGGCAATGCTCAAGCCGGAGAACTCCTTACTAACCGTTGAAGAAAAAATTACAACCCCTGACTGGCACGTGACTTTAGGACATCCGTCAGACCAATATCTCAAGGTATTCCTGAGACAAATGAACGTACCATTGGGTCCACTGCAGAATTCCAAGAACTGCAAAATTTGCAAGTTGTGTAAACTAACCAGGTCAAGCCACTCCAACCCGCTTCCAAAATCTCCATCCCCATTCCACACAATTCAAGCTGATGTCCTTCAGATCAATCCCCCCTCAAAACACGGATTCCGATACATACTGGTGCTTGTGGACGATTTCAGTCGGTTCAACAGAATATACTTGCTCAGACTAAAAAGCGAGTCCGAACAAATGATCCTCTCTTACTTCAATGAGATCCGCAATTGCCTACAAATCACCCCGGCTGTCTTTCACTCTGATCGTGGAGGAGAGTTCTCATCCGTCAAATTCCAAACCAAACTGTCACACTGCGGCATCACTGTCGAGCAGGGACCCGCCGACTCACCCCAAACCAACGGCCTGGCCGAGCGGTTCAATCGCACCCTTCTCACTAAGATCAGGTGCATGATGGCCCAATCCAATTTACCAATAAGTTACTGGGAAAAAGCAGCGAAGCACTCCTCAACACTGATTAACATCCTCCCCAGCAAGTCCCTAAATTGGAAATCCCCCGTTGGTATTCTCTCCAATAAGGACTGCTGTATTGAGCCTGTCCGTGACTTGAACTCACTCATTCCTTTTGGCTTGAAGGTTCATGTGCACCATAAATCCCCCTCAAAGGTTCAGCCCCCCACCCAAACTCTTCTCTTTCTGGGTTATGAACCTCACTCCGACGCTTGCAGGTTTCTGGACAGTCACCAAAAGTCTGTTACCGTCAGTAGAGATTTCTCTGTATTGTCATACTCCTTCAAATACCGGTTGCCTGATGCCATAAAGAAATCTCCCTCCTCTCTTCCGCTACGGGTCTTTGGGAACATCAACCCTGACACTTCTTCTGAAATGGTCTCTGTGCCGATATCTAAACCTCCCTTGATGGATTGACATAAATCGCCTCATCAGTCAGGTGCTGAGTCTACCCCTGCAATTGCAAGTTCTCCCCCACAGCTCTCATCCAACTATGATGAAACACCCTCCTTGACTCCGGCCAGTGCGGGTGCTCCTGTACCCCCTCCTAAGAAGGGATATGCTTATGTTCCGTACTAAGACACAGCTCCAAAGAATATCTCCAGTGATATCGATACCTCGGCCATAGTCTCATCCTCCCGTCGAGCCGTTGCGTCCGCTCCTATGCAATCTCACTTGGACAACAATGACGAGCTTCAGCTAAGTGAAGTAGTTACAGTAAAGGAGGCGTTTTCCAATCCCGAAGAGAAAGCTAAATGGGTGGAGTTGATGTCAGAGGAAAATAAATCCTTCATCAAGAAGAATACCGGTACGTTGGTTCCTCCTCCCAAGGACAATATTGTTCTAGGTGGAATGTGGAGGCTTGTGAAAAAGAAGGACAAACTGGGACAGACAATCCGCAGGAAGTCTTGCTGGGTATGCTTTGGCAACCATCAACAGCCGCAACGGCACTACTTCAACACTTACTCAAGTGTGGGACGCAACAAGTCCATGAAGGCACTCCTTGTATTGGCTGTCCAACACAATCTACAGATTGCGCAGTTTGACGTGGAAACTGCGTTCCTACATGGGGATATCAACGCTGTGGTGCACGTTTCTCAGGTTTCTGTTTTTGAAGTTCCTGGGAAAGAAGACTGGGTTTGGAGACTCAACAAGTCGCTCTACGGTACCAAACAGGCGCCTAGATGTTGGAAAAGTCACCTGACCGGTACACTATCAAAACTAGGACTCAATCCTTCTAGGGCAGATGAGTCGATATTCCTTAACAAATCCCGATCTCTATTGATTCATCTGCATGTGGACAACGGGTTAGTTGTAGGTAAATCCAGAGCGGAAATCGATGAGTTCCTCGCCAATCTAAGGCAAACTTATGCCATCAAGAATCAATACCAACCTGTCCAGCATTTGGGGTATACATTTGACTGGAAGGGGGAATGCGGCATGATCATACACCAGAGGGACTACTGCAAGAAGATCCTAGAAGAATTCTCAATGGATCAAGCAAGACCAGTCAAACGTCCCGCCCCTGCCAACCTACTCAAGCTTGTGGACGAGCCAGGCGAACCATTCAACGTCAAGGTGATGGAGAAGGCGGTAGGCATGCTGAATCACCTGGCCCTTCATAACCGACCAGACATAACTCACACAGTGAGCGTGCTCTCACAGCACACGTCCAAGCCCAACCAAAATCACTGGTTGGTGGTCAAACACCTTCTCCAATATCTAAGGGGGACAACAGCTGTCGGGATTCATTATTGCAAAACGGAAGAACCGCTGGAGAACCTATGCGGATGGGCGGACGGTGACTACGCAAACGCCACTATAATGAGAAAGTCTACGTCCGGTTTTGTGATTACCCTACACGGAAACCCGGTTCACTGGCAGTCCAAAAAACAGTTGGTAGTTGCTCAATCAATGACGGAAGCTGAATTCATAGCAATGAATCACTGTGCCAAACAACTGAGATGGATGACTCACCTAATTTCCGACTTAGGATATGAGGTACCCACACCCACAATCTTGAACGACAATTCTGGTGCAAACTTCATCAGTAAAGAGGCGCAACTGAATCCAAATTCCAAGCACATAGAAGTAAGGTACCAGTAACTTCGCAACCTGGTCTCCAAATCCCTAGTATCTGTAAAACAAGTTCCCACCCAGGATATGAAAGCCGACATACTTACTAAACCTCTTGGGCCAACCAAAGTGGAAGTATCCCGGAGGCAATTGCACTTGACCTCTGACAAAATCAGGAGGAGTGTTGTGAGAGATTTTGCCCAAAGTAACTCGACTCCGACCGCAGCAATCTTACATAGCGCAGTGGGCCCTCAAGGTGAACAACCTACTGGCCAAGCCAAGTCCTTCGCTCCTTAGGACTCACGTGGAACAAACCACCTGGACGGAAGCAAACAAGGAACCAGATTAGGAACGCCAAACGGTCACCAATTGTGAAAATTGTTGACAATGCATCAGCTCAGACTTCAGGAGGAGCAAGAGTGTGGACGGGCAGAGGTAATCTATCTAGTCACTCATTTTGGTCTTTCTCATTCTCCTCCTGCCTCAAGTTTCATTTAGTATCCTCAATTCTTTATACTTCTCTCTATCACAGACCCATCTCCTGTAATTCTCAAAGTACTCAATCTGAGGTCACCCCACAAGAGCTGATCTGGTATAGTGCGCTGAACATACGGTAAATGAACTGTCCCTACTCATTCTTTTCTCATCTATCAATTACTTTATTCATTTCTCACATACTCAAATGTTGCTTCAGCTTTTACTATTACTACTGTTGTTATTGACTAGCTGCAATAGAGAAAAGATCTCAAAGTATTACAGCAACCTCTCTTCAAGGGGCCTCCTTAGGCAGTTTAAGAACCTTGGAATAAAGATGGGTGCCTTAGAAAGGACTTATTCCACTAATTGCCAGGCTTAACAGCACCAATGGCCAAGTCAGGAAGGGAAATACTCACTCTGAGCACTTTACCACGAGAATCCTGCAATAATTGGAAGGGTTTCAGGGCAGATGGGGTAGATTGCTTGACTAAACTTCAATGGTTGATTGGTTAATAAGGATAAATAATACTACTACAGACTAAGTCATAAATCACTTTCTTATCTTCATATAAGCACTTGATCAACAATGACACGGTGTCTGATTGTTAATAAATAATTCCTCCTAACTGATTATTGAATAATGGGTCAAAGGGGTCTGTATAAATACCTTTTTTGGGTGATTTTGAGCTTCTAAGGGCACATAGAGAGGGTTCTGCTCGTGGGCTGAGGAGGGGAAGCCATTCAGGGAAAGATTGGAACTTCAACTGGGTGCTGTCAATCAGCTGTCCTTAGATCTTCTGGATTTCTGTACTATTTTAGCCACAGGATCTGTTAATCTGTTATGGCGTAAATTTGATCATTCTGTACTCATCCTTCATTTGTACTATTGATAGTGCTTTGAAGTGGGCAGGTGTGGATGTTTACTCATTTTCCATTATACTCTGATCATGTAGATAATTTTTACTAATTTTTATGAACACTCCTTGTAGTGTTTTGTGGTCTTCAAAGATCAGGGTCAGTGATTTACATGGTAATCCTTGATCTTTGATTTATTATTATAAAATGCTTTAAACTTAATTTTCATTAATTTTATTTATTTTTTGATGTTTTTAGATAACTAGTAATGCATTTTTCAGTTTGTTACATATACTAGGCAACTCTAACTATGTTGTAGCTCTTCTGAGCGGTACCTGGTTGTCAGATTAGTCACAACTGATCCAGACGCGGGGATCAGTTAGCACAGATGCGCGCAGGGTAGGATCCGCTGTGTGCGTGGCAGAATCAGCTGCGCGCGGGTCTCTAGTACGCAGGAATCTGCTACTACTAGTATGTAGGGATATGTAATGATGCGGGGCTGCGTGCCGGAATTGTGACATAACACATTTCCGCGTGTAATTCCTAAAATATACGCAACACCTAAATTCTGAGTGAATTTTAGGTTTAAACCCTATACGTGACAACACGTGTGAAATATTTGAATGGCCAAAAAGTGCCATACTGGTGTTGTACTTTTTAGTTCTTTTCTTTTTAATTATTTTAAAAATGTAAGGACTTGGAATTCAAGGGTGGGGTCAGTGAGTGACCCTACCTAATTTTGGGTGAGGAATCCATTTCTGTATTAATATTTATGTATTTCTGACTCCTTATTTTGTAAATTGAGATATTCTTATTTTTCATAGTTTTGTGTTGCTATTGACAGGTTGCTCTGTACATAGTAGCAAGCCGACAGGGGGTATTGCTGAGGGAACATTTCAAGAGTGATGAAGCAAAGAGGATAGCAAGAGATGAGAGTGATGAAATGAAAAGAGAGATAAATTGATGAGATTTAGGATGTGATGAAAGCAATAAAGTGAATGAGATTTAGCTGGATTTGATGAAAGCAATAAAGTGATGATAGTGATGAAGTGATGAGGATAGTTATGAAGAGATGAAGAGAAATGAATCAAATTTTGTTCTGATGAGGTTGGAGCTAGAATTTTTCCAAGGTTGGAGGTGGAAAACCAGGGGTGTATGAAGTGGACAGTTGGTGGAAGCCTTTATATACTTTACTTGAAAAAACCCACTTATTTCCAGGTAACTCTGAAACGTCTCATGTGAAATAAGTGGTTTTTTTGATTTTTAATGTCAGGTTTAAAACCCCCCATTAAAAAATGGCGGCTTTTATTAACTCTGATATGCCCTATTGTTAAAAATTTCAAAAAAACTTCATCAAGTGCTAGAATGATCAAAGAAATATCAAAAGCTGATTTTTTTCAATAATCACTTTTTTAAATTTGATGTCTTTATTTTTTTTACTTGATGAGAATTTTGTTGAAAAATTTATAAATATTTTAATTCTCCTTTTTAAATGGATATATGCAGGTTATATATATATTTTTTGCTTGCTACAAAGGTATTTGAATTCCATCACAAATATCAAAACATCTTCAAAGAAGTATTTTTTTCATATTTCTTATACCTATTTGTGTATTGGATGATATTTTTGTTTAAATTTTTTAGAATATCTGAATTCCTAGAATTAAACAGGTATATTTGGCATTTTTTTATGTTCATTTATATTGGTTGAAAAGTTACTTATATTTCAATTGATATATCTCACTTTTTTGAAACATTTGATGTTTCATCATTTTGCTTATATTTCATACAATGGATGGTGTTTCTTATAAATCAGAGATGAGATTTGAATTCCTTGCAAAAAATTGACATTTGCAGCATTTTTACATATCACATTTACTCAATTGGTGTCCACATTTGAATTTTCCAAAACCTTTTACCCCAGGCAGATCCCACAGTGGGTCTATAGGGCTTATTTAGCCCCCTGGGGCCTCAATTAATGTTTACAGGCCTTTTGGAGACTACCAAACCATCAAATGGTGTTTTATTCCGCCCCAGGAAATCTTTGAAACCTTAAAAAGGCTTTATGTCTTTCTTGGGTGGGAAAGCATGCCAATTGGTGTGACTAGAGGAAACAAATTACTATGATCAGGGCAATGACACCTTTTATAGGCTCTAGACCTTTCTGGGGTAAGAATAAACACCAATTTGAATTTTTATAATAAAACAATTTTTATAATTACACCAATGAGGCCGTTGGTGTGATTTTAGCAATCTTTTTAAAATGATTTTAGCCTGGGCCCCAAAGAAATTTTTCTGTATTATGGATGAGATGCTGCCAAACCTTTTTCAGAGAAGAATGTCTTTTGAACTACTGGACGCAAGTTTGGGATCAGGATCCAGTTCAAGGCCACCACCCCCTCCACCAAGAGCAAAAAATTCCTAAAGGTTTCCACCAGAGAGTCATGGAAGCTCCCACCAGTTCTGGTGCAGAGGAGGAAATATCTGTCCCAAGGACCACCCAGCATTCTGGTTCCAAACTGAAAGAATTTTCCAATTTCTCAACTTTCTCAAAAATTTGCCAGCTAGTTAAGGGGAAATAGAGGAGGAAAAATTGAGAAAGGTTGTTTGCTTCATACTAGGGGAAGAATATTTGGAAGGCATGGAAGATATGAAGGTATATTGGGGGAGAAACTGGGAATGGTTGTGCAAGGAGATTTTGGATAAGTGAGGAAAACAACGTTAAAATATTTATGCACTCACATGTTTGCTAAATATATATGTAATCCAAATGGGATGAACTGGGGGCCTCTAAGGCCCATTGGAAAATCACACAGACCATATGGCCTGTGTGGATGTCACCAATTTGGGGAAACTGGCTCCAAGACACATGAAATAAGCCTATTGGTACATGGGCCTCAACAGGACCAGTGGGGTATATGTGAAAATACAGCCATAAAGGCTTTAATGGGCATGATGGTTCCCAAGGTTTATTTTGGACACACTTGGCCAGAAGGGCTGGCCCTCCAAGATGTGTATAATGAAGATATTGGGCTGGGACGGCCCATGTCATGGCCTTCTTGGGGCTGATGGTTTCTGTGTCTTGCCTGTTCAGGGGCCCAATGGCCCAGGAGCGGCTGTTGTAGGGGGGCAGAGGGACTGATTTGGAGTCCCCTCACCCCTGATGTGGCCGGCAGGAGCTGGGGTTGATAGTCCTTGTTCCCTCCCCTCACTTGTCATTTCAAGGGGGGAAAGATGGCTGGCTGGTTGCAACAGCCAGCAAGGAGGTCAACGCCAGTTTTTTGGGGGATTTCATCACCCTCACACCTGTGCAAGTTGGGGAGCAACAAACAAACGGGGTTCTCTCCCCCCCATTATTGAGGGGGAGGTGCCAAGGGCTGGGGGGACCTGATCCCCCTCCAGCCCACCATTATCAATGGTCTGCCTGGGGAAAACCACATCCCAGGAAACCAGTGGGGGATTTGACCACCCCTGCTAGTCACCTAGTCAGGAAAGAGGGAGGGTGGCATGTCTGCACATTACACAAGCCCCCTTGCAAGTTTGATACTGGACTCAGGTGATTCCTGGGTCCCACCTGGCCCATATGTGGGGCCAGGGGTTGCATGAGGCAACCATCCATTTGGGTAACTTGACTGAGGTAACAAGACTGGTTGTAACGGACAACAAGCCAGGGTTTTAACATCAGATTGGCTGTCTCAGCCCTGTAGTGATGGGAAGATCAAAATCAACCAGAACAGTCCGTTTGAAAGGGTTCAGGGACTAATGCCATGTGGGCTGATTAATCCCAAACTAAGTGACAAGGCTTTTGGAGCCTTTCAAGATCTTTTAGGGCGTAATTTTGGCCCTTTCTCTTGTTTCATCGTAGTCCAACAAGAGGAAAATCTTTTGTCCTTAAGGAGCTCTTCTCCCTGCTTTTTTCCATCATCCATTTGATTTCATTCAATCAATCATCCAACATATTGAACCATTTTGATAGCCCTTAAGAAATTATTGAAACAAGTTTTCCAGATTTCTTTTAATTTATATACTGCTCATTTGCCCAAGATAATTGCTGGCCATAATTTTCACAAACAAGAGCAGATTTTTCAGAAATCAACGTGGAAATAATTACCTCCAATGCACTTGCAACAGTTGGGGTGAACTTTCAGAGAGATTCTATTGCATACTGATTCACATTTAATAGGATCTCAAATTATTTAGTCTGAAATGACATTATTTGATAAAATACAGGCTTTTTAAAGAAAATATTTCTTTCTGGGTTACAGAGAGAGTTGAGGAACACCCATTGTTTCTTGTATGAACACAACCTTATTCAGAGGTCTTGAGATGGTATAATTCTGCTCTTACCTGACAGGAAAGTGCTCAACACCATGATTAACAGAGTTGGATCTATGTAAAATGATGCAAAAAGTTCTGGCACCTAGCACGGTGTCTATGCCCAAAGCATCCCTGCAAAGAGAATATCTAAGGGCAGCCTCTTTTCCAGTGGCCAATCCTACATATTTGTTCAATATGATGGAACAGATGGAGCTTTTGTTTGCACAGGAAACACCAAAAGTTAAATAAAGGAAACCAGTGGCTGCACCTGGGGCATCATTCCCACAAAAAATTCCAACAAGGTCAATTATTTGACTGCCACAGCCTCCAAGGTGTTTCTACTATAAGGTGGAGGGCCATGTGCAGAAGGATTGTCAAAATATTACCATGGATTTGAAGATTTAGATAGTTTGAATATCTTGGCCAGATGTAATTATGTTCAATGGGAAACCCTGATCAATCAATCAAATTATCCCATACCTGTGGGAAATGTTGTTGGAAATGGGGTAAAAGTGTAATGCAATAAGTTGAAGGCTCATGTGTGTAACCCGGGAAGCGCTTCCTCTATCACTTGCACTGTGAAGACTCCAATTGGAGAGGAAGGCAATTCCAGATCTCTGTCTGTTTTCTTCCCGGGACCAGGGGGGTCTTGACACTCTTCTGAGTTCTTATTCTGATTTCTTGCAATTTTACTTTCATTGTTCTCTCCTATTGTTTTCTATTTTTTTTCCTTGGTCAACCAATTCTTCAATACAATCTGAGTAAACTGCTACCCTCAATAAAATCCAAGTCAATCACCCTCCAGGTCAAAACAAACTTGTCCATCAATTCAACAAACTCAAGTCTCATGTCAACTCAAAGTCTCAGATCAAATTTTAAGTCTGCTTGTCTATAACTGGTGAGATCAGTCCAGGTCACTTCAACACCCCAATACGCACCTCACTCAACCTGGTCCTATTCCTTCTCTCAGTTCCTATCTCTGTTTCCTGTCACTACACCTACTCATTGTCAAAGTCAAGCGCCGGTACTATACATCTCTGTGTTGATACTCTTTTCTCATAATATTTATGTTTTGTTGTAGAGGACCATCATTTTCCTTGTTTCTGTTTCATCTTATCCTGCTGGTCTGAAATTTGACTCATGATTCAATAAACTTCATGGTTAAAATCCAAAATGAAATCTCTCTGCAACTTGGCCAGCAAGACAAAGGACTATGGGTTCAGGATCAGGTTTTTTGTCTGACTCCTTCTGGAAAGCTATGCTCAAACCAGCCCTGGAAACTACTCGACTGCTGACAGAAGATAACTACGGAATCTGGAAGGACAATATTATGGCATTACTCAAGCTCAGGGGAGTACTAGAAAAACTCAAATTGGAGACTAGAATCCTTGCAAGCTTGGAAAATGATGAAATCCAACTGCTTCTTATATCCAAAGTGGATGTTATTACCCACAACAATTTCATCAGCGCATCCAACATCAATTCAGCAAAAAGAGATATGGCAGGCAATCAAAGAATGAATCTCCTCCTTGCAAGCATCAAATCAAGCAAGGATTTTCAACAACTTCCTTCACATAACATTCAAAGAGGATGAGATCACAAGTTTTGTCACCAATATCAAAACCTCTGTCAAAAAGATGATAGACATTTGCATTGATCTTCCTAATGGCATTATAGTGTATCTGACAATGTTAAAATTTCCAGCAAATCTTCAAGACCTCAAACAAAAACTCATGCATTCCAAAAAGCAAATTTCAGTCAAATATGTGTGCAATCATCTCATTCAATACCATAAAAAGGTAAAGGCAGAAATCACCAAAAGGGGATCATCACAAGGCGCTTCTGAAACTTTGCTAGCTACCATGCAAACCAAGACCAAGAATCACCTTGTGAACTTTTGCATTGAAGGCTACCACAAAACCAAACAAGACAAGAATCACTCCAAGTCAGAATGTTTCCATCTCCATCCCAATAAGGCTCCTGAGTGGTGGAGAGAAAACCAAAGCAAGTGGAAAGAGAAACAAAAGCGGTCTCCAGAATTGTCAACCTCCTGGATGCCAAGACCCTTGCTATCCTTTAGCTACCAGAGGTGTTAGAGTAAATAATAAATATATTATTTACTAAATGCAGCAGAAATCCGTAAAATATGTGGATTAAGCTTATTGCAAGGTAAAATGGTCTGTTTATTGTTTTAAATAAATATGAATAAATTGATAATTAAAAATATTTTTATAGAGGGGCCACAAGTATATTGGGGATCTTTAACATCTCTCTTCAGGGATTTCAGTATGAAAACACGTAGTCCTGGTTACTTTGGGCTCTTTAGTTTAAAGAATATTTTACCCAAAGATAATATGTATATAAAATACACGGTGGAGTGGCAGGGCCTTGTAGCCAAGCTACCACGACAGAGAAAGGATAATAAGACTCACTGGTATGTTATTAAATCCTTTGGGTATCTGTTTGAGACGTTTACTGATGGGTTAAACCTGTATACTGGGGTTATAAGGTTGTTCAGCAGTTTGAATTGATAAAAAGATGTTTGAGGACGGATATTACTGATCAGACATTGCCATAAATCACTTACGTATCTCTTATAAGTACTTGATTACCTTGGCATGGCTTCTGGATATGAATATTACTGGGTCTCTGCCCATCAATATCCTCAAAAGAGCTCTTTATTTATAGCTTTTGGAGTCCCAATATGGTCCTTCTAAGGGTTGTAGGTGCTCAAAGGGACGGACACTAATGCTAGAAGGGTAACCAGAGGTATCCTTTCATGTGTTCTTGGTGCTATAGCACGGTTAGCATCTAATTCCTCAGGTTATGGGAATTATTCTACCTTATAATAGACATTATGACATGTGAATAACACTAATCTGTCCTATTTATGTATTATTTAATTAATTATCCTTAGTAAATGTTCCCATTAATTTGATAATTATATTAATAGACATTTCTAAGGACATCTTGATGTCAGGTAAGTTCTCATTTTGTGTTATATAACTGGAGTAAAAGTCATAATATTTATTTTACTCTTTATTTTCGAGTTCCAGTTGATTTATTAAGATAATTAGTCAAAAATATAAGTCATGTGAATTCATGTAATATTTTAACATCATTATTTTCCTTAGTATTTCACGAAGATATTGATGTCTAGCAATTCTCATAAAAGTATATTAAAGTATTTTAATATATTTTTAGAAGTCGTCATTGTCTTATTTTCGACATTCTTGGTACTTTGCATTGTATTAAGTAAAAAATATGTGTAAGGATTATTTATGTATTTTAATATAATATTATGTTTTCTTAGACAGTCTACTATCCACAGGAACATTTATTACATATGTAGAAAGTTCCCGTGTATGTTGTAGCCTGTTTATGCAGTACCTGAGCCTCTCAGGCCGCCTGTCACTCTGTCAACCCGTAGTCCCGTGGCTTCATACTTCTCAGAGGCCCGGGGCTGCGTACACGACCTTGACGGTGTGACAAGGCTGTATCTCAGCCGCGCGCGGGTGCATTGGCTGCCGTGGCTGCGTGCGGGAATTGTGACAAAACACATTTCCGTCCGTAACTCCTAAAATATACACAACACCTTAATTCTGACTGAATTTTAGGTGTGAAACCTGTACGTGACAATGTGGGTGAAATATTTAAATGGCCAAAAAGCTCAATAATGGAGCCATAGTATTTTGGTTTTTCTTTCCTTAATTATTTAAAAATATAAGGAGTTGGATTTAAAGGGTGGGGTCAGTGAGTGACCCTACCTGAATTTGGGTGTAAAATCCATTTTTTTAATAATATTTATGGTTTTCCTACTCCTTCTTAGTTTAATTGTATTATAATTATTTTTATGTTATTTTTTTTACTTTTGCAGCTTGCTCTGCAATAGTAGCAAGCTGACAAGAATCTGCAGACTTTCATGCTTTTGTGACAAGATGGATAGAATCCAACATCAAGGTGAAGCAGAACATCTTAATCAACAGCGGAGCCACTTCACACATCTTCAACAAAGCAAGTTTCTTCACTACCCTCAAACCCTACTCTGGAGAATACATCATAACGGGCAAGGCCGGAGAAAATCTACCAATCCAAGGAATGGGAACAGTCAGACTTGAATGGAAAGATCAAACAATCACTCTTTCCAACTTCCTGTACGTTCCCAACATAGTGGTCAATCTCATTAGTCCGGGGAAGCTGCTTGAATAGGTTTGCATACTGAAGGAAAAGGCAAGAAGCTTTGAAATGAGAAAGGAAGGAGAAAAGGTCTGTTGTGGTTCTATCATCAACAACCTCTTTGTGCTAGACATACTGCTCAAGGTCATGAAAGAAAAATGCCTCTGGACACAACTGGAAGAACTGAGGACCTTGAAAGACCTCCACTTGACCCATGGTCATTCATCTAATGGTTGGCTGTCCAAGATCAAATGAATCCAATACAACCCCTCAGAGAAGGATACGTTTGAATGCAAACATTTCCTCCTGTGCAAAATCACTAAGAATCCGTTGAAAGCCACCTCCACCTCAGCCACCAAACCTTTTGAGAAGATACATCTGAACTTGATTGGTCCAATAACACCAGAATTGTACAGACACAAACAATACAACTTGACTGTGGTAGACAACTATTTGGGGTATATATCAGGAATTCCCTTGACTGGCAAGGACAAAACCTTTTCTTTACTCATAGAAGTTATTGAGAAACATAAAAACAATTGCGGCTACTATCCATCTGCTGTGTGCTTGGAAGGAGGCAAGGAATCCACAAACAACATGTTAGTACAATATCTCAAAGAGAGATTTATTAACCATCTTGTTACTGAACCATATCATCCCAAACATAATGGTAGATCTGAGAGGGCTAATCAAGCCATCATTGAAAGTGTTAGATCATCCCTAAGCTCAACAAAGTTCCCCAAATAATACTGGTCAGAGGTCCTTAAGTCATGTTGTATTAGTCTCAACCAAATTCCAAACAACAATCCCAAACAATCTCCTTGGGAACTTATCAAGCAAAGCTCACTCCCACCTAATTACCTACAACCACTTGGAGTCTCTGCAATTGTATTAAATCAAAAGAAAAAAAGGGGAAATTTGATCCAAATGGAATACAAGGAAAACTGATAGGATACAACCACAACTTTCTGTCATACCAGATACTCCTGCCTCACCATCATATTTTACTATCAAAACACTTTTTATTCCTGAAGCAAACTTTTGAAAACCTTGGAATCATATCATCCATGGACATTGAGTCCAGTCTGGCTGAATATGGCAATAGGGAATCTAGACCAACCTTGGAAAGAATCCCAGAAGCTTGTATGAGCTATCAACATCAGCCCACCAAAGTGGAATCTTCTGATGAAGAGCCACCTGTCTCCAAGTCTGAATCAAGCTCAGGAGAAAAGGCACCAATCCCTGCTCCTCAACCAATTGCTCTGGAGTTCAGTTACAGAACACCCACGGAGGCTGAAGAACCTGTCAGGATTTTTTGAAACCGGTCTTCCATCAGGCCTCCGCAAAGGTATGGGTTTCATGACTACTTTGAACCCAAGACGTTTGATCAAGCAGCTCAATTTTCGGAAGTTTTCAAGTGGGGAGAAGCAATCAAAAAGGAGATTGATCAGTGTGAAGCGCAGGAAGTCTGGGAAGATTACAAAGGGGAAAAACCGTTGAATCCACTAGACACCACCTGGGTCTTCAAAATCAAAGACAATTCCCACAACAATCTTATCATTCACAAGGATTGGATCTGTGTTAAAGGCTTAAATCAAGTGTACGGCCTAGAATTTGATGAAACTTTTGATCCAACCGGCAAGTTTGCATTTTTCAGAGAAATTCTACTGTATGCCTTGAAACATAAACTTGACATCCATCAATACAATTTAAAGGCTGCGTTCCTACATGCTCCTATAGAAGAAAAAGTGATACTCAGAACTCCTCAAGGCTGACAGCTATCCGGCAAGTATCTTAGACCCAAGAAGAGCTTGTATGGGCTCAAGCAATCACCTAAGAACTGGCATGGCACTCTCACTGACTGGATCAAATCAATTGGCTTCAAAGAATCCAAAAGCAATCAGTGCTTGTACAAATCAAAGGACAATCAGTTGTTCCTTTTTTTTCACATTGACAACCTCATTCTAGTGGGAGACGGGGACAAATTCCATGAGAAATTCAATTCCCGATTTAAAGACTTACAGGCTCACAAACCCAACACCATTCTTGGCATGAATTTTGCGCAAACGCCTAACAGCATTCTACTGAGCCAACCCAAATACATTGCACATGGTCCAGAGGAACTTGGACTTCTGGAATCAAGACCATGCTCTACCTGCTGACACCTCACTTTCAGCTGAAAGAGTCCTTGGATGAAGACTTTCAACAGTTCAAGAGACTCAACATCAACTGAAAGTCCGCCATAGGACTTTTGAACTAGATTTCCAGTCAAACACGGCCGGATCTAAGCTACTTTGTTTCAAGCTTGACCCCATTTCAGAAAAAGCCCAGACTGAAGCACTGGAAGGAAATTAAGCGCACATGGAAATACCTCAATTTCACCAAAAATCTCAAACTCAAACTCACCTACAACAAATCAAAAGACCCACTTGAATGTTTTAGTGATGTTTCATGGGGCTAGGATCCCACCAGCGGTAAGTATCAATCTGGGTATCTCTTTCTGTCTTTTGGTTCACCACTCTCCTGGAACAGCTACAAGCAATGCAACATAAAATACTTTTCAATGGAGGCTGAGCTCAACCCATTACTCAATTCCTACCTTGAAGGCAAGGGGCTTTGGCACTTGTTAGGCAAAGTCTTCCACACCAATATTCCCTCCTCCAAACACTTTATCAACAACAAGGCTCTTGACAATAAACTAAAAAAATTCGGATCCAACGCCAAAAAAAGACACATGGATCTCAAACCAAAAGGGCTCCAAGACAAACTCAATTCTGGAGCACTCACAATTCATCTAATTAACACGTCAAACATGCTTGCTGATCCCCTTACCAAGGCGGTCAGTATAAATAAACTGAATAAGTTAACATCTGTGGTGTTTAATGACAACTTGGACTGATCTCCAGTTGAGGGGAGTGTAGCACAATAAGGTGAAGGCTCATGTGTTTAAGCTGGGAAGAGCTTTCTCTATCACTTGCACTGTGAAGACTCCAATTGGATAGACAGGCAATTCCAGATCTCTGTCTTTTGTCTTCCTGCGACCAGGGGGGTCTTTGTTAAAATATGTATGCACTTATGCGTGTGCTAACTATGAGTTTAATCCAAATGGGATGCACATATGGGCCTCTGCGGCCCATTGGACACACACATGGACCATACGTGCCTGTGTGGATGTCACAGATTTGGGGAAAGTGGCATCAAAACGCGTCAAACAGGCCTATAGGTACATGGGCCCTAACAGGCCCAGTGGGGTATATGGGCAAATACAGCCAGATGGGCTTTTATGGGAATAATTGGGCTCAAGCCTTATTTTGGACATACTTGGCCAGACGGGCTGGCCCTCCAAAGTATGTTAAACTCACTTTTTGGGCTTGGGGCGGCCCATTGGGGCCACTTCCCGTGTTGCAGCCCATTTGGGGCTGCCGCCTGTGTTGCGGCCCGCTCGGGGCCACTTTTTTTGCTTTTTGCCCGTTTATGGGGCCCGGTGGCCCGCGCTGGGCCGTTTTAGGGGGAAGAGGGACTCAAAATGGAGTCCCCCCACCCCGGTTGCGGCTGCCGCCCTGGATGGCGGCTGCCTTTTGGAGCCGCAGAGCTGGGGCCAATGGCCCCGGCTCCTCCCCCTCCCCTTGCTCGCCATTTCAAGGAGGAGGAGGAGGGCTGGCTGGGTTGAACCAGCCAGCGACCGGTTGCAAGAGGCAACTGGTCAGGGCGGAAGGGACCTCATCACCCCCCCCACCAAATGTGGTGGCTGGACCGGTTGCAGCAAGGCAACTGGCGGTGGGGGGGAATTTACCACCCCTCAACCATTGAAAGGGGTGCTCTCCCCCCCCCTTTGTCAAGGGGGAGGAGTGACAGGATGGAGGGGATTTGACCACCCCCCAGCACACCTACCTTGACAACGCCCTGGGGGTATCAACCTCCAGGGCCCCTGGTAGGGGGATTTGACCGCCCCCTCCAGGGATTTGAGTGAAAGAGGGGGGTGGCATGTCCGCTGGTTACACCCCCCCCCCCCCCAATGTGTGTCTGAGACCGGACCCAGGTGTGTCCTGGGTCCCACCTGGCCATTTGTATGCCCAGTGGCTGGTTGCATGAGGTAACCAGCCAGCATGTGAGTTAACAGGTCCGGTTTTAACAGACAACCAGCCAGGGGTTTGAACAGCTAAGGGGCTGGTTCAGCCCCATTACAGTGGAAACACCAGAAATGACAGGAATAGGCTGGTTGTAAGGGTAAAGGGACTGATTCCATGCGGGATGATGTAGCCCAAACCAAGTAACAAGGCCTGTAGAGCCTGTAGAGCTCTTTTGGAGCGGAAAATTTTCCTTTTGGCTTGTTGTATCATGGGCTCACAAGAGGCCAATCTTTTGTACTTAAAGAGCTCTTCTCCCTACTTTTTTCCATTATCCATTCATCATCCAATCAAATTCATCACTGATATCATCCAACTTATTGCCCCATTTTGGGAGCCCATTAGCAATTATTGACACAAGGTACCCAGCATTTCTTTTCCTTTAAATACTGCTCATTTGCCTAAGCTAATTTCTGGCCATAATTATAACACATTTTCAGTACCAACATCATCATTACTTCCAAGCCACCTAGACCCTTGTATCTCACTCTGGAGAACCTCAAAGACATCAATTTTTCCAAGTAGATGTCCTATATCCCTGACGTTAGCTCCACCAAGATAGTTCTGAACAGTCAGAATTATAATGCTTGGACTGTCCTTATGGATAGTGATCTGGACAACATCTGTTGTGGGGAGATGATGGATGCAGATGACACTTTGATCAGTTCAGAAGTGGAGAAAAATTCTTATCATCTCATCCTTAGGCATCTTGATGGGAATCATGTGACATGGGTTGCTGATACTCTTAGGGAAGATGAGAGAAGGAGGGGCAGAATACTTTGGAAGTTGCCCAAGTCCAAATATGCTAGTGATTCTGTTGACCATAAGGTTATAACCTTCAATAAACTATTCACGTTACAATATTCAAATTTTAAGTGGTTTGTTGCAGAGGCTAGGTCTAGCATAGCCAAGTTTAAGCCATCAGGACTTAACATGAATCCTGAGTTTTTTTCACTCTTAATCCTTCAGAAGCTACCAAACAACTTTGATTCTTTAGTCAGAATTATTTCTCAATTGGATCCCCTTCCTGGGGAGGAGGATGTGCTGAAGAGAATTGAAAGAGATGATCTTCAGTTCAAGATGAAGGGGGGCTCTGGAAAAGCCCTTGTTGGAAAAACCGGAAAATCTTGCCAGAAGGCAAAAAAGGATTTTTCCAAGTTCTGGTGCTATAATTGTCAGAATAAGGGGCATTAGGCCAAGGATTGCAAGGAGGCCAAGAAGAGGAAGACGTCCAAAGAGAATGACAAGGAGCTCAATCTTGCTACTGAAAACGTTGCAATGGTGGTGTTTGATGGTCCAATGGAAATGGTTGTTGGGGAAGAAGGTGCCAACAAGAAGGCCAAAATTGATGAGGATCAAGGAATGGACTTGATTGATTATGAAGTGATTAATCTTAACCTCAAAGATGAGAAACTATCAGTGACTGATAATGCTTCTTTCCTATTGGGAGGATTTCAGGAGGATGTTCTTGTTTTGATCAATTCTGGTTGTACAGATAACATGTTCTTTGAACCAAATTTATTTTCAAATATTAGTGATTATGATGGAGTTGTAAATATTGGTCAAAAAGGCAGAACAATTAAGATTAAGGGAATTGGAAAATTTATTCTTGCAAATCACTTGGGTTTCAAAATTTCCTTTGAGAAAGTTTTCTATGTACCAGAGTTGCCTCATAACCTTGTGTCTCTTGGAGTTTTGTGGAAAAAAGGTTTCCAGATTTGTTACCTTAAAGGAGATATATTTGTTATTGATATGGATGGGAGAACTGTTCTTAGTGGACAAGTTTGGAATACGCTTTTTTGTGCAAGCTTGTTCAAATTCTCAGCTCTGAGAACTTTTTCTCACAATAGAAGTGGCCGTAAGGTAAAGGACAGCAACTGTGAGAGTTGTACCTTGGGGGCTAAGACTAGAAATGTGTTCTCTGAGAGTAGAGATTGAACTGATGTTCCTAGAGAGGAATTTTCCATTTATTTGGCAGGGCAATTCACAACAGAGTCCCTTGGTGGGGCAAGATACTTCATCAATTTAGTTGATACTGCAACTAATTATGTTTGGGTTAAACCAATTCAATCTAAGGATCATACCACAGAGGAGGTTTCTGTAATCTTCAAATTCTGGAAACAAAATGGTCTAATGAAGGAGATCAAGAGGGTTATTACCAATGGAGGTGGTGAATTTGTGAGTAAAGAGTTTGAGAGGTTATTGAAATATTACGGTATCATTCATATAGTCACTACTGCAAGTACTCCACAGAATAATGGAATAGTTGAGAGAATGAATAGGACTTTACTGGACAAAGTCAGAACTATTATATCTCAATCTGGTCTACCAAAGTTCTTATGGGATGAGTTGATGTGTACAGTCTGTCTGTTGCACAACATTGTAAGTGTTAATGGGAAGAGTCCTCATTATCAGTTTTGGAAGTTGTACCCCAAAACATCACACCTAAGAAAAGTATTATATTTTCCACCATAATGAGATGGTCAGAAAATTAGACCCTAGAGCCAGAACAGGGGCACTTGTAGGCTATGATTGAATAAGCAAATTTTATAGGATTCATTCTGCAGGGACAGGAAAGGTTATCCATAGTAGGGATGTAAAATTTGATGAAAGTACCTTTCCACTCAAAAGGAGTTAAGATTTTGTTGTGAATAAGTCACAGAAAGAAATAGAATTAGCACCTATTTCACCAGCAAAGGCTGAGGAACATGTGGTTCTAGAAGATGAAGAGTTGGCAGACGTGCCACCAGAAGTTTTAGTTCTGGATTCAGGGGAATCGGTTGATTCAGAACCTGATGAGCCTCCACCTCCAGTTAGAAGGAGTGGAAGGGTTAGAGTGCCAGTTGATAGTTACAGGGAATGGAAGTCCCATTATGCTGCCGCAGGATATGAGGAAGATACATTTCAGGAACAGTGTATGCTCAATGAAGTCCTGGAGTTGAGTTCAGAAATGGGTAACAGGGTGAACCCAAATAGCTTTTTCCACGCTATGAATTCTGATGAGAGAGCCAACTGGAAGAGTGCTATTTTTGAGGAATTTGATTCTCTGGAGAATAATAGTGTCTTTGAAGTGGTTAACACGGATTCTTTTCTAAAAGGAAAGACCATTTTGGGGTCTAGATTGGTGTTAAACAAGAACTTTGACACAAATGGAGTTTTGAAGAGGTTCAAAGCTAGATGCGTTGCACAGGGCTTCAAGCGGAGAGAGGGTATTAATTACCAAGAAACTTTCTCACCAACTGGAAGGCTGTCCACCTTCAGGTAAATCATTACTCTGTCAGTGGAGTTGGTTGAAGAAATCAGACAAGCTGATTTTGTAACAGCATACTTGAATGCAAAACTTGGAGAGAAGGAGACTGTTTATATGTCAATTACTGATGGTTTTTTTGAATTGTTAGTAGAGACTAAACCAGAAATCATGAAGAAAATCTGTGTTGGAAGTTTTCTTTCAGAAGATAAAGGGGAATATGTCCTCAAGCTGTGTAGATCCCTGTATGGATTGAAGCAAGCAGCTAGGTTGTGGTATAATAGCATGAGTGAGAAACTGATACATATTGGTTTCAAACCGTCTGAGGCCAACCCTTGTCTCTTTGTGAGAAAGGATGCAATTTTGTTTGTATGGTTTGATGAAATTATCATCATTGGAAATGGTAAAGAGAGAGTCATGGATACACTCACAAAGGAATTCAAGATAAAAGATCTTGGTCTGGCGCAACAGGTGCTAGGAATGAAAGTCAGTAAGAGCAAGAATGGTATTAATTTGGACCAGAGCAACTACGTGGCAGCTCTTCTTAAGCAATATGGCTTAGAAGATGCAAAGGAGTTTGGTACTCCCATGCAGTCAAACATTTGTTTAGAGAAGTCTACAGATGAGGAGTGTCTGGAGTTTGTTCAATCTGGAAACAACTACAGGTCATCTATTGGATTGCTTAATTATTTGGGGCAGTGTACAAGGCCCAATATTGCCTTTACAATTGGTGTCTTTTTCCAAGACTTAAAGAAGCCAAGCATGAGGCATTGGTCAGCGTTTAAGAGATTTATGATTGTTAAACTGAGGAATTGATTATACTAAAAACTGGGAAATCAGGCATATGGCAGTTGAGTGGTTGAGCTGTTGAGGTCAATGTTGCAGTTGAGGCTTAGTGAGTTGAGGCTTAGTGAGGAATGGCAATGGTGACAATATAGAGACAATACTGAAGGAGTCATGAGAAGAATAAAAGTATTCAATATGAGGAAAGAAAATGAAAATTGAAGGAAAGTTATGAATATCTCACCGGGCACACAGACAAGTCTTCATGGGTTATTTCAGACAGATGAGCATGGAACAGGATATTGAGATGAGAATGGAAGAGGTGGTTGTGGTCGGTTGTGGTCATGGTGTGAGGACTAGAAGATGGAGGATGGTGGGGGTCATGATACAAGAATGAGAGGTTCTGAGATGGATCGTATGAGCAAACTAGCCGTGTGTCCCTGTTGAGCGGTCTACTAGACAACTGAGTGGAAGTTTGGAATAGTTTGGAGTATGGGTAGATTAGGAGTATCTACACATCTCCCCTTTCTGATTGAGACCCGCGCCTGCATGCCTCGTGAAGTGACCTCACGACTTAACACCCCACCATTCCCAGAGAGATATTACTCTAGCAATTACAAGAAGAGACCAAAGCAAAGAAAGAAGAAGGAAAGAAAAACATCACGAGTGGCTTGAGTGAATGAAAGGAAAAAGAAGTGCAATACTTTGGACCAAGGAAGCCTTAGTTAGGGCATCCTCTAACATTAGAGAGGATTTCACATGGTTGATTTTGATCCGCTGAGCTTGGAGTTCATCCTTCATTCCTTTTGTCTTAAAGTCCAAGTGCCTGGTTTTTGAGTTCAAGCCAAACTTTTGAATTTTGTTGTCTAGTCCACTGTTGTCAATGTTGAGGGGAATCACTGTCAATGAGAAGCCAAAGATGTTGTTCACTAGCGCTTTGATCCATGTAGCCTTGTGATAGGAATCCACTAGGGCGTTTAATTCAGCGTCGGTGCATGACCAGGTGATGTTCCTTTGCTTGCAACTGTTCCAGGACACTAGGCTGCCAAATACCGTGCACAAGTAGCCACTTTGCAACTTCCAAGTACTGGGGTCATCAGCCCAGGAAGCATCAGAGAAAACTTCCAGAGGATTAGTGTGAGAAGCGTTCTTGAGTTTGAGTTTGTAGTGTTGAGTTGATTTCAGATATTTCCAGGTTTTCTTCAATTTGTTCCAGTGCGTGATTCCAGGTTTGACGTTGAACCAAGCCAGACTTGAGACGGCAAAGCTAACGTTGGGTCTGGTGTAACAAGCTATGTGATTTAATAATCCTATTGCCAATCAATAGTAGATATTCAATGCCCAAACTTTTGAGTGTTCTTTGTTGGTGGCTGCTTTGAGTTGGAGGTTGCGCATGAGAGGTGTCGAGGAATCTCTGGATTGAGCTAGTCCCAATTCTTCAAGCCCGTGTTGAATGTGGTTAGGTTGACTGAGGAGTATGTTGGAATTCCTTTCATGTCTTGTACTGCCTGAATCTTTAGTGCTGTCCTGCTGCTATAACCTCTGTTGCGCTCTTGAGTATTACTGCCCAGTGTGTACTCTATACTTGGCTGATTTAGCTACAGTTCCAGTTACACCTCTGTCTCTGATCCTAGTGGCCTACCTATCCCTTCTTTTCCCCTAGCTAGTGCGGACTCAATGGTTCAATTCTGAATATATCTTATTAATTTTTATACACTCTGCTTCAACCACTTGTCAGCCAGTTTTTATCTAGTCTACTTAAACTGATTCCTGAACAAGTGAATTTTGATCATCAGTTCTTGACCCAACCAGAACCGGAGTGCCCCCAGAGGTTTCCCTCCAAAGACTCCCTTGATCCGCTCGTCTCTGCGATACTCAGACCCTTTCTTCCTCCTTTCTTATCTCCCTAACCGTGCTTCCACTTTAAACCTTTAACAGAGTATCCTGTCCCCCTCCACTTCTATCTTCATCCCAAAGATTGTATTTGGATCCTGGCACATTGACCCCTTGAATTTTTCTTTGAACTTTTGCTTGAAGTCTTGACCATTGCCAACCAGGATCAAGTCATCTACACGGAAGATTAGTTGTGACTTACTGTCCTCCAACAGATAGAGGCAGGGATAGCACACTGATTCATAGAATCCAATCTCCTTGAACTAATCTGTCAAGGTTTCATACCAGTTGTTGGGTGATTTCTTCAATCCATACAGCCACTTTTTGAGTTTGAGGAATTTTAACGGCCGGTTGGAACCTTTGGGAGTTCTGATAATCACTTCTTTGTCTATTGGCGAGTGCAGGAACACACTTTTGACATTGAACTGACAAATCTTCTGCCAGGATTTCAGAGCATACACCAGTAGTAGGCAAAGGGTTGACAGTTTACCTGTTGGGGCAAAGGTTTTGAAGTAGTCAATCCCTTTGATTTGATTGAAGCCCCGTACACATAATCTTGCCTTGAACTTTACCGGATCTCCATGACAATTTTCTTTGATTTTGAAGATCCAGGTCGTCCCAAGGGGGTTTAGTGGCTCAGGTCCGTTGTATTCTTCCCATACATCAAAAGATTCAATAGAAGCCAGCTCTCCGTCCAACATCTTGATCCACTTTTGGATTTCTTTGCACCGGATAGCATCTTTGTAGCTTTTTTGTTTGTAATAGTGGAATAATCCGTAACTTTGAGGAGGTTTGAAAGCAGCTCAATCTCTGAGAGTTCTTGCTGGCCGCGTTGCTGGAGTCACCGCTTGTGGCTGAGGTTGCACTACACTTATTGGGGCCTTGACGTGAGGGGTTGCCTCCGCATCCTTGGAGTCTTATGATTCTCCAGTTGATGATGAGTTGGCATCCGGGTCTGAGCTTGAGTCATTTCCAAACTCATCTCTGTACTCCTTGAACGCTGGAGTATTCCTCCAATGGTTATTCTCCTGGTGAATCTTCTGATGGTGATCTTCACGCGGGTCCTTGGACTGAGGTTCTCCTATCCAGTTGTCAGTTGGCAATGTCAGAACAGAATTTTGCGGAATTGGCATTTTCAAAAATGATATGTGCTTCAAGCAAATTATTGAGTGAGATTTAGTAAGAATACAATAGGAACGGAAGATAGGGTTGAAGCCTACTAAGATTCCCTTGTCTCCTTTCTCCTTGAACTTGAGTCCTTGTACTCGCTGTGTTAACAGGTAGACGCATGGACTTCCAATTGGTTTGAGATAAGATGAAGGTAGAGCGTACCCATGTATTTGAGACCACGGGGAATCTGGATGGTCGTCCCTAGGTATTTTATTGAGCATTAGAGCACTGGATTTGATTACCTTGTTCCACAGGTTCTCCGGTATGAGAGTGTCCTTAAGGATAGTCCTAGTCGACTCTATAATGGTTCTGTTTTCTCTTTCCGCCTTGCCGTTGTGTTCAGGGTGGTACGGTTCCAAGACGACTTGGCCTATGTGATTTTTATTGTAGAACGCCTGTAGTTTTTGGTTGACAAATTCCAACCCACCATTGGAGCAAACTTGCAATGGATAGTATCCTTGGGGTCTATGTTCTTTTTCAATCAAGTTGATGATTATTTCCGCCGTTTCTTCCTTGGAGTGCAAAGGAAAAGCCCCAATATACCCCGTTGCGTTGTCCACTAGTATAAGTATGAACCGGTGACCACTCTTGGATTGAGGTTTGAGCTGCCCCATGAGGTTGAGATGAATACGTTCAAATGCTCTTGTTGCTTTGGGAGAGGTCCCTTTGAACAAAAATTTAGTTATTGTTGGAGTACTTGTGTCCTCCTATTCCCTGCTCTTTCCTATTTTCTTTTTTCTCTTTTTCATTCCTTTCTGTTTCATAATTTCATCATTTCATTTTCCATTTCATTCTTTCTTCATCATCCTATTTCATCTATCAAGTCTCACTTATTTGTCATTTATCAGTCTGCTTCTCACATCCAACTTGCGCGCGCTCCTAACTATCATATCCGCGCACTCATATTAGTCATGTCACAATATCTGTGACGCTTGTAAATTGATCCTATACCTGAGGACAGAATGAGAGTCAGATAGACGGATTCTTCTTTCATCCTTCTATTCTGCCTGTCATCTCTGGATATCCTCAGGTAAGTTGTGTCTCATATTTTATTTGTTTTCTCATCTCATTTCTATGAAATCTACTCATCCTTCTATTCTTCCTTTCATCTCTGGATATCCTCAGATATCTCAACAGTTATCTTGCTCTTGACACAGTGGATACACTCGAAGTTGTCCTTTATATTGGCTGAGATGTGTTTTGTGGCATTTTTTAACCTCGAGATGGAGGCGTGACCGTAGTTGCGATGGATTTCCATCAGTTCCTCTTCTGCAGTCCAAGTAAAATTTGCTGAATGACCCTTAAGAAGTCCTTGATTGAATTGAGGAGTCTCTAAGGTGTACAAGTTTTCCACAATTGAACCACCAAAGACTTTGCGTCCATCCTTAGAGACGTCAAATTTATTTTTGCTTGCTTGCAACTTGCATCCCGATTGATTAAATGCTCCCGCGCTTACCAGGTTGATGACCAGGTTCAGTATATAAAGCACGTTAGACAGTTCAAGGGTGAAACCATTCCAAACAAGCCGTGCCATGCCTCTGCCCTTGATCTTGAGTTCAGCCCCCTCATTGCCAGTTTTGATTGATTCCCTATTACACAGAGCCATATCCACAAAGTATTGGCTGTCATTTATCATATGAGTAGAAGCCCCACTGTCAAGAATGAACCTAGATTTAGGATCTCTGTGGTCAATCCACATAGAGAGTAAAGCAAGGTAGTGGGCAACTGGATTCAATTTGGAGTGGGTCTTCCAAGATTTCCATTTGGCTTGTTCTTCTCGCCACCAATTGGGAGCTAATTCAGGGTGTAAGTGCCAACAATTGTCTGCGGAGTGGTGCTTATCTTGTCTGGGATTATGGAAGCCTTCAGTGCATCTCCATTGTTCTCCCAATTTGTCATGAGTACTTGAGATATTGGGTTTTGAATTGATCAAGGCCACTTCCGTCCATGAAGGTTGGTTTCCCCACATAGTCTGAGCTCAAGATTTTTTATTTAGTTGTGTAAGATGGTTCAGTACGTATTTGACAGACAACTCTTTGTCTGTGTACATCATTTGGCTTTTGATGTCTTTCATTGATTTGGGAAATTTGAAGAGTAGATGGTAAGCCAGGATGTTGTTAGGAAGGATGATGCCAACTTCTGACATCTTCTTCAGACAGACTTTAGACTTGGTTATGAATTCTTCAATGTGATCCAGGGAAAATGACAAGTAAAGAAAATCATTGAAGATCCTAGCTTGGTTTGACGCTTGCAGAGAGTCATATTTATTGATATGGCCTTCCACAAAAGCTTTGTGGAGTTCTTGTTGTCGGGAGTGACAATGTTATTGTGGGTTGAAGGTTCCAGTCTAGAGATGATGAGTAGTTTGATTTCATTGTTGACGTCCGCCTCCAGAACAGGAGAGTTGTTGTTGATAGCTAATGAGCATCCAAAAACATCCAAAATGGCATCCATCTTGTCCTTCCATACGCCATAGTTATCCTTTCTAAGTCTAGGAATAGTATTGAGAGCCGTTTTCAACATTGCCTTCCTGAGGCCATCAGACATTGAGCTAGCCATTGTTTCCCGGTTGTACGCCAATTTGAGAGATTCAACAAGAGAATATTGAGAGAGCCCTTTGGCTTTTAAAGGTGTTAAACTGAGGAATTGATTATACTTAAAACTGGGAAATCAGGCATATGGCAGTTGAGTGGTCGATTTGTTGAGATTAAGGTTGCAGTTGAGGCTTAGTGAGTTGAGGCTTAGTGAGGAATGGCAATGGTGACAATATATATACAAGACTGAAGGAGTCATGAGAAGAATAAAAGTATTCAATATGAGGAAAGAAAATGAGAATTGAAGGAAAGTTATGAATATCTCACCGGGCACACAGACAAGGCTTGATGGGTTATTTCAGACAGATGAGCAGGGAACAGGATATCAAGATGAAAAGGGAAGAGGTTGTTGTGGTTGGTTGTGGTCATGTTGTGAGGACTAGAAGATGGAGGATGGTGGTGGTTATGATACAAGAATGAGAGGGTCTGAGATGGATCGTATGAGCAAACTAGCCGCGTGTCCCTGTTGAGAGGTCTACTAGACAACTGAGTGGAAGTTTGGAGTAGTTTGGAGTATGGGTAAATTGGGAGTATCTACACAGCTCCCCTGTCTGATTGAGACCTGCGCCTGCATGCCTAGTGAAGTGACCTCACAACTTAACAATGATACCTTAAATGAACGCACAGTCTGGGACTGTTGTTTACAAAGACAGAAAACTTTGATTTGGTTGGTTATTCCAATGCAAGTTGGGCAGATGGTAACACTAGGGAATCAACAAGTGGTTTCATATTCTTCCTCTCCCCCCCCTTCACCAATGGGGAGGAGCGACAGGCTGGAGTGGATTTGACCACCCCCCAGCCCACCTACCTTTACAATGCCCTGGGGGTATCAACCTCCAGGGCCCCTGGTAGGGGGATTTGACTGCCCCCTCCAGGGGTTTGAGTGAAAGAGGGGGGGCAACATGTCTGCCGGTTACACCCCCCCATGTGTGTCTGAGACCGCACCCAGGTGTGTCCTGGGTCCCACCTGGCCATTTGTATGGCCAGTGGCTGGTTGCATGAGGCAACCAGCTAGCATGTGAGGTAACAGGGCCGGTTGTAACAGACAACCGGCCAGGGGTTTGAACAGCTAAGGGGCTGGTTCAGCCCCATTACGGTGGAAACACCAGAAATGACTGAAATAGGCTGGTTTTGAGGGTACAGGCACTGATGCCATGCAGGCTGATGTAGTCCAAACCAAGTAACAAGGCCTGTAGAGCCTGTAGAGCTCTTTTGGGGTGAAAAATATCCTTTTGGCTTGTTTTATCATGGGCTCACAAGAGGACAATCTTTTTTAATTAAGGAGCTCTTCTCCCTTCTGTTTTCCATTATCCATTCATCATCCAATCAAATTCATCACATATATCATCCAACGTATTTCCCCATTGTGAGAGCCCATTAGCAATTATTGACACAAGGTGTCCAGAATTTCTTTTGCTTTAAATAATGCTGATTTTTCTAAGCTAATTGCTGGCCATAATTATAACATTCTTGACACTCTTCTAAGTTCTTATTCTGATTCCTTGCAATTGTACTTTCATTTTTCTCTCCTATTGTTTTCTATTTTTTTTCCTTGGTCAACCAATTCTTCAATACAATCCTCTTCAACTGCTACCCTCAATACAATCCGAGTCAATCACCCTCCAGGTGAAAAAAAACTTTTCCATCAATTCAAAAAAATCAAGTCTCACATCAACTCAAAGTCTCAGATCAAATTTTAAGTCTGCTTGTCTATAACTGGTGATTTCAGTCCAGGTCACTTCAACACCCCAACATGCACCTCACGCAACCTGGTCCTCTTCCTTCTCTCAGTTTCTATCTTTTTTTCCTGTCACTATGCCTACTCATTGCCATAGTCAAGCGCCGTTACTATACATCTCTATGTTGGTACTCTTTTCTCATACTAGTTATGTTTTGTTGTAGAGGACCATCATTTTCCTCATGAATATCATGTTCCTTGTTGCTATTTCATCTTAGCCTTTTGGTCTGAAATTCAACTCATTCTTCAATAAACTTCAAAAAGCTTTCCAAGAAGGGGGAAAATGTATCCTTGGGGTTGGCCTTCTGCCAACCAGGATGGGAGCTGCTGAGGTTAGCTGCCAAGTTAAAGATTTTTCAGAGGTACAAATGGAAAGTTCAAGGTGAGGAAAAGATGTAGGTTTAACTTCAACCATGGACAACCAATTTGGGGGAACAAGCAGGGCCAAGGATGGTTTTCCATCATATTTGAGTTCAAAAGATATTGCAAGAAGGATTTGTGAACCAGAAACCCTGGTAAGAATTATGGTGAGGGAGCCAAGTTAAAGATTTTTCAGAGGTACAAATGGAAATTTCATGGTGAGGAAAAGATGTAGGTGTAACTTCAACCATGGACAACCAATTTGGGGGAACAAGCAGGGCCAAGGATGTTTTTCCATCATGTTTGAGTTCAAAAGATATTTCAAGAAGGATTTGTGAACCAGAAACCCTGTTAAGGATTATGGTGAGGGAAACATCAGCAATTTCAACCACTATGGGGTAGTAGATGATTGGGGTCCTCTGGCAGTATGCAAGACCAACCAAGGATGGCACCCCAGGCCTGAAAATGGCTCAAGCTACAACAGCTGCCATCAAGGAAAAATTGGAGGAAGCCATAATCCTGGGGTTGTGCCTTCTGGGTTTCAGGGAGAAGTTTTTTTCAATGGTAGACAGTGGTTCAATGGTCAAAATGATTCAATAAAATTTGGAAAAATAAGCAGATATGATGCTGATAACTACTGACATTGGCATATAAAATCTTGAGGGATATATGTGTGAGGTGGAAGGAACTTTAGAACAGGAGCCTTTCAAGGTGTCCAAAGTTTTTCAACTGCTCTCCAAATTACTTCCAAAGGGGGCTGAGGTAATCCTAGGAAAGCCCTTTCTTTTTTCCTTCCAAGCTTCCCTAAATTATAGCACAACTCTTGTGAGGATATGCTGATGGTGATGGAAAAAAGTGGCAGATGGTTCAAAACCACAATCCTCTGGGAGGATGTGGAAACTTAGTATTTTTGAGGGTCTTCCATGTAAATTTTGCAGATATAGATCTGAATTTTTCTGGGTGGTTTACTTGGAAGGAGAAGGGGTGGGTGACAGCAGGAATTTATGGGACAAAGGTATGGATTTTGAAAATTGGTGTAATTTTGGGGATGAGTACAGCAAGTTAATTGGTAAAATTTAGTCCTTGCACATTGGCATCAGCAGAGAGGTTTTGCATAAGCATCTACCCTTGTTCCACATTTATGAGAAACCCATAATTTATTACAGGAAAAATCTTGGGAATTGTGGAGGACAATGGATTCTGCAACCAGTAAAAAGTTGTAGCAGTAACAGTAATTCAAAGCTGGTAGAAAAGATGATCAGACAAAAAAAGAATGAATTCCACAGGAGCTTAACCAGCCTTTGCAGGAAATCTAAGGGTGCACAGATCCATAAAAAACACCATTGACTTTTTACCTGCCAAAATTTGACCTTAAAATGTGAATTATGCAAAGAAAAATGATGGGGCTTACCTTTAGGCCCAAAGGACCGTTCTTTGGGGAGGAATTGGAGTTTCTGAGGCAATTTTTGGTACTACAGATAAAATATCTGGAATTTTGGCCAGAAGAGCAAGGACTCCTCAAACAGGAAATAAGAGACATGTTTTGAATCCCTATTGTGGAACCCAAGCCATGGTAATTCAAACCCATTCCTACTCCTTTTTCAGTAATCAATTCCTTGAAAGAGCTTTTACTTGAATTATTGAAGAAATTTTTGAATAAGCAATTTTTCTCCTTCTACTAAAATCCTATCTTTGAAGTTTTGAAGCAGCATTGGAAAATCTTGCGGATTTTTCATGATCTTCATTGGCTTAATTCTGTTAGTATTTGGGCTGAGGGGCTGCCTCCAAAAGTGGAGGAATTTGTGCAGGGAATTACAGGGAGTGCATGCTATGGATTGGTATATGTGATGGGGGGATACAAAAAGTGGGAATTCCATCCCAACTCTTGCCAAATGACTTTCTTCAAACTATAATGTGACAACTTCAGTTTAAATAGCTTCTGCAGGGGGCAAAAAAATCAGTAATGGTTTATCAGGAAACAATTTTGTGGATTCTACGAGATAAATATTCCACAGAAAGTGAAAATCTCATTGACAAAATGGGAATTAAAGGACCCAAAAGTGACTAAAAGGGAAAATTGACAAAAAAAATAAGTTATTTGACATTTTTTGGAGGAATATGCTCAGTCCATGGATAAAATTATTTTTTAGATAGAGGAGGCATGATTGAGTGTCTCAGGCAAGAAATTTTCAGCGTGCATTCCCATAATAGAATTACTTGCACATGAGGTATCAGTGGAGGGGTAGATGATTGCAGATGCCAAATTAAACAAGGTTCACAATTGGCCAGTCCTGTGAAACACATCTCAAATCTCTCAATTTCTGTTTTTTTTTCAGTTTTGTATAAATTTTCATTGAGAGATTTTCAGAGAGAGCTAGTCTATTAAAAAAGTTGGAAAGTAAGTGCTGGAGTGGTTTTGGAGGGAGGAGTGCAACTAGTTAATCAATAAGTTCAAGAAAATTGTGGGATGGAGGATATTTCTGTGGGTATTTGACCATTCAAAGGGTAGTATTTTGCTTGCAGTTGATTCCAGCAATTTTGGGTCAGGGGGACTATTGACCCAGGAGGAAATAAAAAAAATAAAGGCTGCTGCTCTACAAGTCAGTGACCTTTTCAGTGCTGGTTTTGTGTCATTACCATCCAAAGGTTGAGTTTTTTGGGGTTAAAAATATAGTGAAGCACCTCCAAAATTTGTTGTGGGGTGTGCATTTTGAATTACTGGTGGATGTGGAAGCTTTGTCAAAAATGATCAACTTTCCAAAAAATCCAAATTCTCATATTAATTGATGGGTGGCTTACCTAAAGTTGTTCTGCTTTACATTGGGACATTTTCCTGGGAGAGAATTTAATATTCTTAATGTGTTATCACAGTATCCACAGTTCCAGCAGGAGGAGCCAGGTGTGGATTTTTATTTAGACAGGAAGTGTGTGATTGTGGGGTTAAAAATGGGGGAGAACAGAAAACTATCACTGTGGGATTTTGGTTGCTTTCAGGCCCTAGAAGATCATCTGAAGACTCCTAATTTTAAAGGTAAATTACCACAGTGTTTTTTATGGTGGGTCAGGCAAAGGCTTTCCTGGTTCTTCTACCAAGACATTAAACTTTGTAAGTGGTTTTACCTGCTTCTTCTTATTTTGTTGAAAAGGTGAGAGGATTGGGAGAAGTTTTTGCAGAGCTTGCCAACAAACTGGCACATTGGGTGTACGTCAAGACAATGAGGAGGGTGTGTGTTTCTGGTGGACAGGAATTAATGGGTTTTTTTTTGACTGGGTATTTATTTTTGACTGTTTTCAGTGGGGTAATGTCTGGCTTCCAAGAGAGATGTTCATTTCAAGGGGTAGGATGTGTGGTTCAGATGGGTTTCCCTGGATGTGGTTAAAATTAAGTTGGGTAAGTATGCACATGTACTGGTGGTGAGTTACAATAGTTTGGGTTTGTTGGAGGTGCAGAAATTGGTTAAGATATATTTGGAGAATGTTGGAAAGTTCTTTGAGGATGATCTTTTTTTAAATTATGGGTGTTGATGGTTGATCACAGTAGATTGGGGGCAGATTTATTTGTTAATCTCGAGTGAAAAATGGAGACTTCTGGGGCCAATTTTGGTATATTTAAAGCTTTTTACCCAGAAGTTATAGGGGAAGTGGAGCATGGTCATCAGCCTATAAAGGATGCCCTTGTAAAAATGTGTGGGGAGGATGGTAAGAAGTGTAAGAGAGCACTTCCCACATTCTTTTTTTTAGATAAAATTTTTGTAAAGATAGGGACTGGGTTCTTGTATTACAATCTCCTTTGTGGGCAGGAACCAGTTTTTCCAGTTGACATTGCAATGCTAAATTAATTTTTTGTGGACTGGTGGAAGGTGAAGAAATTTTCCAACCTGGTAGAAGTGATGCAGATTAGCTTTTTCAGAGGAAAAAGTCCATTTGGAAGACAACTAGGTTTTTGAAGAAGGCATTGGGAGCTTCATTTTGGTACTGAGAAAAGAGGTGTGCCAACTTGTTGCAGGACCCATTTGAAAAAGGGGGCCTATTTCTTCTGTATAAATGGATCCTGTAGATGCAGTGGGTTGAACATTTTTTGATTGGCAGAACAGGCTTTACAGAGTGATCAGCCAGTTTCTGGGGGGGAGTTATCATTTGGAGGAGTTGGATGGGGCGCCTTTGAGATGGAAGGCAGCAGCAGCTCACATTAAAATCATTTTCCTATGTTTTTTTGGAGTTTTATTAAATTGAAGAAGCAGGGGATGCAGGGGAATTTGAGGTTGGTAGGGAGGAGGATCCAGGGGGCTTTGCATTTGTTTTTGAGGAGGATCCAGGGGCTTTAAGGTTGGTGGGAGGAGGGCCAGGGGGGCTTTGTGGTTTGTGTGTGATTAATGGAGGATGATTTGGATGAGGGGTTTACTGCAGAGCAGTTTGAGTTACCCATTCTTAGATGGAGCATGAGGCTTCAGGTAAAATCTGGGGAAAAAAATGAATTCAGGGGGGATTTGGGGCTGTTAATTTTCAGAAACAGATGGGTTTATTTGTTTTCTTTCCCCTTTATTTTCTTTTTTTTGGGCAGGGGTTTTACAAGGATCCTTTCCTTGGATGGTCCCTGAATCTGACATCCTTTCTTGTTTTACCTATTCCAAAACAGTTGGATTTCAGAATTCTGCTCTCAACAAGAAATTTAGTCAGAAAGAAATTGCAGGAAGTTAGTGTTTTTTCTAGGGTTAGAAACCGCTCCAGATCAAGGTGTGATTATATTAAAAGAACTACCATATTTAGACCAGTGACACCTTTTGGTGTGATTTTAGGAAAAAAAAACTAAAAAAAAAGAAAACTAAAGGGTAATGTTAAATTCATGGCCCATTGAGCCATGGAAAATACTCAAAATGAGCTGTGTGGCATGCCACACAACCACATTCAAGCCCTGTTTTGTCCCACACAGCTCAAAGAACCGGGGGGCCCACACACCACGGTCCGGGCTTGCGTGGGATGCTGCTGTGGTAAACCAAACCTGTCCTATAGCCATCAGACTCATTTTATATTATTAATTGTTATTCTTTTATCAAATTAAAGTCACGAAATAAATTCCAAACCCCTCATAAACTATACTCTAAACTCAAACCAACCTGAAAAACCCAAATCAAGCACCAGATAAACCCCTTCAACCATATCAATACCTGTCACAAAAACAACCCAAAACCTGGCACAGGCTGGATTATGTCACATGGATTAATGAAAAGTCTTAATTGAATATATAATCAAAAAGATTTTGCTTAAAATAACCACACAACAAAACAACATACCCCATACCAGCAGGACTTAAACCATATCAGTACCAATGTTACACTACAATCAGTACTATGAAAACAAGTTACACTACTTTTCTAGGACCTTCACCACCAGATAAGGCCTCTGAAGCGTCCTCTGAAGCTCTCTGATACTCAGTTTGCCACCATTCCAACCATACAACACACACACATGCACCAACAGAAGTAGGGGCTCATGCAGCCAAGTATATCTCAATTCTCACCAACCAGCAATAACAACTCAGTACACATGACTTTTCTGGAACTTTCACCACCAGATGAGCCCTCTGAAGCATTCTCTCAAGCACTCTGATACTCAGTTTGCCACCATTCCAACCATACAACACACACACATGCACCAACAGAAGTAGGGGCTCATGCAGCCAAGTATATCTCAATTCTCACCAACCAGCAATAACAACTCAGTAAACATGACTTTTCTGGAACTTTCACCATCAGATAAGGCCTCTGAAGCGTCCTCTCAAGCACCCTGATACTCAGTTTTCCACCATTCCAACCATATATCACACATATATGCACCAACAGAAGTAGGGGCTCATGCAGCCAAGTATATCTCAATTCTGACCAACCAGCAATAAAAACTCAGTACAAATGTTTTTTCTGGAACTTTCACAACAAAATAAGCCCTCTGAAGCTTCATCTCAAGCACTCTGATACTCATTTTGCGATCATTCCAAACATAAATCACACAAACATGCACCAACAGAAGTAGGGGCTCATGCAGCCAAGTATATCTCAATTCTCACCAACCGGCAATAACAACTCAGTACACATGACTTTTCTGGAAATTTCACCACCAGATAAGCCCTCTGAAGCGTCCTCTCAAGCACTCTGATACTCAGTTTGCCACCATATCAACCATACAACACCTGCAAGCCACACTCTCAAATTACCCAAGGGGACATGCAGTAAAACAGCATACCTCATATCTCCACAACTAATTACATTGAAAAGGCATGCAGGTAGTTCCTGCAACATTTTATACATGAAAGGGGCTCAGAAGCGTCCTAAGAAACACCCAGCACATGAATTTCCACCACCAAACCCATGCAGGTCACACCATTCAAGCTACCAAAGAGGGCTTGCAGCTGCCAAGCATGTTTCATGCTTTTCCCAACCAGCAAAATTAACTCAAGCTGCAGCCAACTTCTGCATCATTTTTTTATACAAGATAACCACTCAGAAGCGTCCAGATCACACCATTCTTATCTCTTATCTCATATCTTATCCTGACTTTCAAAGATTGAACTAAAAAATACAGTTATCTCTCAGCCTGATTTACATGTTTTATCACCAGAATGATTTCTCTCATGTAACTGTACCCTGCTATGCTTCAACAGTGCAGGTAGAGGCTCAGAACCGCACTCAGGGGAGCCCTTAGCATCCCCTGAGGAAGTATTTTTTGATTTAAGGGGCCTCTTTTGCCCTATCCAAGTTGTCAAGGATGGCTTCTTCCCAGTGTGTGAATTATGGCATCTGCCTGACCAGTTACTCACCTAGTACCCAGTTATAAGTGAACCAGAATCAAGTGAAAAGGAAATAAAGGATCAAAAACAAAATTATCATTGACCATTTGACCCAAATCCTGGTGTTTTTGAAGTAGGGTTCTTGAGAAAGGGCCTGTTATTCAGCACCTATTATTAGAGGGAAAACCCCCTTATTTTTGATTAGTAAATTCATAAAAGAGGAAGAGCACAACAGAAAAACCAACCAAGCCTTTTTCCGCCCAGCTCCCTGTGGGCAAGCCCATCTTTGGTTCCTCCTACTGGTTAAACACCTTTTAGTCAGCCCTCAAATCCTTTAATTGGAATTGGAAAAATGGTCAGAAAAAGTCCAAAAATTCTTGATTATTAATTGGTGGAAGCTTGCCAATAATCCAATCCAACCTGGAATAGTCTTGAAATTCCTAAAAATCTCTATTAATAATTAATCTAGTTCTGATAAGAGACCTATTTTAAGTCTCAAAGAAACAAGCCACTAATTAAAAAAATTATTGTGCAGACTTATTATAGTTCAGAAGGGCAGGCAATTCAAAACCACCTTAGCTTACCTCTATCTATTCAAGAGTAGTAGTAAGCTAAATTCCCCTTTTAGTGTGCCAGCAAGATATTTGCTAAATAATCCCATTATCCCTTGGAGTCTCTACACCGCATGAGTACATTCCAGCCCTGTAGAACTCCACACGGCTTGAATGTAGTTGTGTGGAAACTTCCTGGCCCACACACCACTGTCTGGGCTTTTGTGGAATCCCACATGCCACCAGACCATGGTGAGCCAAAAAAAATAAATAAATAAATAAATAATTGACAAGCCCTAAACTAAAAACACCAAAAAAAACCGGCTCAACTTGTGTTAAGGTGCTCCCATCATAAGGAATAAAATAATCCTTATGATGGAATCAGCCCAACACAAGTTGAAGTGAATTACCATTAAACTCTCATTCAAAACACTCAATATAATGATGTTAACTCAAAAAAATCAACATCATGATGTTCAAAACTTGATAGCCATTTATATCAATGGAACTTTTTAGCTGCATTAGAATTACAATTTATATGAAACCCAATGATGAAATGAAGTCAAACTCTATAATCTCTAGTATGACCTAGAATAAATTTGCAGTTTATCTTTGAGGTGATCAACCCAACCACAGGCTTTTTTAGAAATCAAGGAATGCGGCTTTGGTACAATGGGGGGGATTGGAATCATTTCTCCCTCAAGTACTAATAGAACCCAGTGGTTATTGTTTGAAAAGGAAATATAAATAGGGTCTGATTTATATGTAACACCATCTTCATTCAAGTATAAGAACAACACAACTCCAATGAAATGAAACATATAGGTCTGGTGTATTTGTCTGCTAATATTTGTCCCATATCTAGTTTAGCCAACCATTTTGAAGAGGGAGTCTGTCATAACCACAGTTTGACTAAGTCTCCTCAGCCTCACTCAGCCCTCAGCAAATCCCAGTCCAGCTCAATCAAACTCTACTGCTGAATATCCTGAAGTATCCCCCTGCATATCCTGCAGCCTTTAGGTAATCTCCCAGGCATACCCTCTACCTCTCTGTGGCTTGGTGCATCCTCATTTCTCCTTCAAATCTATCTAGCATGAGAAGTACATACATTAAACCCATAGTACATACTCCTGGCTGGAAAACCCATACTCCAGTTCAGTACATGACCTTCCTGGACAGTCCCATTACTCAACCTGTCAATCTGCAACCTCCAACCCAATTGGTCCACATGTAATGCCATGGGCCTCCCAGCCAGCACCAGTCATCCAATACGCAAGGCCTCCTCTCAGCTCTCACATATACTGGCCTCTCTTCTCATCTTGGACTAATTCCCCCAAGGAATTAGTATACTACTTCTTATTGGTTAGTCCCTCATCCAATAGGTTTCATCTCAGCACAAGAAAGCCAACCAGCCTTCCTTACTCATCTCACCTATCCCTCTGGTGTTACTCTTACAGGATTCCCTCATCACAATCCTTCAGAGCCTTACTCCTGGATTCTTCTCCTCATCATTGTCCTTACTCTACATCTCTTTTTCATATGCAATCAATCTCTTTATCTCTATCATGAGTTCTGTGAGCAGTAGTGCCTGTGCCTTCAGCCCCTTGCACGCCAGGGGCAGTTGTGACATTATACTAATTCCTTCCCCTTGATTACTATCCACCTCTATGTTCCAATAGACCCATTCCATCTATCCGCAACCATTCCATCTCCTGGACAACACTACCTACAATATTTGTGGATGTGAGTGGAATAGAGCTAAACAGTGTGTGGCCTCCGCGTTTCCAAAGGTACATCCTGCGGAATTTGTCTGTCTCAACCCCTCTTCTGGAATTGGCCCTTAAACAACATTTTGACGGCGACTTTGACCTTTGACTTCAAAACTTCAACTTTGACCTTTGACTTCGACGCTTTGACTTTGACCTTTGACTTTGACACTTTGACCTCGACCTTCATCTTTGACACTTCAACTTCAACACTTTGACTTCAACCTTCAACTTCAACACTTTGACTTTGAAGGCACGTTTTTCAAGTTCAAGACTTTTTCTTGCGGCCAAATTCTCTCCCTCATCTTCTCTGGGTATTTTCTTGGGTCACTCCCCTATGGCATACTTGGAAACCATGCCTCCTCAACGTGCAAGACTTTCCATCATCACCAGTCCACATCTTACTAGGGCAGCCCAAGGAAGTGGCGCTACCATAGAAATACAAGACCACAATCAATCTACTCCTCAAGCCTGTGGACAAGGGAGGACCTTTTCCAACCTCCCTGCACCAGCTTCCAACACCATGGACACTGGTATCCTTCCTCCAGCTCCTCCAAGAGCTTCTCTGTCCCCTGCTCCTCCTGTTGTCAGACCGTTTATTAATCAAGTGATTGGTCAATATCCCCAAGCAGGTTATGGATTGGACTCCCCATTGTACAAGCCCAGCCTAATTCCTCTCCCTGAGGATTTGGAAGAGGAGGAAGAAAGCAAGGACTCAGGTTTTGACTTGAGGATCCTTAGCAACCTTAACTCACCAACCTCTGGACCTCAGGAAGAAGCTTCTCAACCTTCCGCTTCCACTGCAACCCCAGCTCCTCCAAGTCAACCTCCTCAACCTACAACGGTGGACCCTACTCTCCTAGCCTTGCTTCAAACCATGACTTCAGCAGTGGCCAAACTCTCTCAACCCCCAACAACTAGTACTTCCCACTCAGGAACCTTCAAAGGCCCATTGATGAACCCGCCAGACAAATTTGAAGGCAATAACCCTACCAAGCTCATACCATTCCTACAAGCTTGTGAACTCATCTTTGCAAACAACAAAGGGACCTTCCGTGTGGATTGAAGGAAAGTTCTGTTTGCTGTCTCCTACCTCACTGGGAACGCAAACTGTTGGATTCAACCCTACTTGGCTCATCTCACCAATCAAGAGCCCTCATTCCTGCTCAACTCCTGGCAACACTTCACAGAAAAACTTCATACTCTCTTTGGTGATCCTCTGGAAACGGCCAAGGCAGAGAAGGAAATTGTGAATTTGAAGATGAAGGACTCTGGATATGCCTCAACCCACATCACGGAATTTTGTTCCCTTATGACAAAATTCTCTGGATGGGGGGATAGAGCCTTCTACTTCCACTTCCTCCAAAGCCTCCCTGCCCAACTTCTGGATCAATTAGCCGGCTATGATGGTTCTGTAGACACCCTTCAAGACCTAATGGATGTAGTGTTGGATTAAGATACCAGGTACCACAAACAAGTCAAGGAGAAGTCTTCCCATTCAAGCCACCTTAAACAGCAAAATTCCTCTCAATCCCAAGCCAATTCTTCCCAGTCTGACAAGGGCAAAGGTAAGTCCAAGAAGAAAGACAAATCTGCAAAGAAACAATCCTCTCAAACCAAACCTACCTTGGACTTAGGTCCTGATGGCAAGCTCAAGGCTGAAGAAAAGGCAAGAAGGGAGAAGGAGGGACTATGTATTTATTGTGCAGGGAAGCACAAGAAGGACGACTGCAAAAAGAAGCCTGTCTCCAACACCAACTCTTCCTCTACCTCCAAGCCAAAAAACAATTAGGTGGTTTTCCTGCTGTACTCCAGGATTATCACCCTAATGACGTTAGGGTACAAAAGATACAAAAAGACTACTCTGACCAACTTTCCAAAGGCTTACATTTTATTCTTTTTCACCAGGACTTGAGTTATAGTGTATTGATTGATTCAGGTGCTACTCAATCTGTAATGGCTAAAACCATGGTTCTAAAGTTTTCATTGCAGCCCATACCTCTGGGAAAACCTATGCCTCTTTTCAATTTCAGTCCAAATGAGTCACCCTCTCAACTAATTTCCCACAAGGCAACTTGGGTGGTCTCTCTTCCTTCTTTTCCTAGCTTTGAATGGGAATTCCTCCTTGTTGACGCACCATTCTCAGAAGACCTCATCCTGGGAATTGACTTCCTTCACCACTGGAATCCTGAAGTAAACTGGAGAATGGGGCTGATCACCCCAAGACACCAGCCTGCTGGCAATTTTTCCTCCCAATCTGTTGAACTCAACATGGCCAACCTACCTACAACTGGTTCCTCTCCCACTCTGCCTCTGGCACTGCAGTCCATTTCACTCCCCTTCACTTCAGAACCCTTGCATCCTCAACACCCCATCCAATTTCCATCGAGTTCAATGATTTCCCATCTTGCTTGGATATTCACTGATCCCTTGACCATTCCTTTGGAGGAGGAACCTAGAGATTCATCCTTGCATATCATGCAATTGGTTACCTCTCCTAAAATTTCTGATACTCCCCATAAGAACGCTTCAGCTGACTGGGACAAGTTTGACATTGACAAAGATCCTGAAGAAATAGAAACTGTTTTGGAAAAAGTTCCTGCTGATTACCATTCTTTTCTAGATGTTTTCTCCATGGTTAAAGCAGATCAACTCCCTCCTCACCGCGCTTAAAATCACCACATTGAACTGGAAGGCCCACTCCCTCCAGTTGGGCCCATCTATTCCCTATCCCAAGGTGAAAAGGCAACCCTACAAGCCTACATAGCAGAGAATGTAGAGAAAGGTTTCATCCGCTCCAGCACTTTAAGCACTGGAGCACCTGTTCTTTTTTTTAAAAAGAAGGATGGGAGTTTGCGGTTGTGTGTTGAGTACCGCAAGCTTAACGCTGTCACCAGGAAGAACCGTTGCCCGCTTCCTCCAATGACTTTCTTACTGGCTGTCCTCTCAGGTTCTTCCATCTTCACCAAAATCGACCTCAGAGGCGCCTACAATCTATTGCGCATCAAGGAAGGAGATCAACACCTAAAAGAATTCAGATCTCAGTTTGGAAGCTATGAATACCTTGTCATGCCCTTTGGACTGACCAATACCCCAGCTTCTTTCCAAAATCTTATAAATGACATCCTTGCTGATCTCCTCACAGTTTATGAGGTGGTTTACCTTGACAATATCCTCATTTTCTCAAAAAACTTACAGGAACACATCCCTCATGTGTGTGAAGTACTGGCCAGGCTCAGAAAACACAAGTTATATGCAAAAGCCTCCAAATGCGACTTCCATGCACCTTCTGTAGACTATCTGGGCTATGTGGTCTCAGGGGATGGGATCTTTATGGAGAACAACAAAGTCAAGACCATCCTTACCTGGCCTACTCCTACAAACAGGAAGGCTTTGAAATCTTTCCTTGGGCTTTCTAACTTCTATTTCAGGTTCATAAAGAACTACTCCAAACAGGTCTCCCACCTCACCTCTATTGCTGGAAACAGCTCCCCCTTCAACCTCACTCCTGAAGCCTTGCAACAATTTGAAAACATAAAGAAAGCTTTTACCCAAGCTCCAGTCCTTCGCCATTTTGATCACCTCCTGAGAACCTATGTTGAGACTGATGCCAGTGACTATGCCCTGGGTGCAGTCCTGCACCAGGTTACTGCTGATAACACTAAACACCCTATTGCTTTTGACAGCAGGAAAATGTCCAGTGCTGAACTCAACTATGAAATCCATGACAAAGAGCTCCTTGCTATTGTTTTTTCCCTGCAGCAATGGAGGTCCTACCTCTTGAGCATTATTGACCCTTTTGAAGTGCTAACTGATCATGCCTCTTTAAAGTATTTTATGTCTTCCAAGGTCCTTACTCAAAGACAGGGCCGTTGGGCAGAATTCCTCTCTGAATTCAATTTTCTGATCACTTAAAGGCCTGGAAAACTTTCAACCATCCCATATATCCTGTCACGTTGGGAAAACGTGTATCCAGCGGGGGGAACACCATATTCTGAAAAGAATCCTGGGAATTTTCAACAGCTTCTGAAACAAAATGAAGTTGAAACTTCCAAACTCTTTTTCCTTTCTGCTAATAAACTTGACAATCAACTGAGTGAATTGACTTCTGGTCAACAAGCTGACAAGTTATTTCAGGGCATCATTAAAAGATTGAATAATAATGAAGAAGTAACTGATTAATCCTTAGACCCCTTTAGTGGCTTACTCCTGTTTCAGGGTAAAGTGGTCATACCTGACCAAGCTAACCATCTTAAACAAAAAATACTCTATCAAAGACATGATTCTCCTCTTGCAGGTCACCCTGGCCAACAGAAGACTCTCAACCTCATCAAGAGATCTTTCTCCTGGAATGGAATGTCAAAGGATGTCAAGAACTATGTTTCAGCCTGCTACCTTTGCAACAGAAACAAGGAAAGGCATGAAAAGAAACTAGGACTTCTCAAAGCTCTTCCAATTCCTGATGGTCCTTGGACCTCACTCTCTATGGACTTCATCTCTCAACTCCCTCTCTCCAATGGATTTGATTCTATCCTTGTTGTGGTGGACTGTTTCTCTAAGATGGCCCTCTTCATTAAAACAACTGGTACACTGACTGCAGTAGAACTTTCCAACCTTTTCATCAGTCATGTATTCTCCAAACATGGCCTACCTTCTGGAATCATAAGTGACCAAGGCTCCTTATTCATTTCTTCTTTCTGGAAAACACTTTGTGAAAAATTACAGATCCAAAGGAATCTCTCCACAGCCTACAATCCTGAAACAGATGGTCAAACTGAAATAGTCAACCAAGTACTAGAACAATACCTCAGAATGTATATCAGTTATCATCAGGACAACTGGGATACTTGGCTCCCTTTGGCAAAATTTGCTTACAACAACAGTGTCCATACTTCTACCCAGCAATCACCCTTCTTTACCCTCTATGGAAGGCACCCAAGCTTTGAATTCCTGCATGTGTTGGACAACCAACCTGTCAGTCACTACCTGGACCAGATTCAGAAGAACCAGATCCAACTAAAGAAAGAATTAAAAGAGTCTATGGATAAGTATAAGTACTATGCTGACCTTAATAGAAAAGACATTCCGAAAGGTATTGCTCCTAAGAATAAAGTTTGGTTATCTGCAAAGAATATCAATACTAACAGACCTTCCAAGAAGCTCTCTGAGCTTTGGTTGGGTCCTTTTCTCATTATCAAATGTATAGGATCTCATTCCTTCAAAATCCAACTCCCTGATCAATGGTCCTCCATCCACCCTGTCTTTCATGCTTCCCTTCTCAAACCCTACTCCTCAGACCCAGACTCTCCTAACCATCATCCACCCCCAGAACCAGTGGAAATTGATGGCCAGGAAGAGTGGGAAGTGTCTCAAATCCTGGACTCCAAGATTAAACATGGAAAACTCCTCTATTTATTCAAGTGGAAAGTTTTTTTAGAAGACTCTGAAAGAACCTCTTGGGAACCAGTAGCCAATCTCACCAACTGATCAGCCCTTCTCCACAACTTCCACTCACTCTATCCTTCCAAACCCAAACCCTCATAATGGCCACTCTTTCCCCCAAGAAACTCCATCCCTGTACTTTTTGATTCCTCCATAATTATAAAATTCACTCTCCCAAAACAATAAACCAAATCAAGTCTCTTGCCATTCCATCCATCTACATAAAGAAAACAAAAACAAATTTCTATCTACCATTCCCTTTCAATCTTATCAGTCAAATCAGTAATTTTAGCTACCCAAACACTAGCCAATTTTATTTTCCTTCCCTCATATTCCTCATTATCTTTAGCAGTAGCTCCCAACTCATATGTTACACCAGAAAAAGATAAAAAATCCTCTAGCTCTTCCAACACTTCCTTTTTTGCCTCCTTCTTTTCCTTCTTCTTCTCCAATTCTTCCCCATTATTCAAACTTCATCCAAAAATAGCATTGCTCCTGGAATCCTTTGAAAACCTCCCAAGACGCCTTTCAATCTCCTTCAAGTCCCCCACTGGATCATCTTCAATGGCATCCATGTGTCCAACTACCTTCCCTCCAGAGCAAGCATAAAAACCAATATCCCCCTGGGTCACCTTCCTATATCCATCTATCACTCCATCCTTAGCAAGTAACCTCCCAACCAACTCTCCAACAGACTGAGGGCCAGGGGAATCATCCTCCAATCCTATAACTTCCTTACCCTTCCCCTTGTCCTGCTCCACTCCACCTCTTTCCCTTTCCATGCCTTCTGTTTCCTCTTCTTCTTCTCCCTCTTCTTCTTCTTCCTCTCCTTCTTCCTCTTCTTCTTCCTCTTCTTCTTCTTCCTCTCCTTCTTCCTCTTCTTCTTCCTCTTCTTCTTTGTCTTCTTCTTCTTCACCATTGTCAGGCTCCCCAGGAGCATCTTCATCCTTGTCCTCCTCTCGCCCTGCTTTGACACCCTCTTTGACTTCAACTTTGACGGGTTTGACTTTGACTTTGATAGAGGCGGCGGCGGAGTTTCGGGCGGGCGGCTCTCTGGTGATTCAAACCACCTTCAAACTTCAAGCTTCGACGTCTCTTTGATGCTTTGACACCTCTTCAATCCCCTCTCCGCTACTTTGACCATGCTTTGACCGGATCACCACTGCTTTGACAGTCCTTCTATGTGGCTCCATCACCTTGACCACATTGCGTCAAACTTTGACAGGTTTGACCCCGGACCTTTGAACCTTGGCCGCTCCGACCTTTGATTGTCAAACTTTGACGGCACCAACCTTTGACCGCCAAACTTTGACAGGTTTGACCTTCAACTGTCAAACTTCGACGGATTTGATTTGACCTTTTTGAACTTTGACCGGTTTGAAGGCTTTTTGGCTTGCTTCAACCACTTTGATGGTGGTTTGATTGGCTTTGACAGGGTCGGCCTGGCTTTGACAAAGGTTTGATTGGCCCCTTATGCCCTTGGAGTCCGCAATCAAACTAATCAAAGATGAATAAGGGGTCCCCCAGCGCACTTCCATCGCGTTTGAACTGGCTGCTTCCTTCTTCGACGTACCTTCCAACGCCAGATGTCCTTTCCTCCTCAACTCCGTTTGGCGCTACTCCATTCTTTTCATCTTCTCCTTCAGAGCCTCAACTACAATTTTACGACCACGGGCTGGAGTCAGCCTGTCTGAACAACCTAAATCCAAAGAAACACTCACCGTCCAAAGCCCCTACCCTGCTCTCCACGCCTAGCGACACGCTTGAATTGTCCAGCGCCTCCTTCACTTCAAACTTGGGAGAAGACTGATCCCTCACCCAAAAAACGAGTCCTAGAACCTTCCTTCCGGCATCGTGGGCTCCAGAACAGGGCCTTTTGTAGCGTTGGAAATACTTGCACTTCCCAGACTTGGGAGTTATGCTGGTGATACAAACCTTGTTGGTTTCTGCACACCTTGAACATGGAGGGTAGTACTGGTTGACAGGGTAATAGCCGTTGGTGAATTCCATACTGAATGAGGGGGTGGATGATCTATTATAAGATGAAATTGATGGACAGGAACCAGGTGGTGATGGTGATGGATATGGTGAAGGGAAAGACAGCATGGGCATGGTGAAGATCTCAACCTGATTCTCACCTCTCCTTATGGGTATCAGGAGCTACCCCTTCCTCTTCTGGGGGGGTACTTTCATAACCACAGTTTGACTAAGTCTCCTCAGCCTCACTCAGCCCTTAGCCCATCTCAGTCCAGCTCAATCACACTCTACTTCTGAATATCCTGAAGTATCCCCCTGCATATCCTGCAGCCTTTAGGTAATCTCCCAGGCATACCCTCTACCTCTCTGTGGCTTGGTGCATCCTCATCTCTCCTTTAACTCTATCTAGCATGAGAAGTACATACAGTAAACCCATAGTACATACTCCTGGCTGGACAACCCATACTCCAGTTCATTACATGACCTTCCTGGACAGGCCCATTACTCAACCTTTCAATCTGCAACCTCCAACCCAATTGGTCCACATGTAATGCCATGGGCCTCCCAGCCCAGCACCAGTCATCCAATCCTCAAGGCTTCCTCTCAGCTCTCACATATACTGGCCTCTCTTCTCCTCTTGGACTAATTCCCCCAAGGAATTAGTATACTACTTCTTATTGGTTAGTCCTGTTGGATTTCTGGGAGATTGAAGAAGAATAAAAGAACTTCAAGAGGGCTGAATGACAAGGAATTAGCTAAAAGTAGAAAAGAGATTAAAAGAAGAAGAAACAAAAAAAAGAGAAAATGAGAAAACAATAAGAAACAAACATCAAGACAAAAGATTCTGAGAGAGTTGATCTTGAGTAGGATTGACGTGAACTTGAGTGGTTTTTTGGTTAGTTGAGTAGTTGTAGATCTTTAAGAAGATGGAATTGACATGAGTTATTTGAAGAGGAAATTGCAGAAGTTGAGACCACAGGGTGAACATTCTTACCAGACAGAATCTTGTATGGTTGAGGTTGATTGAGAGAGATGAGTTGAGAATGAGGAACAAAGGAATAGTGGCATGAATAAGAAGGATAGGAAACTGATGAAGGAGAATGTGAAGGAGAATAAAAAGACGGAAGAAGAATCTTGAAAGGAATCAAGAAGGACCAGTGAGAGGGTCCGCTAATCAAAGAATTGAGCGGGACCTCTTGTGTGAGCTTAGGTTTAGTGACATGGGTGTGACAGTGCAATGAGATGAAGTGAGGAGCGCGCTGAAACTTTGAAAAAGAGAAAAATGAAGAAAAAGAAGGAAAGGAAAACTTAAAAGAAGATGAAGAAATAAGTAATTTGGATAGACTATGTCTTTAACATTCAACAAGTCCCTCATCCAATAGGTGTCATCTCAGCACAAGAAAACCAACCATCCTACCTTACTCATCTCACCTATCCCTCTGGTGTTACTCTTACAGGATTCCCTCATCACAATCCTTCAGAGCCTTACTCCTGGATTCTTCTCCTCATCATTGTCCTTACTCTACATCTCTTATTCATATGCAATCAATCTCTTTATCTCTATCCTGAGTTCTGTGAGCAGTAGTGCCTGTGCCTTCAGCCCCTTGCACGCCAGGGGCAGTTGTGACAGAGTCTTTTGATTGATGTCTTCAACATCAAGACTTTGTTTAATATTTTCTACCTCTTTTGCACCATCAAGCATCTTAATGTAGCATGCTTTATGTTTCTTTAATTTTTGAATGATTTTCTTTCTCACTTTAAACCATCCACATTCATAGTAATCAAGAGATTTTTCAATGAATCTAAATCCGCAATTCCCATCTCCAATTGGATCCCAAACTTCACCCAAGAGCTTATGGAATTTCTGGGGTATTTGATTGAGGTATTTCACATTTGGTTCCTATCATCAAAACTAACTTATTATTCATTTCTTTAATGACATCAATGAAATGAATACTCACCAAAGATGAGCTTCTGGTTGAGCTTTGCTGCACGTTGTCTTCCTCTGAAGAGGATTATGATTCCAAATTTAGTGATCCCAATTCACTTTCATTCTCTTCCTCTGAACTATGAAATTCAGATTCTGATCCTGCTAACTTTGACTAACAATTCATGATTAGTTAGTTAGTTCATTAAACCCAAAAAATGAACCTTTTCCAAAAGAAAAGACTTAAAATCTTTCTTCTTTTCTTATATGGCAGCCTTCCAGTCCTATTTTCCCGCTTGAGTTGTTTTTCAAAATGCTCAAACCAAGATGGTTCTCTCCGCGTATCTGTCAATTTTGGCCATCCCCTACTTGATTGTAAGACTTTAGGTTCAATTCTTGGCTTCAACCAATATTTTGGAATCTTCCAAATGATATAATTCAATAGGGTGCCTTGTTCATGATCTGGAGATTCCAAGATCATTGCATTCACTTTTTCATTTAATTGAGGAATTCTGAGCATTTTGTCCATCTTGCACTTCAAAAATTGAAAATGAACAAAATTAGTGAATTGTTAATAATTAATCAAAAAGCATTAATCAAAAAGCATTAATCAAAAAGCATTAATCAAAAAGCATTAATCAAAAAGCATCAATCAAAAAGCATTAATCAAAAAGCATTGATCTAAAAAGCATTAATAAAAAAGCATTAATCAAAAAGCATTAATCACATAGTGATTTTAACAATCCAACTTAAGCCAACTTACAGAACCAGAAATTTAAGGCTCATAGTCCAACCTCCACTGAGGATGAACATCTTTGGGTACCACAGATCTTCTGAATGATATATGGTCACCTATTTGGTGGGAACAGGGTAAACCCATAGTCTTGGAGTATGACTTGGTGCACACTTTGCCATCATGATCACATTTGAACTTCTCAAATTGTTCCCTCAGAAGCTGAATTGCCTCAAAAGAAAATTTATATCCCAATGGTAATAGTTCAGGTGGGAGAACTGTCCCTAACTTAATTTGAGAGTTGTGTAGTGATACATGAACCAATTTAATTTGATTCAAAACTGTTCTTTCAAGGTTTTTCCAAACATCCAATAGGTTTCCCAACAAGTTTGCAAGGAATTGTTTGAGAGTGGCATAGGCCCCTTCAACCCAAGAAGTTTTTTTGTTTCCAAAATCTGGGTTTATACAAGTCCACACTGTTAAAAACATCTCTTTGATAGGGAAAATTTTATTTTCCATATACTCAAGCACATCCTCATATTCTTTCAAGAATTACTATACAATTCAAAAGGTCAGAACCCAAAACTAGGAAGAATAAGAAGCAGTGATTTGGACCTACTCAGATTTTGGCATCATTGAACTCTGCCTCCTCCTTGGTCTTTGAGGCCCCCTACTTTTCCCATAGATTCATAAAGCTTTTCCATCCTTCAATTTCATTAACAACTTGCCCTTTACAGTTTGCTTGTATGTTTTTATCCAATTTCCAAGTGAAACATTTTCTTGATGACTCTGGGAAACTAGATTCAATTGCACAAATCAGAGCTTTTTCACGGTTCATCACAAAGACTTTTGGAAGTCTCTCAGGATCATAAGCCAACTTCTTTAATGAATTTTTAGACCAACTGTAGAACTCAAATGTTTCTTTTGTTATTAAATGATAAAATTCAATCTTGAATTCACTAGAAGTTAATGAGTGAATGTAGAACCAGAAACTAATTTCATCAAGTTAGAATAAGAGTGAAAGATGAAGAACAAGAAAGAAACAAAATTCCCTACCCAAGTAGTGGAAATGACACAGGCTGATGGATACTCCAATAAACAGAAAGCCATAAAAAATTCCTTGGATAACAGAACTGTGTAATCTGACAATAGTGAGAGTGGATTAGAAATATGAGTGACAGGGAAAAGGAAGAAAGAAAACAGTTTGTGATTGCACCAAATTACTAGGAGATCACTTTGAAGACCAGACTTCTACACTTGCTTCTAGTTCTTGATTGAGGATGACAAAGAAATATAAAAATAAAGTGAGAGTTGGGTGGGAGAAAGAAGTCCACAAGAGAGAGAGACTTGACTAAGTATTTATGGTGTTAACTATCACAGATGCAAACATGGCTTCATGTGCGTATGCAAAAAAGAACTAATCCTGCCCGCGCGTAATGGTGTACTTTAGCTGACTCCTGCGTGTACCACTCTCTAGAATAAGTGATTAAAGAAATAAGAAAAAATAAAATAAAATAAATAAGAAAATAAAAAGAAAAAAAGAAAAAAGAAAAAAGAAAAAAGAAAAAAGAAAAAAGAAAAAAGAAAAAAGAAAAAAGAAAAAAGAAAAAAGATAAAAGATAAAAGAAAAAAGAAAAAAGAAAAAAGAAAAAAGAAAAAAGAAAAAAGAAAAAAGAAAAAAGAAAAAAGAAAAAAGAAAAAAGAAAAAAGAAAAAAGAAAAAAGAAAAAAGAAAAAAGAAAAAAGAAAAAAGAAAAAAGAAAAAAGAAAAAAGAAAAAAGAAAAAAGAAAAAAGAAAAAAGAAAAAAGAAAAAAGAAAAAAGAAAAAAGAAAAAAGAAAAAAGAAAAAAGAAAAAAGAAAAAAGAAAAAAGAAAAAAGAAAAAAGAAAAAAGAAAAAAGAAAAAAGAAAAAAGAAAAAAGAAAAAAGAAAAAAGAAAAAAGAAAAAAGAAAAAAGAAAAAAGAAAAAAGAAAAAAGAAAAAAGAAAAAAGAAAAAAGAAAAAAGAAAAAAGAAAAAAGAAAAAAGAAAAAAGAAAAAAGAAAAAAGAAAAAAGAAAAAAGAAAAAAGAAAAAAGAAAAAAGAAAAAAGAAAAAAGAAAAAAGAAAAAAGAAAAAAGAAAAAAGAAAAAAGAAAAAAGAAAAAAGAAAAAAGAAAAAAGAAAAAAGAAAAAAGAAAAAAGAAAAAAGAAAAAAGAAAAAAGAAAAAAGAAAAAAGAAAAAAGAAAAAAGAAAAAAGAAAAAAGAAAAAAGAAAAAAGAAAAAAGAAAAAAGAAAAAAGAAAAAAGAAAAAAGAAAAAAGAAAAAAGAAAAAAGAAAAAAGAAAAAAGAAAAAAGAAAAAAGAAAAAAGAAAAAAGAAAAAAGAAAAAAGAAAAAAGAAAAAAGAAAAAAGAAAAAAGAAAACAATGAATGCTTATAGCATTCCCAATGAGTTCCAACACCCCCCCCCCCCCTTCCTATGATTTGGAGCGATCAAGATTTAAGACATCTAGTTTTCAGTAGATCTAGACTGGATATGTTTGAAGCCTTTTTCAGCAAGTTGGCGACCATCAAATTGGATGTGATTAGCATGACACAAATACTGTTGGCAGAAATTTGGTCACATAACCACTTCAGCTTCATGTTGATGTATTTTGTTTTTGAATTGGACCCAAAATGGTGTAGTTTTTCAACAAGTCCTTTGTTGTCCACTTAGAAGTTCAATGGACAACTGCTTGATTCATGCCAAAGGTCCTGTATTACCAATTCAATCCAAATTGATTCCTGCGCGCCATCAATCAAAGCATTCAACTCTGCCTCCATGGAAGAGAGAGAAATATTGCATTGCTTCCTGATTTTCCAGGCAATGGGAGCGGATTTCCAGAAGACCATGTAACCCGTTTGAGACTTTCTTATATGTGGATCATCCGCCCAGGTGGAATCAGTAAACATTTTCAAGGGTTCATCTCCCTGTGGATTTAGATTCAAGGAAAGGTGGAGAGTTCCCACCAGATGCTTCCCTCCTGTGCGAAATGCCCGGATTCTGGTTGAACTGAGATAAGATCAATGCTGATGCATAGATATCCGGTTGGGTGTGACAGGCCAAGTAATTGAGTAGGCCGGTGAATTTTCTAAAGTTCAATCCCAGTTTTTGAAACTTGACCTGTTCGTCATTAGTAGCCGGAAGTAATTGAATACCAGGCATCATAGGGGTTAGCACCGGTTTTACATTTGTGAGTTTCAGTTCCTTGAGGGTCTTTCAAATAAGCTTGGATTGATCCAACAAGATTGACCTTACCCGCCAAGTGTACTCCATCCCCCAAATAGTATCAGGTGGATGAGCTGATGAAAGCGGAAATGGTAATATAAACTCTTCTTCAAATCAGTCAACGTCCCCTGCTACAAATAAATCCTCCAAGTGGAAGAAAAAAAAGACATGTCTTGTCTTGTGAACATACAGGCATGGATCCGCAACAGACTGAATCAGTCCAATGCTTTCCAGCCAGGAGGTGAGGTTTTTATACCAGTTTGAAGGCGCTTGTTGTAGACTGTATAATTATTTTGTTAATGTTAAGAATTTGGAGGATTGTGAGCTCTCCTTTGGTGTAAGAATATAGATTTCTTCTTCCAGTGGAGCAAATAGAAAGGCCGCATTTACATCAAACTGGCGTATCTCAAGGTTATGATCCAAGCTGCACAGTAGAAGAAGTAGGAGTGTTTTGAACTTCCCGGTGGGAGCGTAGGTCTTGCTAAAGTCCACTCCCGGTGTTTTAAGGTTGCCCATGATGCACAATCAAGACTTGAGTTTTTTGGGAGAGAGACTGGTTGCTGGTTTGACCCTATCAACCCACATGGTTCTAAGAAAGTGAGTGAGTTAAATTTCAGAGTCTTCCCAAACATTTTTCAATTCAATCTCATCCAAATTGACTTTCTGCTCAGCACTCCAGTCAGAGCTTTTCTTACTGACAATAGAAGTGTAAGAATACTTTTGAGGTTTGATGGAACGTGTTTGCTCACGCAAGTTGTAAACCAGAGTGTTCATTTGATTGGAAATTCTTTCTACTTTGCTGGGGACCTCTTCAGGGTTTGGCAACAATTCAAGAGCATTTTCAACAGCAGAGAATTTGTTATTGGCCTCAGGAAGAGAATCAGATACGTTCAAATTGGACTTGTTTTGGTGATCAGTTGAGTCATTGTTTGGATGAGAGAGGTTGTTGCACCAATTACCCACATTGATGCCAGTGTCACTGGATAACTTCTTGAGGTTGGTTTCAAAATCAAGCAGGGTAATATGTTTTGTGTCAATAACTTTATGATCTGTTGTAAGTACTTTATATGATAGTAGGTCATCATTGTACCCAGTGAGCCTTCCACATGATCCTTGAGGCTCCAACTTGGAAAATGCCATTTTGTCTTTATAAATAAATGTTAACCAATTGCCTATAGGATGAAGGTAATTAATGCTTAGTTTCTTTCCTTTGAAGAGTTCATATGGCAATTTCTTTGATTTATGCAAAGGTATTTGATTGAGAGCGAGAGCGCACAATTTGATGATAACATTTCATAGAATTTTATTCAACTTAGAATCAAAAAGAACAGTTCTAAGAGATTCCAGAATGAGTTGATTAAACCATTCCGCAAGTCCATTTTGTTGGGGTGAATAGCCATTTGAGAAGGTTTGTCAAATATTTTTTTTGGCGCAGTATTTCAAAAGAGTTGAATTCCAGAATTCTGTGCCTCAATCCAAATGCAGAATCATAGGGGTTTAATTGAATCTTTTTGATTCAACATTGATGAGAAAAGGAAGAACACTTGCTACATCACTTTTTTTTTTAATTGGAATAGCCGTAAAAAATCTTGTGCAGCTATCAACTATAGTCAAGAAGTATGCATCACCACTTGCACTCAGAGGATAAATAGGTCCAACTAGGTTGCAATGCAGTTCTTGGAATGGTCTCTTGGCATGGACATGTTTGTTTTTGAAAGGAGTCTTTGAAATTTTGCTGATAGCACAGGCCTCACACGTGCTGCTTTTCTTTATTGGAATACCCAATTTTTGACGTATTCTGCTATAGCTTGCATGTCCACGGGACTTGCGCAAAATTTAATCACAACTGAGATAGGAGAATGCATTACTTTTTCCATTATCAAAATTAATAACTGGAATATTACATTCATAATGGCTGCTTTTCTTCCAGTTCTCCTTCTCAATGACAAGTTGATCCTTTTCAAAAGTAAAATTGATCCCATCCTGCAAAAGTGAACGCATAGATAACAGATTGGCCGTCAAACTTGGTGAATACAACACGTTAGAGACAAGAATTTCATTCCCTTGGTTGTCTTGCAACTTTAGAAATCCAATTCCCTTGTATTCCAGAGAATTCCTTCCCAAACTGGTCAAGATATAACCGGTCAACAATTGATCTAGGTGAGAGAGATACTTAGTGTCAGATACAATGTGACTTGATGATCCTGAATCCACCACAAATGCATTTGGAAGAAACAGAGAGCTTGTGTGAAAGGAGCTAACAGAGGTGACCTCAGCGTTAGATTTGGAACCTCCAGACTTCTTCTTCCTTGGGAATGTTGGTCTGGCATGTGGGTATAGCTTCCAACATCTACCTTCTGGATTACTAGCCTTTGGATTATGCCATTTATTGTCACAAGCCTTGAAACTAGAGCCAAGAAAGGAAACTGAATTGGTGCTTTCCTCAAATTTATTCAAATCTGCATATTTATTTAGGAACCTATTCTTGTTAAACATTTGGAGATGATTGAGTACCTGATTGGGTGTGATCTTTTTATCCAAGTGCCTAATCTGTTGAACTACTGTATCCATGTTAGAAGGTAGTTTTTCTCATATTAGATAGGCAATGATGTCAGTTGGTAGGTCAAATCCCACATTGTGTAAACGCAAGATAGAAGTCTTAGTTTCAGTGATGAATCCGGGAATGTTTGCTGGAGAGAAAGGGGCTCAAAGAAATTCTTTGAAGATCCTGGCTTGATTAAAAGTGTGATTGGAAGCAAAATACTTGTTCATATCTGCCCAGATTTGGTGGGAATCCTTCTTGTTTTCTGGCATGATTATGTTGGCCTGTATAGTGGTATCAAGTTTGGATGTGAGTATGGTTTAAATTCTTACATTCTTGATATGAGACAGCATGATTGGATTCCAATTGGCATCTCAATTTTTCTTTGTGAGTTTGGAGTACAGGTCCCCTTGCAAATCCATCATGTTTACAACTTGATTTTGCCAGACCAAAAAGTTATCAGATGTAAGTAAGGGAATCGCCTCTATGTCCATTTTTAGTATGGTGGCTGTTAGTAAGTTGGTCATCTTGGTTTCTGGTTAGTGAATATTTCTGTTAGTTTTGACTGTTAATTGTAATAAAGTTCAATCTTGATTCCACTAGAAGTTTATGAGTGAATGTAAAACCAGAAACTAATTTCATCAAGTTAGAATAGGATTGAAAGATGAAGAACAAGAGAGAAACAAAATTCCCTACCCAAATAGTGGAAATGAAACAGGCTGATGGATACTCCAAGAAAAAGAACACCCTAAAACACGCCTTGGATAAAAGAATTGTGTAATCTGACAATAGTGAGAGTGGATTAGAAATATGAGTTACCAGGGAAAAGGAAGAAAGAAAACAGTTTTTGATTGCACCAAATTACTAGGAGATCACTTTGAAGACCAGACTTCTACACTTGCTTCTAGTTCTTGATTGAGGATGACAAAGCAATAAAAAATAAAGTGAGAGTTGGGTGTGAGAAAGAATTCCACAAGAGAGAGAGACTTGACTAAGTATTTATGGTGGTAACTATCACAGATGCAAGCATGGCTTCATGTGCATATGCAAAATAGAACAAACCCTCCCCGCGCGTAATGGTGTACTTTAGCTGACTCCGGCGCGTACCACTCTATAGAATACGTCCTTAAAGAAATAAGAACAAATAAAATACTATAAAGAAAATAAATAAAATAAAAAGAAAAAGAAAAAATAAAAAATAAAAAATAAAAAATAAAACAAGGAATGCTGATAGCATTCCCAATGAGTTCCAACATGAAAACAAGAGCTTTTGTGAAATTTTTCCATTTGGCTTTCATTCATAAAACATGCAATAGTGGGATTTTTTTACTTATTTGGTTTATAAGTACAATCCAACATATCAATATGATGGAATTTGTTGGAAAGCTTTGATCATTCTGGGTGGGCCGAGAATAGGGCCTCCATTTGAGCCTCTCCACTGAATTTTTACCAATGAATCCAACTTGATTCTTCAAGCTGTTTGTAGAGTACATCAATAAAGCTTTTCCCATTCAGTTCTTCAAGGGATACCTTCAGTTTAGTGTTATAGATTTTTCAGTCATCAAAATAATCAGGGCCATCAATCTTGCTTAATTTTCTCTCAATTTTTAAACTATTGAGCCCATCATTCATGCCATCTATTAGATTTTCTAAGGCTACACCAGTGATTCTCCTCAGTTGAGGATGCAAACAGGGATGTTCTTATGGTTGATGGTTATGTTTAGTTTCTTTGTAGGAGATTTGCCACAAGGGGTCTGCCTTTTTGTGACTTGCATGGATTAAAAACTTTCACCCAACCTTCCTTGTGTGAGTTTTCCAGGACCTTTTGGTAAGGAGTTTCCCCAAGTAGGAATTATTTCAATCACAGGCCAAATCCACATATTTATCTTTTTTTGAGTTAAAAACCATCAGAGGGTAACCATGCTTCATAGCCCATGTTTGAAAATAGTTTTGCGCCTCTTCCCTAGTAGGAAAGGCTCTCATGGGAGGTGGTTCAAGTGGGTCTAATAGACATTCATTGGTCATTATCATAGTTTCATAGTTTCATAATTTCATAATTACACTCCCTCAATTAGTTTTGATCAAATTAAATCAGGCAAAGACCTCAATAACATAAAATTTTACTCACAACCCCTGGTCAAACCCAACTTTGAAATATTTTGTTCCTCAACTGTCACCCTAGATGAGGATGCAATTGGGGCTTCCAATGTTTCATTACCAAAATCCTTCTTTTCCAAAGATTTGTTAATGGCACTATTGATGTTGTCCTTCAACGCAGCCATGTCACAAGGAGGGCTTGCCACTGTTCGCATAATGCAAAAAAATTGCAATTCTAATTAAGTATTCAATTGAACTTTCAAATGAACAACTGCAAAGTTTGCTCACTGTTGAGTTAAGAAAGATGTGTCAAATTTCACTTTAATATCTAGGATACTGAAATTGATTTCACTTTGATTTCACTTTAATTTTGCTTTGGTATTGCTAGGTGTGGTCCAACTTTCCCACATAGTATACTTTGATCCCAAATTGGGGTTGAGGGAACCCGAGTGTAGTCCAGGGGGTGCCCGAAATTCAGGCACACCTTTGGGGGGGTTGGGCACCCCCAAAAACAGCGGATTTGAGCCGTGTACGCTGGTACACGGCTCAAAATTTCCGTTTCTGGGGGGTAAACGGCTCTTATACAACCCCCTGGGGGTTGCGCGTGTTTGGAATGGCCCTTTGTAGTCGTCTATGGGCCGTGTAGGGCCCTAAACAACTACCACACGGTTGGAGCGTGAATTTATTATCACCACCCAAAACTAAAATACTAAAATACTAAAGGACCTTAGGTTTTTCACGCCCCCAAAACTGGAAAATAAGCAGTTTGGACATCCCCACAATGTCCTGAAACGTCCCCCACCCACACAGTAAACCTGGAAAAAATGTGGTTTTTGGGGGTCATCAATATATATATATATATATATATACTGGGGGATAGGGGGGCATTCAAACCCCTGTAGAATAAATCCTATGAATTTTGGCCATTTTTAAGGCCTTCAAAATTTCCCCCAAAAAACTGAATAAAAAAATGCTCCACATCTCAAATTGTTTCACATTTTTAACCTTTTTCTGTTGATAATTTTGAAAAATCTGAAGACACAGAAATTTTCCAAATATTGCAGGCCATTCAATTATAATTTTTTCAGAAGTTTAGTACTTCACTTTCCTATCAGAAAATGGGATTTACATAAAAAATGAGACATTATTTTTAGTTCTTTTTTTTTGTTATTTTTCCATGAGATTTTCCAAATTTTCAGTTTTCAGTATTTTAGTGGGAATTTTGAAGGGCCCAAAAAATTTATCTGGGGATTTTTGTTTAGCTTACTTTTTCCCAAAGAATTCATAATTGAAAACACAGAAGTGGTTTTTTTTGCTCTAAATTCATGGTTTTTTGCTCTAAATCAATGATTAACAAAATTATGGAAAATTGAGTGAGAAAAAAACAGACAAATGATTCAATCAAGATTAATTTGTACTACTTTATTATTTTTACTACAAGGGAAAAAAATTTTCAAACCAAGCTCCAAGTTATTATGAATCAAATCTTCTCATTTTTGTGATTCCTTTCTAGCAAAAGCCTTCCAAAGTGGATCTAATTGGGCAGCTGGCCACAGTTCAGAATTATAATGGAAATAAACTATGCGCTGAAAATATTCTAAAATAATTCAAAATATGGGAGATGTTTGAGAATTGGCAGTTGGAGGTGAATTGAGCGGCAAATAAGTTGATGGCATCAACTTAGATAAAAGTACTACTGGCATTTTGCACATATCTGCAAGCAGGGAACCATGGCAAGGGAATTTCATCCAGTATTGTTGAGGGGCAGGTCCAGAAGTGTGGTTGAGATGTTTTCTTGCTTTGTCAAAATCTTCATTCCAGACTTGATCCATGAAGTTTTCATCCTTGAAGATAGATTTGGATTCCTTTTCCTTGATCATTTCCTGCAATATTGAGCTCCAATCTTCAGATTTACAGCCCAAATTAACCACTCCTGATCTAAACCCACAGTTTCCATCACCCATCACTCTTTAACATGTGAAATTTGTGGAATGGCTGTTTTTGGGAAAATGATATTTTTATATTGATACTAAGGAAAAAAAATCAGTATTATTTAAGATGAAACAAAAAAATAATTCATACTGACTTTATCAATAGCCACCACTTCAAAATTATTGGAAGATGATTAAGACAATTTTTTGACCTTCATCCCAAAAAACAAGGGGTCAATAAGTGAACCATAAATCAAGATTAATTCAGAAATTTATTCACCTTTTCTATTTCAGAGGCTGTGGTTGTGGTAGCAAAGATTGGATTCCCTGGAGGCCTATAAGCATCTTCATCTTCATCTTGTTTTTTTCTTCTCTTGATCCTCTTCAAAGTCCCAGGAGTCAAATTCTGTGAAAAAACCCTCTTATTGATGATGGTTCCTGACCTCTGAGTGACAAATGAAAACATTAAAATCAAGGGAAACTTAAAAAAAATCCTGATCCCCCCAACCATAAATGAAATTACTAACTGTTGTTATTACATCAAATTCTTCAAGAACTTTGAGTTCTTCTCAATTCAATTCCTCTTCTATTATAAACTCATCCTGTTCACAATGCAATGTTAGCCTAATTACAAAAGAAAAAAAAGCCTCTTCCTCTGATTACTGTTTCTTTTTTCCCTTGGGATTTTCACGGTCTTCCTTTTCTTTCCTTTTCCTCAGATTCTGAAATTGATAAAACCAATTTTCAACCATATGCTGTTAAAATCAATTCAACAGAAAGGGATAAAAAACACAACAAGAAAAAACTTACCATTTAATTAATCACTTGGTGCTTCCTTGGTCTTCCTCTTCTCTTAGATACTTCAACATATTCAAACCCAGATGGATCCCTCTTAGATGAAAGCTGAGAAAATCTTTTGCTTTTATTGGGGGCTCCTTTGGGTCTTCCTCCAATTTTCCTTTCTTCCTTTGATAGGGGTTCTTGAATGGGAGTTGGTTGATACTTCCCTTTTAACAGTTTCATCATTTCTCCAATTTAAAAATGTTGTTCTCCTGGGCGCAATTTAAGGAATTCTTCAAAGATTTCATTCTGAAACGGGTGAATGTTGGTTGATTGGGAAGGTGATTCATGAGATGATTGAGAAGTTTGGAACGACCCCTTCTCAGAAAGCTATGAATAATTCCAAAATAAAATAAAACCATTCAGAAATCAATGTTAGAATTATTTTTTTCTCCGAGAAAAGAAAAAATACTGCAATAGGAGGTTTGACATGCCACTGGCAATGAAAATCATGGAGCAAAAATTGTTGCTTCTTGAGATTTGCCTTCTTCACTTGGTTTACACAAGGAATCCACATTGAAGAATAATAATCACAATCAGAACAGGTTGTTGATTTTTTTGCTGAAATTTGAAAGGAATGCACAATCTTGAGAGCATAGGGCTAATTTTTTGTGAGAGGTTTTCAACACAATATGGGAGACCAATCAAGTTCTTGAAGTCTTACTGAGAAGTTTCAATGGCGTTTTCATGGAGTTGAATTGAAACTGAATGATATATTTGAGGAACTACATCAGAGAAGGAACCAGAAGAAGTTGCAATAAATTTTTTGAGATAACAGTGAAGCCTTTCTATTCCAGATGTGCTGGTATTTCCATAATGCAGGTGCTTTTTTGCAGCATATGAAACAAATTTTCTTTTTAGAGGAAGCCAGTTTTCAAGAAGGTAGTCAGAAGTAGGGGGACTCCAGACTACATTCAGTTTGGTAAAACTATCTTGATAAGAATTTTCAGATTTGGATTTGACTAGCATATTCCAGTGTTTTCTGAACATCATCAATTCTTCTTTGGATTTAAAGTTTTTTCTACAATTTGTTTGAATTTTTTTAAAGATATGCCAGACACAGAGTAAATGATGAGAGTTGTTAAATACAGTTTCAATGGAATGAATCAGGGCTTGCTCTTTGTCAGTTACAATGACTTTTGGTTCTGCATGTTCTAATAATTTATGAATTTGTTGGAGACCCTATTTATACTCTTCCTTTCTTTCTTGCAAGAGGAAACAGAAACCAACAAAGAACTTACTAGCACAATTGTGGACCCCAACAATGTGAAGAATTGGCATGTAAAATTTGTTGGTTTTATAGGTACAGTCCATCATTAATACTGATGGAAACAGTTTGATTAATTGGATAGAATCTGAGTGAGAAATGAATCAAGACCTAATATGACCACTTTTATTATTGAATTCATATGTGAAAGAAGAGTTTATTCAGCCCATTATTAAAACTTCTATGGGTGATTTTCCTTCCATTTTTTCTTTTTTAATTTTTTATCTTTTTTCATAGATTTTACTAAGGGTTGTGTGAACATGATAATTGAAGGACTGCATTAAGTAATTAAGAATTTTTGGGGGAGGAACCCCAGCCTTGGTTAAACAATTGACCATATCCTATTGATCAACCTGAATCCTTCTATTAACTGGATGGGTGGATTTATCAGTTCATGGTGGATGATTGTGATTGGGGCATTGGATTTTTATTTCCCAAAGACCAGAATTCTTTTGAAAGCTTCATGATTATTTGAAGGAAAAGTTTTTTATTCTAGTTGATGAAATTCTTTTGCTATCAAAATTGGGTTTATATTCCCCAGATTTTTCACATTGGTAAGTATATATTTGCTCTTCAGTATTGGAGAATTTGGTTGAAATGGCATATCCATGGGATTTGGCCCACTCTTGAACAGCATCCACAAGTTCCCCCTTTGAATGATATGGTAATTCAGGTGGAGGAGCCAAAGGGGTTTAATAATGGGGTGATATAAATCAGTTGAAGCAGTAGAAGGAGAAGCAGCAGAGGCACATAGTGGAGTAGAAGAAGAAGCTGCAGAGGCAGATAGTAAAAGTAGGTTGATGTGTTGTTCAGACATTATTTGTTTGGGATTTTGATTTTGAGATGTTTTTTTTATGAAGGCTTTATTTTTTTGATTTTTGATTGATTCTCTTGATTCAGGGGGGTGTATTTAGTGGGGGTGGAGTTTTGAATTTGATTATTTGTGTTGTGTTGTGTTGTGATGTGTGATTGGTTGATTGGTGTTGAGTTGTGATGATGGGTGATGGTGGTGATGATGGTGTGGTGTGGAGTGGATTCTGGATTTTTACATGTGATGTTGTGGTTGAAGAGAGGATTGGACCGCCGCAAGAGGTGAGGAGGAGGCAGGAAATCATTTAAAATCCTATTGAATATCAGATTATTCATATAGAAGAGCCCAAAAATGCGGACCTACCCAAAAAAGGAGTTTGAACATGGTATTTTGAGGTTAGACATTTGAGGACCAAAGCAAGGTCCAAAAAAATGATAAAAAAAGTTTTGATGTTTCATTTGAAGTGAATTTTTAAACTTTAAAATTAGTTTGTCCATCAAAGTAATCAAAATAGTATCAGAAATTGCTTCAAAACGCACCCCAAAACAGACACTTCCCATTATTTCTGTAGATGCATCAATTTTTTATGGGTGAATAATTGATCCTGAAAATTCCCAAAGAATTTTTTGGGGCCCTTCAAAATGCTCACTAGAATATTGCAAACTGAAAATTTGGAAAATCTCATGGAAAAATAACAAAAAAAAGAATTGAAAATAATGTCTCATTTTTTAAGTAAATCCCATTTTCTGGCTGTAAAGTGAAGTACTAAAATTCTGAAAATATTATAATTGATTGGCCTTCCATATTGGAAAACTTTCTTTCTCTTCTGAATTTTCAAAATGATCCACAAAAAAAGATTAAAAGTGTGAAAAGATTTGAGACGTGGAGCTTTTTTTCAGTTTTTGAGGGGGATTTTGAAGGCCTTAAAAATGACCAAAACTCTTATGATTTATTCTACAGGGGTTTTAGATGACCCCTATCCCCCCAAATTTTTTTTTTGAAAACACCAAAAACCGTGTTTTTTCCAGGTTTACCGTGTGGGTGGGGGATGTCACAGGACGTTGTGGGGACGTCCAAACCACCTTTTTTCCAGGTTTGGGGGCGTGAAAAACCTAACTTTCAATACTAAAATACTAAAATGATACCTTTTTCAAAAATTGTTTTCTTTTAGTGATTTTGAAGATGCAAATTTAAACTGGGCCAAAAAAGATTCCTGAGAAGAGTATAGAAAGTTGTATGGTTACATGAGCTGTGCTACGTTTTGCTTTCAAAGAAGTTGGAAGATTTTCAATTGAATAGAATAGTTTGAATATGGATTCAATTGAAGGGCCACACAATACTCATGTGTAATCTTGCATCAAATATTACTGAGGCAAGGTGTAGAAGTTTGGTGTGGGTGATTTATTGCTGCAAAGTAGCAAATGGCATATGGTAATCATATTGGTTACAGAGGCTGACTGAGGTTGAAAATCAGTACCAAAATTCAATAGTGTGCATTTGTACTGACTGAGGCTTATTTTTTTTAATGAGGGAGATAAATGGGACACAGACACCTGCAATTCCTGAGAGGAAAATACCTCTGTAGTTTTAACAGGAGCTTAAATTTCCTTACCAATTTAGTTTAATTGATTATTTTTTTAAATATTCATTGGCTTGAAATTAAGGGGAAAACATGATATCTTTGAATAATAATTGAAACTTCTGTTAAAATGTAAATGCATTTTTGAAAAATATGAAAAAATAAGAAAATGATACATATATGTATTCATGAGTAAAAACTGAAACATATGCACCAATTCAACAAAGAATTCATCAAGTGAATAATGCATGAAAATATCTTAAATTCATTAATCTGAATAAGGAGCTCAATTTTTGTTACATTTTTTCTTGTTTCCATACCACATGAAACATTTTTTCCAATTTTCAAACATATTTTGATTCATGTCTAAAAATTGGAATTTTATGAATTATACTTTACATTTAGTATAAATTTATCTACATCCCATCAAAATTATTCCTTTTTCCATCAAAGAAATCAAATTTTGATAATTTCTTTACTATTCTTGTACTTGATGGAGTTTTTGTTGAAAAATTTCCAATCAATTGATTCCTGTTGATGAAATAGATATATTTACCATTTCTATATTTTTTTATTCTTATAAAAAAAGTATTTTTACTCCATCAGAAACATCAATTTTCATTCAAAGAAATCTTTTTTTTTATTATTCTTGCTCTTCAAGGAGTTTTTTTCAATTTTTCATAATATCCAGATTCCTCTCATGAAAAATTTTTATGTGAAATTTTTTTATGTTTTTCTATGCTTGGTAGAAAGTTATTCATATTTTACTGGAAATATTAACTTCTAGTGAAAGGAATCAAGTTTTGATCTTACAATTATTATTCTGTTACTTATTGAATTTTTTTTTGAAATATTTTATCAAATTTGGATTACCCTAATACAATGAAAAGGGTGTATCAGATTTAGCAAACCCGCCATTAGAAACCCGCCATTTGTTTTGACAAAACCTGCCATTTTTAATGGTAGGTTTCTGAAAGACACATACCCCCTAACTTGTGTATTTCAAAATGGAGTTTTTCATGAAAATGGCGGGTTTCAAACATCAAACACACCATTTTCATCCATCCACCATCCATTGCATGCAAGACGCCCATCCACACCTCAACCTCAGCAAATCCATACCAATCCCATCTCCATCACATCACACACATCTCATCTCCATTGCTTCACATTTCGATTGGTTCACATCTCCATTGGTTCACATCTATTGTATCACATCTCCATCTTCACACAAATCCCGTCATCATCTCATCACCCCACATCACATCTCCATCTTTCTCAACATTTCCAATCAAAACTCCCGGAAGCAAGTTGAAAACGCAAAAAAGCTGACTGAACTTTTGTTACTATTTGACTCCCATTCAGACTCTGATTCAGACTCCAATTTGGAATCAACTTGGTTGGCTTTGAATGCTCTATTACAAAAGCAATACATGGTTCCAAGAAGACAAACTCTCCGCAACCCTATGTATGAAAGGAAAAAGCTTCATCTCCTCCCTTACTTAAGCTTCCATCAACTGTTCCGAAATCTATTGCCTTCATTCATGAAACTTTTGGAGATGATTGAAGACCACCACATCTTCCAGAAAAATTCTTGGAATCCTCAACGCAATCCAGCTATCTAACTGGTTGTTGCTTTTTTTAGATTGGGATCAAATGGAAATGGAGCAGAAATTCATCAATTAGAAAATCTATTCTCAGTTGGCTATGAAACCATTTACTCATACACAAAAAGAGTCATGATTTCTGAAGAATAATTGTTGATTATGGATCTAACCACAAGACTGAGAGCTGCAAGAAGACAATTCAAAGAGAAGGACAACATTGAGAAAGGAAACTTGAAGCAGCATGAGATTGAGTCAGAGCAGAAAAAGAGAACCAACAGAAATTGGAGTCTGCCTAGTTAATGAGTTGAGTCTGAGAGTGAGTTGACAGATGAGATTTAGGGGCTGAAGATCACGGAGAAAAGAGACATTCAGAAAACAGCCGAGTTCGTTGATAACTGCAAATCTCACCAGGCAGTACAGGGACAGAGTTATTGAGGTTGGACGTCACGTTCAAGGTCATGTTCGAGGGTTGGTCCAAGAGAGCGGAGGCAATTTGGTGAGGATAATGGAAGAGATCATTGAAGATAGAGGGATATGAGATTGAGGCAAGGAGAGGAAGAAGTCCGAGTTAAGAGGTTGAACTAAACAATATGAGTGAGAGAGAGAACATCGTGTTCGTCGGAATTAGAGCTCGAGTCAAAGATGGGTTTGGTGTTTTTTTCGTTTTCCCTGTTTTGATCCTTCCAGATTGGACAATGATTTAAGGAAGTTTCCCCCGAGTGAAACTATTCGGGGGACGTGAGAGGATTTGACGCGGTTCCCCGCCAGCTGGGACTGATGAGTGGAATCACACCAGTGAAATCTCAGCATGGTGAAATCCCAACACGCCCCATGCCTGGTGAGGTGAGGCAGTGTACTGTCTACAGAGAGGACAACAAAAGGAAAGAAGAAGGAAGAGCTACGAGGACTTGAAGACCAGAGAAAAGTAGCAAAGGAGTTCCAGGCTAGAGATGCTGGCGCTCTTCGTGAGAGCGTCAGCCGGCATATCCTCAGACCTAACTTTTCTGACCTGGATGTTCCCTGATTTTAATTCCTCACGCATGCCCTTGGTCTTCAGATCTAAATGTTGGGTTTCAGAATTAGACCCAAATCGCTCGAGTTTGTCAATGAGCCCGCTGTTGTTGGTGTGAATGATAATTGCCATTGAGTCGACTGAAAACATTTTGCATGCCAGTGCCCTAACCCAGGTGGCTTCTTGGAATGCGTCCACAAAGGCGTTCAGTTCAGCATCCGTTGAACTGAACGTTATATTCTTTTGCTTGCAACTGTTCCAGGACACAGTGCATCCATAGACAGCGCAGAGGTAGCCAGTCTGAGATCGTCTGGTATCCGGATTGTTGGCCCAGGAAGCGTCCAAGTAGGCGGAGATGAGACTGTCTGGGCTTGCGACGTTCAGGCACAGTTTGACGTGTGGGGTCCCTTTTAGGTACTTCCAGGTCTTTTTGACCTCGTTCCAGTGAGGAAGACCGGGTTTGACATTGAATTGAGCGAGGCTAGATACGGCGAATCTTACGTCTGGTCAAGAGTGACAGGCGATATGGTTGAGTAAGCCAATGGCTGACCTATAGTTGACGTTGAGAGCCCTGAACTTCTCAAATTTGTCATCTGAAGCGGGCTTGAGCTGCAAGTTCTGAGTTAAAGGGGATTTGCTGGGCTTGGAATCTTCTAGTCCTAGTTCTTTGAGTCCGCGTTCTATGTGTTTTGGCTGACTGAGGAGAATCTTATTGTCAGATACTTTGATTCGCATACCGAGAACAGTGTTGGGGTCTTTTGCAGTTGAACCAGTGAAGCAGTCCAGAAACTTCTTTTCGAAGCCATCGCCGTCTCCAACAAGAACTAAGTCGTCGACGTGAAAGAACAGCCTAGACTTCCCATCGCAAGAGAGATAGAGGCAAGGGTCGCACAAAGATTCCTCAAAGCCTACCTCTTTGAACCAAGCCGTGAGGGTTTTGTACCAGTTCTTTGGCGCTTGCTTGAGACCATAGAGGGATTTTCGAAGCTTGAGAAATTGACTGGTCCTTTTAGAACCTTTCGGAGTACGTATGATGACTTCTTTGTCGATTGGAGAATGCAGGAAAGCACTCTTGACGTCGAATTGGCGAATTTTTTGCTTAGATTTGAGAGCGTAGAGAAGCAGCAAGCAAAGAGTTGAAGGCTTCCCAGTCGGTGCGAAGGTGTCGGTGTAATCAATTCCATGGATCTGATTGAATCCTTGAACGCACAGGCAAGCCTTCTATCTGACTGGGTCGCCGTGGCAGTTATGCTTGATCTTGTAGATCCACGTGGTTTTGAGGACGTTTCTTGGTTCAGGCCCGTGGTAGTCTTCCCACACAAGTAGATCTTTGATTGATTCAAGTTCTGTGTTCATTGCCTTGATCCATTCACGATGTTCTTTGCATTTGAGTGCATCATTGTAGGATTTTGGTTTGTAGTAATGATAAAATCCATCTCTTTGAGGAGGCTTGATGCGAGATCGGTCTCTCAAGGTCCTTCCAGTTGGAGGGTTGTCTTGTCAAGACGTATCACAAGCGGGCTGACCAGAGGTCAAGGTGAGTTCCGGCACTGGGTCGGGATTGATTGCAACATCTTCAGATGAGGAAAGCCCATCAGAATCAGAGTCACCGTCATCCACTGAGGATGTAGATTCGTCCAATTGACTGCGATACTGTGTCCAAGGAGGTTGCTGCTGGTTATGAGACAGTTGTGAAGGATCAGTTTGATCAGGAGGTCGCGTAGAATCATGCGGTCTGACCGTATCATCTTGTAGAGAATCAACATCAAAGGCAAGACCATGAGTGTTAGGTCGAGGCATTGATAAGAACTTCACGTGCTTTGTGGAGACAACAGAACCGAATTTTGTTAGCACTTGATATGAAAGCAGGAGAGGATTAAAGCCTACTAAGGTGCCCTCTTCTCCTTTTGATTCAAACTTAGAACCTTTGACCCTTTTGTTGAGCAAATAGACACATGGACTGCCGATAGGCTTGAGGTAAGTGGCAGGAAGAAGTCAACCGTGTATCTTCATCCAGGGAGTTTCATCTGAGTCTTTCACAGGAATTTGATTCAACATTAGGCAACAGCCTTTGATTACCTCGTGCCAGAGTGACGAGGGGAGCCTACCATCTTTGAGAGTGGCCCGAGTCAATTCAACAATAGTTTGATTGGCACGTTCAGCACGACCGTTGTGCTCTGGGTGATACGGTTCAGAAACAATATGGGTGATGAAGCGTTTTTTGAAGTAGGAGGACATTTTTGAGTTCACAAACTCAGTTCCGCCGTCTGAACATACCTCAGAGGGATATCTGCCACGAAGATGGTGTTCTTTTTCAAGGATGTTGATGATGACTTCTGCAGTTTCGTCCTTCAAGACTAAAGGAAAGGCTGCGAGGTAACCACTAGCATTGTCGACTAGAGAAAGGATGTACTTGTTTCCGGCCTTGGATGCTGGACGGATAGGTCCCATCAGATCGAGATGGATTCGATCAAAGGTCTTCAAGCTGCGAGTAGAAGAATAGGGAAACAAAGCCTTTGTGATCTTACTCTTAACACAATTGACGCATTGAAAGGCCTTCACAAAGTTTGAAGGAATGTTTTGAATGAGGGGTGCAAGCCTTGACAGAGAGGCATGGCCATACTTCCAATGGATCTCAAGGAGGGCATCTTCAGGAATGGTGGAAAGAGAGGAATGGAAAGATTTCAGAGATGAGGGAGGTGAGAACAAAGGAGTTGGAAGAGTATACAGATTGTTTTTGATTGATCCCTTAAGAAAGAGCTTGCCATTGAGCAAAATGGAGAAATGTTTGTTATGCAAAACTATCAAACAACCCTTGCTGTTTAGAGCACCGGCGCTGATCAGATTGACAGTTACGTCTGGTACGTAAAAGGCGTTGGATAACTTGACGGAGATGTCCTTCCAGTTTAAGATGGCGGTTCCCTTTACTTTGATTGCCAAGTTAGCTCCCTCCTTCCTGGTTTTGATAGGATCACCCTTGTAAGGTTCCATCTTGCAGAAGAATCGGGAGTCATTAATCATGTGGACTGATGCTCCACTGTCTAGTAGGAATCGGCCGTCTTGATCTCCATGATCTACCCATTGGTTTAGTAAAGCAAGATAGTGTGCCAAGAGTGATTCGACTTTAGTTTTTGATCCATTCTTTTTGGCCTTCCATTTAGCTTGATTGTCTCTCCACCATTCAGGGGCAACTTTGGGATGGAGATGCCAACAGTCGATTGCAGAGTGATTTTTGTCTTGACCTGGATGGTGGAATCCTTCAACACATCTTTTGAGTTCAGGACCTTTGGATGGATTCACACGAGATTGATTCTTTCCTCCAAACAGAGCGACATCCCCCTTGGATTTTTTATTTGATATCAAGGATTGAGCGGCGGATTTGTTTTTAAGTTGAGTGAGATGATTCAGGACATACTCGACAGAGAGTTCCTTATCGGAGTGCATTATCTGTCTTTTGAAATTGTCCATGGAGGGTGGAAATTTGAACAATAAGAGGTACGCCACGATGTCGTCTGGAAGTTTGATTCCGACTTCGGCCATCTTTTTGAGACTAACCTTGACCTTGGTGATGAATTTGACAATGTCCTTGGGGTTAAAGGAGAGATACAGGAAGTTATTGAAGACTCTGGCGCAATTTGAGGCTTGAGATGAGGCGTATTTTTGAATGATGGCCTTCCATAGTAGTTTAGCGGAATTTCTATTATCGGCAGTTACTATGTTTTTGTGAGCTGTAGAGTCAAGTTTTGAAATTAAGAGGAGTTTGAGTTCATTGTTGACAGAAGGTTTGAGAACAGAGGTTTCGTCGTTCATGGCTGTAGTGCAGCCCCTGACGTCAAGAATCGCATCCATCTTGTCTCGCCAGATTCCGTAATTCTCTTCGCCAAGCAACGGAATGGTTTTGAGGGCGGTCTTTAACATCGTCTGTCGGAAATCCATAGTGGTTGCTGAATCCTCCCTCAGTCCGTGGTTCGAATGTATCAAATCTTTAAGAGAGGTCGGCTTTGGCTTTTAACCGTGAAGAATAATTGTTGATTATGGATCTAACCACAAGACTGAGAGCTGCAAGAAGAAAATTCAAAGAGAAGGACAACATTGAGAAAGGAAACTTGAAGCAGCATGCGATTGAGTCAGAGCAGAAAAAGAGAACCAACAGAAATTGGAGTCTGCCTAGTTAATTAGTTGAGTCTGAGAGTGAGTTGACAGATGAGATTTAGGGGCTGAAGATCAAGGAGAAAAGAGACATTCAGAAAACAGCCAAGTTCGTTGATAACTTCAAATCTCACCAGGCAGTACAGGGACAGAGTTATTGAGGTTGGACGTCACGTTCAAGGTCATGTTTGAGGGTTGGTCCAAGAGAGCGGAGGCAATTTGGTGAGGATAATGGAAGAGATTGTCAAAGATAGAGGGATATGAGATTGAGGCAAGGAGAGGAAGAAGTCCGAGTTAAGAGGTTGAACTAAACAATATGAGTGAGAGAGAGAACATTGTGTTCTTCGGAATTAGAGCTTGAGTTGAAGATGGGTTTGGTGTGTTTTTGGTTTTCCCTGTTTTGATCCTTCCAGATTGGACGATGATTTAAGGAAGTTTCCCCCAAGTGAAACTATTTGGGGGACATGAGAGGATGTGACGCGGTTCCCCGCCAGCTGGGACTGATTAGTGGAATCACACCAGTGAAATCTCAGCACGGTGAAATCCCAACAATTTCTATCCTATCTTTCCGTTTCTCAGTCCTTTCTTGGTCAACCAAAGAAGAACATAAGGAGATATCTCAAGTAATGGAGACTGAAGGCTTTCCCGCTTTGATTGGTTTTTTTGATGGAACAACCATCCCCTTGAGTCAAAAGCCCAAGCTAGATGGCAACCACTCTTTTGATTGGAAAAAGAGGCAATTCATTCATTCTTTTCCAATGAGTTTGATAAAACTTTGGATCACACACTTACTAAATACGTTGCATCTCTTTGCTCAGATACTCTGTGGCCCTAAAACTTGTTTTCAATAACAACAAGAATTTCATATCCGTCCACGCTGGCCTTCTGGGTTCTTGTCATGATTCATATGTTTTCAATTGGATGTGGATTGCCCAAAAACCAGAGAACTACTTTGACCAAGATTAATAACTTCTGGCCAATTTTGCTTATTCTAGTGGGAAATATTTAGTTCCAGCACACCAGAATGTTTCAAATTTTTTGTCCAATAGTCAAGGAAAAACCAATTTCAACCATCATCTTTTCCAATCACAAGTTTGGATTGAGCATGCCATAGGAATCCTAAAAGGAAGATGGGCCACCTTACAGGAGATGAAAAACCAGCTTCAAAATTGGAATGACATGAAGATCCTCATCAACTGGATTATCACTTGTGTAATCCTTCACAACCTTCTTGCCAACATCAAGGATGAATAGGATGAAATATTTGAAGAAGATATTCCTGATCCTCCTCAAGTCATCCCCGTCTCATCTTCTACCTCATCTTTGGCCATGAGAGAGCGGATTCTACCCCTCACACTTGCTCACTTTGATGTGTAGCATTTGGTTTTTAAATAGGGGAAATATCTTTTTTGGCTTTAGTTGTTCAACCAAGCATCCAAGGCTGATTGGAATTTTTTTTTTTTTTTTTTTTTTTTTTTTTTTTTTTTTTTTTTTTTTTTTTTTTTTTTTTTTTTTTTTTTTTTTTTTTTTTTTTTTTTTTGGTGGACTTAGACAAAAACAGAACCCAAAATTCCAAATCACCCACCGTTCCACTTTCCTCCTCACCCACCACTGGTCCACTCTCCTCCTCACCCACCACTGGTCCACTCTCCACCTCACCATCCACCTCCACCTCACCCATCACCTCCACCTCACCCTCCACCTCCACCTCACCCATTGCCTCCACCTCACACACCACCCCCACTTCACCCACCATCACCACCTCACCTCACCTCACTCATTGCCTCCCCTCCTCCTTTGATTGGCAACCCTGGTAAGCCCCCTCCCCCCTCTTCCTCTTCCTGCCCCTCACCTGTTTCTGATCCTTTCATCAATCAACCTTTAGGTCCCCCCTTACCGCCTTTCTCAATCCCTCAGGTGAGCCCCTTCCCTCCTCCCTCCCCCTCACCCCCTCCCCCTTGCTCCCAACTAACACCCCCCCCCCCCCCTTGGCTTGCCAACACCAATGGCCGGCCCGCCCCACCCCTGGCTTGCTTGGCCAACTGCACCCCCCCTCCTCCCCTCCTTCAGCCGGCTGACCGAACCCCCCCCCCCCCTTCCCTCCTGTGGCCAACCAACAACGGGCGGCCCCCCCCTCCCTTTCTTGCTTGGCTGACCACAACCCCCCTCCCCTCCTTCAGCTGGCCAACCAAACCCCTTGCTCCCTCAGCAGCGCCCCCCCCCCCTTGCTTGCTTGCTTGGCCAACCGCACCCCCCCCCCCCTCTCCTCCTTGAGCTTTCCAACCAAACCCACCCCTTGCCTCCTTTGGCTGACCAACAATGGGCCGCCCCCCCCCCCCCTTGCTTGCTCGGCAGCTGCCCCCCCCCCCCCCTTGCTTGCTTGGCTGACCAACGCCCCCCCCTCCCCTCCTTTGGCTGACCCGCCCCACCTCCCTCCATTGGCCAACCAACAACGCCCCCCCCCCTCCATTGGCAAACACCCCCAGCCAACCCAACAGCCCCCCTCCATTGGCTGACCAACCCGCCAATCAAAACATTTCCCCCCCTGTCACAAGACCACCCCATGTACTATAGGGCAATTCTTAGATGATTGTGAGCGCAAAGGAATACCAAGTGCGAGGGCAAGTGCGAATAGCAAGACCCAGTTGCAAAGTGCAAACTTGGTTATGCCACTCAAAAAACGGCGAGATGAATGGAATGTGTTCCAAAGAAGGAAACTCAACCTGAGTCCAATGTGATAACTAGGTTGCAGCAAAATGCAAGAACTTATGAAATTAACTAACTGAGGAGACAATCATCAGGCAAGGGGATAGCCCTTATAAGTTAATCCAAAGTGACTAGATACAACCTGGTGATGAGCTAACTACAGTTGAAGCGGTGAGGCAATGATTGACAGGAATGGGATAGGAAATGAAGCAGTGGTATAGATCCAAGGTCTTAGCATAAGTGTGATACAATAGAATCTGAGCGTACAATTGCATGTTGAATTGAGACAAGAGCGAGTGACATTGAATGTAATGCAAATGAGAGGTAATAGTGTATGCAGGGTAGGGACTATTCCAATTGAAAACTATACAGTAGTGATGGCTTAGTTAGTCGTAGATGCAAGCTAATGAACAATGCATGACCAAAGATGGAAGTCCGAGGCTGTTGATTGGCCAGGGAAGGAGATTAGATCTCATAATGTATGGCCAACCGGTATGGAGTTAACCGCAAAGTTCGCAAGTATATACTGAGTTGGTTGCCAAGATTGGCAGGTCAGCGCAAGCCAGAGGAAATAGCGGATTGCACCATTGATGTTTTGCTTTTATTTGTGTCATGCTTTTAGACTGAGGTAGATGGTACTGAGGAGAAGACATGTCGAAGTGGTGAAGACAATAATCCTTAAGTGCAAAGCGTGACAGTTGCCTGGGTATAAAGACGCGAGCTCCTGCAAGCTTTCAGGTAAATTTTCTCATTGATTTCAAGTCGTTTAATTATCACTGTATACCCTTATACGTTATTTAATTTATTACCCAATAGATTTATAAATTTTTTAAAAAATGTCATCATTGTCATCCTGCCGTTGCAAAAACTGTATTCCCCGCAACAAGCAATGTATTCCTAGTACTGCCGTTTGGGGCCTTTGAGGCAAATGCGAGCAATGTTGCCTTTGCAAGGTGGCATGCAATTTCCCTATAGATGTCAAGTCAACTGTCAAGGGTCCTTTGGAATCATCAAGGGAGATGCAAAGTCGTAGGTCTGCGCCGAGGTTTAATTACAAGATACCACCATTGCCGGAGATCAAATACTTGGGGACTTGAGTTCCTGGTGAGTACTAATCTGGATTGACTAATGATTATAAAATAGTAACTAATTTTGCTTGTTTTACTAGTATTGCCCCGTTTCCAAAGATATACTACCAACACACCACCACCACCACCACCTTACTGGGGACCACCAACTGAGCTCCCGGGGCCCCAGATGAATGCTGAGGTGCAAGGCAAAGTGTCCGGTGCGGAACCGGTAGGAGTTATAACCAAGAAAGCAAGGGAGGGGGAAGAAAAAGAAGCGGAAAGAGAAGCGGGAAATAGAGGAAACGGAAGTGGAGAAAACAAAGATGGAGCGGGTGAATTAGAAGAAGGGAATGAAGGAGATGGAAGGGATGAAGTGGATGAGATGGAAGGAATGGAGGGCTGAGGCGAAGCGGATCCTGTGCGAGTTGTAGGGACAATCAAAACGGATGCAAGGCGCCTGACGGACGATATTGGAGAAGGCACGTTGGGTGGCCAAAGGAAGAGAGCGTATGAAGAGCTCTTGGAGGAAGGCGGATGGAATGCTTGGCCAAAGGGAGCTTGGGTTGCGAGATGCAAGGAGATTTTTGAGAGGCACATCGTAACGGAAGTGCTGGTTCTACAAAGAATGTCCGCATTGATCAACAATGAAGACCTGGATGATTTTTGATCCATGGTTGCGGAATTGACGGAAAATTGGGAGGATGCGGAAAAAGAAATAAAAGAAACTTTGTAACTTAAAATATATATATTCTTTTTTCATTATTATAAATAGAAATATTATTTTTTTTTATTTTTTTTAATAATAAGGAATGAAGTTTTTTTTATTTAGTGGAAATGAAAGGAAAATGAGAAAAGAATAACACAGGAGGAATTTAACTGATGGGATGATGGTGTAAAATAAAATGGGTTTGGATGAGATGGAATATGAGATGAAATGACATTGAGTAAGATAAATGTGGAATGGAATGAAATGGGATTGGATGGGATGAAATGTGGAATGGAATGGAATGGGATTGGATGGGATGAAATGTGTAATGGAATGGAATGGAATGGGATTGGATGGGAAAGAATCATGATTGTCAAGGTTTGCAAGGGTAGCTCGCATGGAAGTCTTGAATCAGATTGGGTGAATTGCGAAGGTGATGGGCTGGTTCCCACAAGGTGTAATCTTTGTAGGACTGGAAGCCAGACCATTTGACAAGGTATTGAAGTTTTCCTTTGCGTAACCTGGAATCCAGAATACGGCTTACTTCCCACTCTTGATGATTGAGGACAGTGACCGGTTCAGGAGGGGGATGAGTCTTGCCTGGGTATAGGACTCAAGCTGGCTCTAGGAGAGACACATGAAATACCGGGTGGATACCTTGCCATTTTGCAGGTAAAGTAAGTTTAAAGGCGTTAGGGGAGATGACTGATTCTACTTTAAAGGGGCCAAGCTTTCTTTTGGAGAGTTTGTGAGTTGGGCAAGTGCTGCGAATGTTGCAAGCATTGAGCCATACTTGATCTCCTACTGCAAAGGTTGGAGCCAAAGTGCAAGATTGGTCTGCTTGCTCCTTATAGTGCTGGTTTGCTTCTTTGAGGTTGGTTTGAAGTTGCGATTGAAGGGATTGAATTTGTTCAAGGTAATTGGTAGCAGGTTGAGAAGGTGCTACGTGAAGGGAAGAGAAAGTAGGGTTTCTACCATAAAGAGTTTGGAAGGGCAACTGTTTGGTGGAGGAATGAGTGGAGTTGTTGTAGGCAAATTCGGCTAGTGGGAGCCATTGCAACCAGTCATCTTGTTGATAGGCAACATACATTCAAAGATATTGTTTGAGAATCTGATTAACTCGCTTGGTTTGCCCATCCGTTTCCGGGTGGTAAGCCATTGAGAAATTGCGAGTAATCTTCAAATGTTGGCATAGCAAGGTCCAGAAGCTTGAGACAAAAAGATATCCACAATCACTAACTATATTATCAGGGAGGCCATGTTTCAAAAATACATATTCTATGAACAAGTTAGCTAAGTCTTCTGAAGAGGCCGTCACATTACTGCGTAAAAATAAAGCCATCTTTGAGAAGCGATCTACTATTACTAGAATAGCATCATATCCACTAGAAGAAGGTAATTGAGAGATGAAATCCATAGACAGCGAGTGCCAAGGACGAGGCGGAATTGGAAGTGGCTGGAGCAGCCCATACTTCCGGTGTTTTGAGGACTTGTTACGATTGCAATCATAGCACGCGCTAACATAGTCTTTTACTTCTTTGGTCATACCAGGCCAGTAGAAGTCTTGTGCGATCAATTGGTAGGTTTTATCCTGCCCATGATGACCAGCAAGCGGAGAATTGTGCCGTGACTCAAAGATATCTAACTTAATGCAAGAATTATCTGGTACTACTATACGATTATCATAAACTAAAAAGTCATTATCATCAATACTGTAACTATTATCTAATAAGTTTGCACTTTTGCAAAGTCCAATGCACTTGGGGTTGTCGCGTTGAGCTTGTCGGAGTTTGGAAGCCAAATCTCGTAAGCAAGCAATGATCAAACTGAGTTGGGCAGATTGGGTTGAGAAGAGTGTCCTAACGTTTTCAGGGTTGTTTTTGGCAAAGGTGCTCCCCCCCCTGGGTAAACTTTGTCCCAAAATGATAAAGCATCAGGAACTACCTCTTGTTTCCCAGGACGGTATTTGATTGTAAAGTGGAACTTGGAGAGGTATCCGGCCCATTGTGCCTGTCTACGTGTGAGGACTTTTGAACTCATGAAATACTTCAAAGAATTATGATCAGTTGAAACTTCAAAGGATTCCCTAAGGCTCAAAAAGTTATGAACGCCATTTTTTCAAGAAATAAACAATTGCGAGAAGTCCCTTCTCATGAATCTCATAGTTAAGCTCTGCAGCAAGCAACTTGCAAGACTCAAAAGCTACGGGATGAAAGAGAGAAGTGGAAGAAGAAAACTGCGAGATTACTCCTGCAATTGCATAGTCGCTTGCATCTTTTTTGACAATAGTGCAAGCTAGCTCATTGAATTGAGCGAGTATCAGAGCAGTGGTGAACGCTTTCTTCAGAGCTTTGAACTCCAAAGCAGCTTGTTTGGTAAAAACAAAAGGAGTGTCTTTTTGAAGAAGGTTAGTAAGATTCATGGTTTTTTTGGCGTAACGCGCAATAAACCTTCTATAGAAATTACTGAAACCAAGGAAAACTTGAAGGGATTTAACCAAAGAAGGTGGGGGCCAGTCCAATATGTGTTTGCTCTTGGCTGGGTCCATCAATAGTCCTTGCTGCGAGACTACGACACCTAGAAAATGAAGAGAAGAGGAATGGAACTTGCACTTAGAGGCTTTTGCAAACAGGTCATTCTTGCAAAGTCGCTGTAGCACCTCTTGCACATGTGCAATGTGATCTTCAAGGTTCCTTGAGTAGACTAGTATATCATCAAGATATACCACAAGGTATTTACCTACAAGATTGGAGAAAATGTTGTTGACAAAATGTTGAAAAGTAGAAGGAGCGTTGCAGAGGCCAAAAGGCATGACGGTATACTCATAACTGCCAAACGGGGTTCTCATTGCAGTCAAATACTCATGACCTTCCTTAATGCAAATTAGGTTATAGGCACCTTGAAGGTCTAAATTTGAGAAATAAGTAGCTCCATGGAAGAGGGTAAGGAGATGTGACATAGGTGGTACTGGATAGGCATTCTTCCGGGTTACCTGGTTCAGTTTCCTGTAGTCAACACAAAGGCAAAGTCCGCCGTCCTTTTTTGGAACAAATAGGACAGGTGAACCAGTGTTTGAATTGCTTGGTTGAAGAAATCCTTTTGCTACATTTTCCGCAATGTAGTCTTGAAGCGCAATTGATTCTTGCGTCAAGAGAGAGTAGACTGGTTCTGGTGCCGGAGGTGGGCCAGTAAGTTCAATCTTGTGATTGTAAGGACGGGATGGAGGCAGTTTATCTGCTTTTTGCAGCTGAAAAGACGTCAGCAAATTCATGATAAACCAAAGGTAAAGACTCTTGAATGATTTCTAAATCTTCAATCTTGTCATCTTTGAGCACCAGATTTGAGGTGCTTGCATGGTGCAAGAGGATTAGGGAGCTCAAAATACACCGTTTGGTTGGTTTCTTTTTCTCTTCAAATGAACAGGAAAGAGGTAAGCTGGATAGGTAAGCAATAACTCCTAAATCTGAAGAGGGAATTTGGTAATGAAGGTCAGGATATTGCAAATCTCCTGGCGGAAAAGTGTCATCCAACTCAATGACAGTGTCAGGTAGGCTGTTTAATTCCTGATTGACGGAAAGATTAGGGTTCTGGGGGTGCAAGGTTTGAAGGTTAATTACTCCTTCTTGCAAATTCACATCCGGATTCCAGTAAACTAGGAAATCATGGCCTAGAATGGTATCATCCATTCCGGGTATAGCCATGACAAATAAATCCCATTTGAAGCTGGGGAAATTGGAAAATGCAAAGGTCCATTTTGCCTTTTGGGAAACCCAATAAGACGGTTCAGTCGCACTACTTACTAAATAGATAGGAAATTTATCTATCTCGGGATGCGTAAGATTTTTGGAAGTGGCAAAAGATTCACTGATGAAGGAAACATTAGCGCCGGAATCAAGTAATACTTGATAAGGAGTTTTGTCAGAATGAAATAGGATAAATCTCAAACTTGGAGCACCTAGTGACTTGCAAGTGCAAAGATTTACTTGCGGTGATTTAGATAATGTGTAGTTTTCCTTGCGAGTATCAGAAAAACTACAAGCTAATTTTTTGACTGCTTAGCTGCTTCACGCGCTAACCGCTTCGCACAGCTGTCAACATCATGTTTTCCTCCACAATACATACACAGCCCGTTCTTTTCCCTTTGCAGCCGTTCCTTGCTTTGAAGCATCCCGGTTTCTTTTTCCAAGAACTTTGGAGTTTTGGCGATGGCTTTCCCTTTCAAGTTGGAGTTCAAAGTTGGGGTTGGTTTGGATGGTTTTGGGTTCCTCGTGTTTTGCTTTGAGGAGTCGTCCACCCTCGGAGCCAAGGTGGACGGTCCATGGTTGTTTCTCCAAGAGCAATTCTTATCATGATAGCCATTATCAAGCTCAATCACTCAATCAATTAGCTGCTGAAGCAAGGTTGTCTTATGACCCCCAACTGCTAGCTGTTTGATTAAGCGTGCCGGTAAAACCTTTTGGAAATGGAATAGAAGAGCGGCCTTGTTCCACTGGATGCAAGAATGCAAGGTTTGAAAATGAGAAATATAAATGGAAGCTCTACTATTCTCCTTAATAACTAAACTATTAAGTTTGTATTTGGTGTTTCAAACTTCATTGGGATCGCTGAACAGGGTGAACAGTTGTTGCTCAAACCTGTCCCAGTTGTTGAGAATACAAGTGGGACTGTTGTTGGACAAAAGTTTGAGGTACGGTTCAAACCACTGCAAGGCTCTACCTCCTAAGAAGGACGAAGCATACATAACTTTATGTCTATCAGAAGGGAAATTGTTGGAGTTGTTTGAAAAGATGATTTTACAAGACTGTAGGTAGGATCTGAGCTTATGAGGGTGTTCTCCCGTAAAGTGATTGGGTTGTTTCATGCCCGGAGTGTTTGGACTAGATTGCTGGGCACCATGAGTGAGGGCCTGGATCCATGTCAAAAGCAGGGTTGGAGCATCGGGCTTGGGGGCAGTAGTGCGAACCCCTGGTCTACCACAAGTCAAGGTTTCATTGGAAGAATGGTCAGAGTCTGCAAATTCCGCAAGAGGGTCCGTTGGAGCATCCCGTGGAGGAGCCCAAGGATCATCAAGAGGTTCCACAGATGGTGATTTAGAAGGAGGAACTGGATCTAAGGGTTGTTGGGCCCGAGGAGCGCTGGTTCTCATCATTGTAAGGGGCAAGGGAAGCGTTCCCGGTTGAGCGAGTACGTGACATCAAAAAAGAAGAAGTCTACTATAGATTGGCAGGCTACAATAGATGAGTTGAGTTAGTTAATTTACTGTCACACAACCACCCCACGTACTATAGGGCAATTCTTAGATGATCGTGAGCGCAAAGGAATACCAAGTGCAAGGGCAAGTGCAAATAGCGAGACCCAGTTGCAAAGTGCAAACTTGGTTATGCCACTCAACAAACGGCAAGATGAATGGAATGTGTTCCGAAGAAGGAAACTCAACCTGAGTCCAATGTGATAACTAGGTTGCAGCAAAATGCGAGAACGTATGAAATTAACTAACTGAGGAGACAATCATCAGGCAAGGGGATAGCCCTTATAAGTTAATCCAAAGTGACTAGATACAACCTGGTGATGAGCTTACTACAGTTGAAGCGGTGAGGCAATGATTGATAGGAACGGGATAGGAAATGAAGCAGTGGTATAGATCCAAGGTCTTAGCATAAGTGCGAGACAATAGAATCTGAGCGTAAAATTGCATGACAAATTGGGACAAGAGCAAGTGACATTGAAGGTAATGCAAATGAGAGGTAATAGTGTATGCAGGGTAGGGACTAGTCCAATTGCAAACTATACAGTAGTGATGGCTTAGTTAGTTGTAGATGCAAGCTAATGAACAATGCATGACCAAAGATGGAAGTCCGAGGCTGTTGATTGGCCAGGGAAGGTGATTGGATCTCATAATGGATGGCCAACCGGTATGGAGTTAACCGCGAAGTTTGCAAGTATATACTGAGTTGGTCGCCAAGATTGGAAGGTCAGCGCAAGCCAGAGGAAATAGCGGATTGCACCATTGATGTTTTGCTTTTATTTGTGTCACGCTTTTAGACTGAGGTAGATGGTACTGAGAAGAGGACATGTCAAAGTGGTGAAGACAATAATCCTTAAGTGCAAAGCGTGACACCCCCCCTCCTTAGCCAGGTGACCAACCAACTGACCCCCCCTCCTTGGCTGCCCAACCAACTGACCCAGGCCTCCACCCCCCTCTTTGTCCAGCCAACTGACCCCATCCTGCCTGCTTATTCCCCAAGGTGAGCCCCATGACCCCCTTCTCCTTCTCCTCCTTCCACTCATTGATTGTTCAATGACTCTGACTGACCTTTTTTTTTTGGCGGGGGCTATCATGATTGAAAGACCAGTATTTATTTTTCTACTTTTTTTCATCTTCCGCAATGATTGAAACATGGCTGATGATTGCTTTTTTTGTTTGTTTTTTTTTGGATTCCCTGCAATGAAACACCCATTTTGACCCCTGTTTCTTTCCATGCCTGCCCTTTTTCTGCATGACCCATGCTTCTCCCGCAATGCTCCCAATGTTATACAGCAAATCAAATCCCGTCTTGATCCTCACCCCAAGCAAAGCAGTTGCATGGGAGGGAACAAGATGGAAGGAGATGCTTTGAAAAACATGAAGAGAGGTGGAAAGCAGAGGGATGACCCTTGCTTCTCCTGCCATGCTCCAAATTTTATACAACCAATCAAATCCTGTCTTGATCCTCACCCCAAGCAAAGAAGTTGCATGGGAGGGAACAATATGAAAGAAGATGTGTTGAAAAACATGAAGAGTGGTGGAAAGAAGAGTGCTCTTTGGCAAAAGAGGGCCCAAATGAGAGAATCCAAAATCTCTGTGGAGGTGGCTGAAGAAGGGTTTTGGGAAAATATTCTATGCTTGAGACAAAAACTGCAACCTTTGGATTTGTACCCTGCTCTTGCTGCCAAAAAGAAAAAGAACACACAAAAGCCCACCCCTGAAGAGTTTTAACATGCCAAACAGAAGATTTAAAAGTTCCATTTCTTCACTGGTAGAAAAGTTGCCATTCTTGACCAAACCAATCATCAATACTCTCTGGTGTCCATAATCAAATTTCTCCCTTTGAATAAACTCTCTGAGGAAGAGAAAAAGGACATCAACTTTGTGACAACTCTCCTTTACCAATCAAAAAAATTTGTCAACACTTTTGGCCCCTCAAGATCTTGGGGTGGAAAGATGTGGGCTATTGGATGGAGAAAATTAATGCACCCTTTGAACTTTTTGGCCAATATTTGAATAAAAAAAGATATTCAAACTTCCCCTCAAGAGTATGCTTTCCTCAAATTTAGGTTGGACAAATTCTCTCAAATCCTAGGCCAAATGTTTTGAAACTTAGCCAAACTTGCATTCAATTCTGACCGGGAAATAATGATGGACCACCACATCCCCTCCTTCTCTTCTTTGTAATTTGGATCCCGCCTCACCGCTTTTGACTGTTCACCACATATCACTTTGACCTCCAATGGCTTCTACAACTGTCCCCATATTGACAAAGGAAACCTCTCAGACTATTTGTTTTCCTTGTGGTTCCAACAAAAAAATCAAATGGAAAAATGATTGGAAACAATGATGAATATCAAGTATCTGATGGGCAATTTGTTTTTCCTGACTTAGGTTTTGGTATTGATTTCAAAGAAAAAGGTATTGTAAAAATTGTTTGGGCGGAAAATAAGTACAAACACTGTACGTTTCCTGCTGTGGACACTGCCGCTCATACAAGGATGGCTATTTCCATGCAAATCAACAAAACAAACGGTAAAACCTGCAGGGACTTAAAAAGTGGGGCAATATACTCTAGAAAAAAAAATTTAAATGAAAACAAAAAATATTTGTTTATTGGTGGAGTTTCAAATAGTGTCAAACATTTTAGTAATCAAAAATAAATTTTAATTTTTTTTATTTTTAAAATTTTTGAATTAAATATATTTACAAGCCCAGCAATCAAGTGATTTCCTTGATTTCATCCACAGCTCTACTGCTACCAATACATGCCATAGCTACGGATAACCTATCTTTTTTCTCTGTGGCTAGCCTTTCCCTCTCCTTTTGGAGTCAGAATTCCTCTTTATCCTTCTCCTTTTCCTCTTTTTGAAACTCCAGCCCATCCTGTTGAATTTTCCACTCAGCATCCAACTTTTGTTGATGAGCCAAACTCTCAGCTTTTTTTCTTTTGAAAATCCACAGCCAGTTAACAATCCAACTTCTCCTTTTTGAACTGAAGGTTTTCAGATTGAATTTGCAATTTCACTTTTTTCCAGAGGGGAATAGGAATGAGCTGGATTTTGAAAGCAATGAGAATCCAACATGCTTACTTGAATCTTGCTTCTCCATGATATCCTCAAAGCCAGAAAATCTAGAAGCATTTCTCCTCTTTTGAAGGCTATTTGGATTGATGTTGATGAAATTTGAGGCCTTTTCCTTTCCCTTTGCGGAGGAGGTTTGTGTTGGAATTGTGTTGCTCTCATTTGAAGGGGATGTGGGAGGCCCCATTGGCTTGAGTTTTTGGAAAATCAGGAATGGATGAGCCTTTTTTTTTACAATCTAAACCAGTCAGGATTAACCAGACAGAAGACAAAAGAAATTGGGTGCTTACTTGAGCAGATGTTGATGGTGGTGGCAATACAGAAATAACATCCTCCTCATTGGCCAAGTTCTCCAGTTCTTCCACCCCAGGAAGAGAGAAATAAAAAGAAGGAAGTGAGGGTTCCAAGTTCCTTTTTGACTCATCAATAAATGCTGAAGTAGATGCAATTGGAGCTGACTGTGTTGGAATATCCTCCTTGGCATTGGATGGGGGCCACTCCAAGGCAAAGTTCTCATCAGCGTTCTCATTGCTAGGCTGAACATACACAGCCAAGTCCTTGGCATCAACTGAATCAGATTTTTGGGCATTAAAAGAAGCAAGAGGGGTGATGTTGGCCTTCTTTCCAAAGATTTAATCCATTTGAATATAAAAAGGGCAAATGGAGTCCAACTTATCAACAACCAAGTTGATTCCTTTGGCTTTTTTGGAGTTGGTGATGTCAAAGCCAGTGAAGATTGACATGGAGTGGGTGTTTTTTTACTTGGCTGGATAATTCTTGAATTTCTCTCTCATCTGTTTGGATGAAAGATCCAGCCTACATTTTGTTTTATTCTTGAGTTCATTGGCCATCAGGAGATAACCATTGACCTTGGAGGATGGAGGTTGGCCAATGTGTGTTTCATTGTTGGATCCAAAGCAAGCATTGTAGTTGGAGGGAATTTTGAGCCAGTTTACCAGGATGATGTGATCAGCTCTCTTGAGCTGACTTGATCCTTTGGAAGCTGATGGGGGAGGATTGTTGGATGTTTGCTTTTGTCCATTGGTTTGTTTATTGGACTTGTGGGGGGAGGATTGTGAAGGGGCAATTTAAAAAGTGTCAGCCTCCTGGATGCCAAGACCCTTGCTATCCTTTAGCTACCAGAGGTGATAGAATAAGTAATAAATATATTATTTAATAAATGCAGAAAAAATACGTAAAATATTTGGATTAAGCCTATTGCAAGTTTAAGTGGTTTGGTTATGTTTTATTGTTTTAAATCAATATGGATAAATTGATTATTAAATATTTTTATAGAGGGGTCACAATTATATTGGGGATCTTTAACACCTCTCTTCAGGGATTTCAGTATGAAAACACATAGTCCTGGTTACTTTGGGCTCTTTAGTTGAAAGGATATTTTACCTAAACATAATATGTATATAAAATACACGATGGAGTGGAAGGGCCTTGTAACCAAGCTGCCACGACAGAGAAAGGATAATAAAACTCACTGGTATATTATTAAATCCTTTGGGTATCTGTTTGAGACGTGCACTGATGGGTTAAACCTGTATACTAGGGTTATAAGGTTGTTCAGCAGTTTTAATTTATAAAAAAGAGGTTGAGAACAGATATTATTGATCAGACTTAGCCATAAATAACTTACTTATCTTTTATAAGTACTTGATTACCTTGGAACAGTGTCTGGATATAAATAAAACTGGGTCTCTGCCCATCAATATCCTCAAAAGAGCTCTTTATTTATAGCTTTTGAAGTCCCAATATTGTCCTTCTGAGGGGTACAAGAGCTCAAAGGGACGGACACTAAGCCTAGCAGGGTAACCAGGGTGAGCCTGTCACGTGTTCTTGGTGCTATAGCACGGTTAGCATCTAATTCCTCAGGGTATGGGAATTATTCTACTTTATACTAGATATTAGGACGTGTGAATAACACTAATCTGTCCCATTTATGTATTATTTAATTAATTATCCTTAGTAAATGTTCCCAGTAATTCAATAATTATTTGAATAGAAATTTCTACGGACATCCTGATGTCAGGTGAGTTCTCATTATGTATTATATAACTGGAGTAAAGTCATGATAAGTAAATCAACTGGAACTCGAAAATAAGAAGATAATTACTTCAAATTATAAGTCATGGGAATTCATGTAATATTTTTACATCATTATTTTTCTTAGTATTTCACGAAGATATTTATGTATAGAAATTCTCATAAAATTATATTAAATTATTTTAATATATTTTTAGAAGTTGTCATTGTCTTATTTTTGACATTCTTGGTACTTTGAATTATATTTAATAAAAAATACGTATAAGGGTTATTTAAGTATTTTTATATAATATTATGTACTTTTAGAATATATACTATCCACGGGAACATTTATTACATATGTAGAATGTTCCCGTGTGGGTTTTAGCATGTTTACGCGGTACCTAAGCCTCTCAGGCCGCCTGTCACTCTTTCAACCCATAGTCCTGCGGCTGCGTAATTTTCAGAGGCCCCGGGCTGTGTACACAACCTTGAAGGAGTGACAGGGCTGTATCTCAGCTGCGCGCGGGTGCATTGGCTGCCGCGGCTGTGTGGGGGAATGGTGACAAAACACAATTCCATCCGTAACTCCTAAAATATACACAACACCTCAATTCTGACTGAATTTTAGGTGTGAAACCTATACCTGACAATATGTGTGAAATATTTAATTGACCAAAATTTCAATAGTGGAGCCGTAGTATTTTGGTCTTTCTTTCCTTAATTATTTAAAAATATAAGGAGTTGGATTTCAAGGGTGGAGTCAGTGAGTGACCCTACCTAATTTTGGGTGGAAAATCTATTTCTGTAATAATATTTATGGTTTTCTTACTCCTTCTTAGGTTAATTATATTATTATTATTTTTATGTTATTTTTGTTACTTTTGCAGCTTGCTTTGCAATAGTAGCAAGCTGACAAAAATAGTAAGAGGGATGAAGGGATGAAGCAATAAAGTGATGAAGCAATGAATTGATGAAGCAATGAAGTGATGAAGCAATGAAGTGATGAAGCAATGAAGTGATGAAAGCGGGGATGAGGGATGAAGGGATGTGATGAAATCAGGGATGAGGGATGAAGCACTAAAGTGATGAAGGGATGTGATGAAAGTGGGGATGAGGGATGAAGGGATGTGATGAAAGGGGGGACGAGGGATGAAGTGATAAAGTGATGGTGCAATGAAGTGATAAAGGGATGTGATGAAAGTGGGGATGAATCAATGAAGCAATGAGAGGATGGATGTGATGAAAGCAATAAAGTGATGAGAGTGATGAAGAAAGGTGAGAGTGATGAAGGGATGGATGAGTGATGAATTGATGAGACCAATGAAAATCAATTTTTTTGGATGAGGTTGGAGGTAGAATTTTTCCAATGAGGTTGGAGGCTGAAACCAGGGGTGATGATGTGGAACAACACGGTTGAACTGGTGAAAGCCTTTATATACTTTATTTGAAAAAACCCATTTATTTTCAGGTAACTCTGACATGTCTGATCTGAAATAAGGGTATTTTTTTGGTTTTTAATGGTGGGTTTGAAATGGCCAATTTGGGTTGAAACCTGCCATTAAAAAATTGTGGGTTTGCTTAACTCTGATATGCCCTAATATATATACCATTTTCTATATTTTTTTTATCCTTGGTACCAAGGTGTTTAAATGCAATTAGAAATCTTGAAATTGTTTCAAAGAAATGTGTTTTTCATATTTTTTGATAATTATTATTATATTTGATGAAGTTTTTGTTGGAATATTTAAAAATATTTGGATTCCACTCATGAAGTAGGTATATTCATCATTTTCCGATATATTTTTATGTTTTTTACAAACATATGTGTATTCCATTGGAGATACTCCATTTTTTGTAAGGAAACTGAATTGATCATTTATTTTTTTTCTCATACTGCATGATTTTTTTTTCAAATCTGAACTCAGGTTTAAATTCATGTCAAAAAAAACTTATATATATTTGTATTTTTACATGTTACATTATATCAACTGATTTCCATAATCAAATTCTCCAAAAGGTTCTACCCTTGACAGACTCCACCCAAGATTTGGGGGCCTTATTTGAGCCCCCTATGCCTCCATTAATTTTTAAAGGACACCATGGGCCCAACAAATCCTCAAAAGGAATTCCCCCCCCCCCCAAGTTCCTCTTGGAACCTTAAAGGGCCTGTTTTACCACCCCATGCAGCTGAATATTAAAAGGCCTGAACATCCCCTCAACATGTGCTTTCTCACCCCAGGCACCTATTCAAACCTTTTAGAAGGCTTCACAAACCTTGGATTTCAATATTCACACCTTTTCTTTACATTGAAACAATTTTTTCCTGTTTCCACACCTTCCTGGAGTGGGAAAGTATTCCAGAAGGCCCAATTTTAGTGTTTTATTTTTGCTATATTCAAACCTTTTTTAAAGAAGGCTTGACCTGAGCTAAGGAGTTGCTAAAACAATCCATTTTTTTGATGATGGCATGGATTTAGTAATTTTTAAGGCTGGATTATATCCTGAGCCATTGGAATACAAACCTCAAGACTATAAGATTGCACTCAAGGATTGGGCAACACACAGCTGAAGACTGAAATGATAACAGTGCCATCCCCACATACTGGGGATGGAATTTAATTGGGTGGATATGGGGCAAAGAGATAACAAGCACCCGGTTGAGTCTCAGATAAGGAAGGCAATGTGTGAAAAGTAATGCTAAGAAGAATTTATGGAAAGGCATGGTAATGATGAATTTTATTATTTTAATACAATGTTAAATTTGAGGCATTCATCATAAAAGGTGGCCAAGAATTAAGTGAATGAATCATGGCTGGAAAGATTCCTGGCTGATGAGCATGTTTGGATTATGTGGTTAATGAATTGAAGAAGTGCAAAATATTTGAGGATCAATTGTCAAATCTGACTTGCATCAAATATGAAATAGCCCCTTGCATTTTGGTATTAAAAGTAGTGCACTGACACTGCAAGCCAACTAGTGATGATTTTGAATAATTTTCACCCACGGAATTTTGTGGTTGCACTTGTGAAACCCCATGAGACAGCAGCACAACAGCTGAATCCCCACTTGACCCAGCACACAACTGCTAGTGAGTCGGCTCTTTTGACAATTTCAATCCATCCACATTCCCTCATTAGCTCCTTGCAACTTGGCCAACTCCTATCACCCACTCATTTTTTACTATTGATACACCTCAAAAATTTCTATTTTCTTTGGGTTCTTCAACCCAGCCACCATGAAAACCAAGGTTGCTTGTCAAACTCCCAGCCTCTATGCCAGTGGTTTCACCTTTGTCATTCCAAAGGCATGGCTTCCTGTACCAATGAAAAGGGAGGCAGCACTGTTTTAGTTACCCAGGACTGCATGAAGTACCTTGTTTACTCAATCACCATTCATAGAAACATTTATTCTGCATTCATTTTTACTCAATAAATTTCCTTCCCACAACAGCCCAACCAAGAAGATGAGGAGGAAGGAAATTTCTACTGCTAGCTGAAATTCATGTACTGCAACCCAATCACTTCAAGCACTCATCTTTAGTAATCAGCCTTGAAAATTAGCTCAAGAAATCAATTTCTTGTTCAGATGGTTTGGTTGCCAACTTGAGTTCAGTCTAGTCAGCAACCAGGACAGGATGGAGTCCTCAAATTGATCAGTTGTTTTGTTTTGAAATAATTAAAACGCGGTGAGTAGCCTACCAAAGCCTCACTATATTATTGTTTTGCTGTAGATACCTACCAAAATTCTTGAAAAAGCTGCACAGGGCATAATGATGGCTTGCTCCCACCCCAACCCCATCAGAACTGCACGTTTAGAGCCCCATTGATGCTCATTGATTGACAAACTTGGCCAATAATCATTATAACCCAGTCAAAAAATGTCTGGTAAAGCCAAGCTGTCAAGAAATCCAAGAGCAAAGAAGCTATGATTGTTTCCAAGGTTGAGAATGCTACCTACCAAGACCTGTTTTCTTGCGCCCCCAGAAAAAAACTGTCCAACTCTTTTTTTGAAAGATTCTGGTTGTCTGCCTTGGTTTTATTGAAGTAGTGGCTTTGGAGCTTTTGCTTGTGCAAATTTGGTTGGCTGGGAAGCTTTGCTTAATTCTGGCTTGTAAATTGATTCTTGCATCTTGATGAGGTTGTTTTGAAGACTGGACTTCAAGTTAGCCTCAAGACTGGAACTTGACTGGGGAGAGTTGTGGCAAGCATGGTTTTGAGGCTTTTGGTATGGAATGCCAGAGTGGAGGAGCTGACATAGTTTGGCAGGGCATTTGAGTTGTCAGGAGCTTTGGGAGCATTCTTTTTGTTGGACATGGATTAGGTGGTTGGTGGTGTTTGATTTTTTATGGAAGAGCTGTGCTGTTGAGGATGCAAAGAGGGAATTTGATGAGGATTGGCAGACACAAGTTGGTGAGGGGCAGGCAAACAGCACGCAGGGCTGGAGGATGGGGTACTGGGAGTTGGTGGCAAGCAGTCAACTGCTGTCTCAGTAGCTGTTGCGCACTGAGCCAAGTGGGGATATAGCTGTCACACTGCTGTCCCAGACAGTTTCACAGGTGCAATCGAAGTTCTAGGGCATAATCATCCTGCTATATTTGGGGGGAGGTTATGATCGCTCAATCTCAAATCAATTTGTGTAAACTGGCCAGCCGGGACGGGTGTGACGGTCACGGTACATTGCAGATTTGGATGGGCGATACTTTGATGCATCATGATTCATCAGAAAGGGATTTTTCAGCCCGAGCCATGCTGACGATGTAGGCTCTGAAGATTAACTTAATGGCAGAAGATCGGTGACTCGACTAATAATGTGGCATAACGGAAGAAAATAGATACTGATGGAAGATATTAGAGGCGTGATGCCATGAATTTAGTCTGATATTCAGTTATTGTTGTTGTAAAATAATACAGAAAACTAGAGGGATACTGATTGAACAAGACATCTAAACATCGGCGTGAATTCTTTACAGTGCAACGCGGTTCAGGCCAAAATGCCATGTTGGGTACTCATGATGCGTCACACACACAAAGCCCCTGATGAAGCTTCCTTTAACTGACGATGCGGGTGTACTTGATAATTAGGCTCCAGGAATCGCGGGTATTGAAGAGGAAGGGGAAAATCGAGAGCTTTAAGACGTGAAAATGTGACGGGGCAATGATAGAACCTTGGTAGGCGCCAAGATTGAGGAATCCCACTAGACTGAAATAAGGGCAGAAAGCCGACGTCAACGATAATGATGTAGAGATATGTGGGCATATGGGGCGTGGCATTCATAGGTGCATTTAGAAAAAATTATTCATCGCTTGGCGTAAAAGTGTGTAAGATACCGGGCACCGATAACGATGATGACCATGTTGCTGCAAATGAATGCAGCAAAGATACCGAGGTCTCTATACCTATTTCCGAATTCTACCTCGACGGTTTTCAGATCTGTCGTGAGAGTCAAGACAAGTCCCGACGCATCAATTATGTAATCACTAGCAGAGTGGCGGGGGCAGGAGTCTCTTACATTCATCCCCCACATTATATTGGCAGTAACGGCAATCCGAGGTGTCGTTGGGATTCAAGAGGTAACCACCGGATGTCTGGATAAACGGGTTGGCCCATTGGGCGCAACTCTGGGAAGTGGGGGGTTGAAAGACATTACTGGAGTTGGGAAAGTATATTTGAGTATCTGGGACCTAGCAATACCGCAAGTAGAAAGCCACTGAACTATTCTTTAGGGGCACAGGTAATTTTCAAGCCGTGCATTTCGTTAGCAAGAAGTCCAGAAACCAGTCGAGTGAGAGGGTTTAGCTCGTATAACCCTGTTGAGAAGATTGAAAAGTCTGTCAGAAGTGGTTGGAGGTGGTGGGTGGCATGCGAGGGAACTGACAAGATCTCCAGAACTTGGGGATTTGGGGCTTGGGAATGGTTACTCCACAAAGCAATGAAAACACAACGACCATCGGAGGGGTGGATTTCGCAGCCACAAAAACACTGGGAGATACGGCGGCTACGGCTTGTCCGAGGGTGACCGCGAACAATTCGAGAACAAAGACCACTGGACCATTGGAAAAATGTTGTCGGTGTTGGGTCATCAACGGAAGGGATATAAAAGTAAGCTTACTGAGTAGCGAATATCCCGCTCGATCGCTATCGCGCTGAAAATGGGGAAGGTAATACCATGGCAGGAACCAAGCCACGGCACACAGGATTGAGTAAGGCATTTCGGCAATCGTTTGAGCAACTCCGAAGGCAACCGGCGAATACATCTTTGACGAAGCTTCCCGAAGGTAAGTGTTTCGGGCCATGATAAACATAGGTTGGACTTGGGCCAAGATCTGAGAGAGAGGCGGTTTGTCAATTGCAGCGCCGCATGAAACGTCGCTAGGAGTCGTGAGCTGAGGGGGAATGGTTACTCACCAGAGGAAGAAGGACAACCAAAGAGAAAATTGTGAACACACGGAGCTGAAGCCCGAGCACGGTGGAGTCCATGTTTAGAAAAGTGAAACCAGTGAGGAAAGCAATGGAGACATGATTGAAAAGACGGGTGACTTCATAGTTGGCATTGCGGAAGAAACTGAGGTGGGTCCTATCAGCCACAGTCTTCAACTGGAACCTGAAAGGGGTGGCATCTACAAAAGGCGCATGTCAAGTTCAAGTCTGAGAAGATATTGACGCGGGAGAGGCCTTACATTGTAGCTCGTGGTCCTCTTCACCCAGGCCTCGGGCGTTGCTTAAAGCTTCTTGCTTGAGCCTAGTAATCTCTCGTTTGTTCTCTTCGTGTTCCGGGGAATCCAACCATCTGTCGGCCCAATCCTTGCTCCCGCCCATTGGAGCCGAATTACCCGCCCCGATGGCTTCCAGCATGAATTCAGCGGGGTTATGATCGTCAGGGCATGGGGCACCATTGCGTGCCAAATAAGAGCAAAGCACGTGGGAGTCGCGGCCGATATCCCCAAAATAAACACAACGTCCGCCCTTCTTTAACAGGAGTAGCCGATCGAAATTCTCAAACAGCAAAGCATTTGGTTGATGGATCGTGCACCTGTGGTTGACGTCATAGGCATCAGTATCAAAGTTAGAACAGAAACAACTTGTCGATCACTCACAGTATGGCCTGGCCGGCGCCGGCAAGTTTACGCAGGAATCGGACAATGTTGTAGGCGCTTTGACCATCCAACCCAGAAGTCGGTTCTGAGTAGTCCGGTCAGGCTATGAGCCACTGGTGGAAACATCAACTCTGGAGTCATAAGAGCCCTAGGCGTACCATCAAGAAACAAGAGCAACTCTGGCCGGGCAGCTAGTTCGACACCAATTGTCAATCTTTTCCGCGCTTCGACTCCTAGGCCGAATCCGGGAAATCCGATCATAGCTATTGGGGAAGATTGGGAAACACATGAACGCTGGGTCGGGATTTTGAAGAGGAGACCGAACAAGACAAACCATCTGCAAGGTCCTCTAGTTCCAGGAGCTGAATAACTTCTTCAACATAGGCGTCTTTTTCGGCAATGGGGACGTTATAGGGCTGGCGCAGGTATGCTGAAAAACGGAATGCTTCTCGAACAGTGGCCGTCCACTCGTGGACATCCTGTTGTTCACAGTAGGCGGTCCCACGCTGAAAGGCTACACCAGGTTTCTTGCCACCAATGGCGATGTCACCAGAGATCACCCCCTGAACATAGTTTCACAAGAAGGTTAGCATGGTTTGGTGTACTGCCTTTAGAGTAGAGGTGTAGCAAGAGGAATGCACTCACCATCGTTTTACGATTAGCCAATACGTCTAACAGGGTGGTCTTGCCAGCCCCCGAGGAACCCATCAAAGCGGTCAACGTTCCGGGTTTCACATAGCCGTAAATCTCGTTAAGCAGTCTCTTCTGACCCCCAGGAACCGAAACATCGTAGCAAAGTGCCTCCCAAGTAAACGGTAAACCGGACTGGATGAAACCTGAAAGGTTCTGGGTTTTCTTCCCAGCCCTAAAGTCAGATTTATCGGCTTGAAGCTTCTCGTTGAGGGCTTTGCGTTCCGCGTTTTCAGGAGCAAAGACATTGATTGCTGGCGAGCTTGCTGATTGGCCTAGCTTCTCGACGGCTAGGAATAGGAGGATAAGGAAGAGGACGATGAAGGCGCACTGTAGGGGGGAAATTAGCTGCCGGTCTATGACAGACGATGAACAAGGACTCACGAGAATACCGAAATCTCGCCAAATGTTATCTCGATGATAGTCAAACTGAAGGGCGATATAAGCTGAGCCAGGAATCACGGAAGAGCCGGAGCCGGCACCGAGGACGGTGCAGACTTGGTTAGGGCCAACAGTATCCGGATAGCCATTCCCTCGAGGTACAACTGAATCACCAGCACACGTGCTGTAGGATGTTCACAGCCGTCAGTAAATGCAGCATGCCTTAAACTTGAGAGGGCCCATACAATTCAACCCGAGAAAATTCATTGGCCATGAGCGCAGCGAACGGATAATTAATCGGATTAATGTAGAAGATCCACTTCAGCCAACCTTGCATGGCACTACGGGGAATTACTTAGGTTAGCCATGGTCAAGAAGGCCGGGATAGAGGATTTGAAAAGCGAAGATAGCTTACTCTTTTGGAATTTGGTAACCGGAATAAGTGGCTAGCAACATCGTTAGTAGACTTGCCATCCGGGAAGCCGTATCGAAACTGAACGAGATGGCACCAAGGAACCGGAAGAAAGCGCTCATGCAGAAGTAGCCCAGGTAGACTACGATGATGTAAGTGAAAAACGCGCCAGCGTTTCGCGCCAAATGCGCCATTAAGTAAGTCTAGGTAAAACGGAGCGGTAAGCAACCAGTTTTATCGCAAAACAAGCTGTGAGAGCAAATTTTGAAGAGAGGATATTTGCTCACAATCATAGAGTAGAGGAAAACCTTTGGAAAGCTGAACGGGATTTCCGCAATGGCGTCGGCTATCGCAAGGACTCCTGGACGGTAAAAGCAAAAGGATGCCTGTCTCCACAAGATAGGCCGACCTATCATTTGTCTAGGTAGCTCGCTGAAGGCTGTGGAGGGAAACAATCAGCCTTGGTTAGATCCAGGAGTGATAAACGTAGGTGGCTTACATAGGAACACATTGAATAACAACCCAATGAAGATGGTTCCTCCTCGAGTGAAGATGCCGGCACTCGTGGTGGGCAAGTTGAGATAAATGGTACCCTGGACGATGGACATAGAAATAACGGTAGCAAAATCGAAGTACAACTCGGTTTTATCTTGCCAAGTCAGCTGCATGGAACGAAGGAACAGGGCTTTGAATTGGGCGAAGATCGAAACCGTATACGGAGACTGGGCAAACGGGAAGATAACACTCGTGAGCAGCTCGAAGACTAAAGAAGATCGGTCAAGACTAGCACCAACTTTTGGATTAACCCCTTTAGCTTGGTCTTCTCTCACGGCTTGCATGAAGTCTTGTTGAATTCGCTGCTCTTGAGCCAAGAACTTCTTATAATCCATCCTTTCCTGTTCCATTCTCTGGCAGATACTACTATTAAGGTAGGCTTGTTCCATCTCTTCAGGTGTCTTCGGGACTTGACTGATATCGATCTCATCTTGAAACTGCCTCTCGTTCTCATCAGTACATCCAGTAAGGTAATCAGCTGTCGTCTGGCGGGGAAGGTTCTTGTAACCCAACGAGATCATGTATTCACGTGCTTCTTTAGCGGGTCCAAAGTAGACGCAGCGTCCTTCGTTCAAAAGTAGAACCTTGTCGAATTGGTCATAAATTCCTTCACCAGCTTGATACAGAGTGACAAACATGGTTGTCTGGAAAATGTTCGCCATGATTCGAAGGGATTTAGCATAAGCCAAGGCCGTTGATGCATCAAGACCACGAGTGGAGTTATCCCATGACAGGACGCAGGCACGGGTTGCCATCATTTCGGCAATCGATACTCGTTTTCGCTCTCCACCCGAAACTCCTCTAACGTGTTCATTGCCGACGACTGCAAGGACCCGAAACATTCGTGAGCGAAGGGAAATCGTAGTTTAGAGGCAAGGTCATGGATAACAAAAGCCTACGGGTGTGCTTAGTGTGCCCTATACCCAACATTTTCAACAAGACATCCAAGACTTGATCGACGAACTGTGACTTGTTGACGTTAGGAAGCAATTTTCCCGGGGTTTTGGTTTGTAGTGCGAACTTGAGGGTCTGATACACTGTGAGGGTTGGGTAGTGAATATCATCCTACAAGGGACAAAAAGGCACGAAAAGCCTTTTCTTAGGTCAATTCGAACACATCCAAGTTTCACGAAAAAAATTGAAGGTGGAAACGGGCAAGATGACATCCGGACAAGCCACCAGGTGGAAAACTTACTTCAGGGTTGTAGACAACTCTGCAGCCGAAAAGGTAGCAGGGAGGACATCACGCATGGAGCAATACGGGGTGAGCAGATTCCAATCAACGTGGCCAGAAATTGAACCTGAACTCACTCTCCCTTGTAATGCTTGGATACCGCATCCGCTGAAATTCCCCCGTACGTGACTTCACCCTCGACCGACTCAAAGCTGGCCCTCTGGTTGGCGAGCACTTTCAGCATGGTGGAGCAACCGCTCTTCGGCCGTCCAAGAACAAAACACATCTCTCCGGATTTCAAGAATCCACTGGTGGGATGGATGATGGTTTTGTGAGGGGAGGCATTCATGCGCATGAGTATGGGCATGACTGGTGCCAGGAGTAAGTTCCTGAGAGCAGTGAAGAAGGTGATGATTGGTAGCTTGATTCCGCCTTGGCCGGTGACCGACAGGTTTTCGAACACAACACCCAATTGTTTGGGGCGAAAGCCATTCTCATCCCGAGACTGAGCCGTGCCGCGCTAGTTGGGACACGAAGATCAGAAATGGGGGATCAGTCCTAGTCCCTGCAACGCGGCAAGTCCATCGATCGACAAACCAAGAAACCAAGTAAGTCAAAGACTGCATTGGCATCCTGCTTTTCAGGATCGGCCTTAGGATCGTGTCCTAGATGGATTGAACTGGTTGATTATCAGAGGAGAAACATCAGATTCGTTGGAATGGCTCATCACCCGGCTGCGATCCGGATCGCAAAGTCAGTGGGAATAAGGGGCGGTGATTTGAGACTCACGAAGCTTGAGTGAGCTGGCGGCGCAACTCGGCGAAGCTGCGCTCGGCTCCGGCGACATCGATCGCGTTTTCGGGCGGAATCTCGGGAGAAGACTCGTTATCCAACCACTCGGCTTTATCCATCTCGATCGAGGTTTCTTTGACTGGGGAACTCTGGTTGAGGGATGGCGGGTGGGGCCCTTGGGGCAGAAATATTGTACCTTCTATCTTCCAATGCTAGAGGCCTTCCCGAAGGAAAACGGGTCTCTAGAGAGAAGTGTGCCGGCTTGCCCTGGAGCTTGGTTGACAGAGACTGGGGCAGGCGCGCCGGCGATCTGGGTTTTTATAGGGGTCTCAGGCGTGATTGCCCCAGTGGCACGTGGTCGCAACGAACACGAGAAGGATCTAAGCCTGCTTTGGGGCTCTGTAACCCGAATCGACAACTAGAATGGTACAAGCAGATAAGGATAGGAACCTAGTGGCTGTTGATATTAAGTTAGTAGACTAGATATTCATCTCGTGGTAGACGGGCTGTTCCGAATAGAAAAGATGTCAGGGCGGCAGTCTCATGCTAACGAAATCGCAGGTACATCGGGATCCATTGTTAGTCATCGAGGCTTATTTAAATTCACGGTACATGCATGATACACATATGTAAATAATACTTACAACTATTCTTGAAACCGCTGGGGGCTGGGTCGAAATTTTTCGTCTACATCTAATGCGCTTAGATCACACGCAATCGTCCATGTACATGAGTATTTGACATCTACACACAAGATTTGCCACGGCTGGAATTAAGCGTTGCATTTGGGGCCCGGCTGCACTTAAGGGCCTCGGCCGGGGAAGAGTCCGCCTCCAGCGTAGACAGTTGTGCCTCCATATGCACTTTTTGATTGCGCTGCACTCCAATTGATCGGCCGAGGGCATTCTAAACTCCATCAGGAATCGCCGAGACCATCATGAGAAGCAACGCTTACTCCCAGTCGGTCGATCCCTTTTATGATTGACACCACGCGGATGACAGTTGTATGTCGATACATACATACAGAACTCATAGGTTTCCCCCTGTCCATAAATTTCCTTCCCCTCATGATCTTTGTGCTCGGAGGCATTCAATATGTTCAGTGCTGTGAGCTTGCTTGGTTTGGTGCAGGGCTGCGGCTGGGTGAGGATGTATCCACCACTCCCCGCTCGCCGAGCCGACCGGTACGCCTGCGTAGAAACATGTCACAAGGCACATTTCTGCGTCGCAATTGTCTATGCGACATTGCGTATGTCACGGGGCGCCGGATTTAGCTTGCGACAGCTGCCTAAAGTGCTTGACTGTCCCATCTGTAAAGGTATGTATATACACGTTTTGCAAATTGCATGAAACCATAACCACAACTAGACACATATCATAGATTATAGACATAATCTATGCATTATGCTAGTAAACCAAAATTGTCATGTATATAATCCAGTAAACCCGCTTACCAAAGGGGCCTTCTCCTCATCAGAGTTTGGTCCATCTTTGGCAGCGGGTGAAGCTTAAAGTGTGGTGTTCTTGATCTGGGCAGGTTAGTAATTTCTCATCAGAGTTTGGTCCATCTTTGGCAGCGGGTGAAGCTTAAAGCGTGGTGTTCTTGATCTGGGCAGATCTTATGAACACAACAGGTTAAAAGCTGGCTTCTTCCCAACTCGCTTATTGCTGAAATTACCGGGACCAACCTGAGTTGACCGCCGGTAGGATTTTTTGGTAAAGTCCACCGGTAGGTGGATGGAATATTTCCAAGACATACTTGAGGACAGTGACGAATCAGACCTGGTCGGGCAGAGACGTACATCAGAAGAATCATTGTTATACTCCGCGAGAGAAGGGAGATTCATCCCGGAGCAGGACAACATGAGCCGTCCCTCTATAGAGTCGCTCCTTGAAGTGATCAACAACCTGCAAGCACGTATTGAGAGGTCGGAACAAAGTTGCCCTCCCAACTTTTCTCAAGGCAGTGATCCTGGCAATGTTGACCCGGTTACAAAAAAATTATTTGAAGACCCAGTCACCGTGCACAACAACATGAACCCTAAAAAGACCATACTATCGTTCAACGGTTCCAACTATTCACAATGGGAAAGCGCCATTGATAGAACCTTGCGTAGAGCTCTCCGCCGCGACACCAGCTTTATGAATGACCCCACGGCATTCAACCATCTCACTAGGGACCACAAGGAGTCCATTACCATCCTCATCAGGAACACCATTGATGACACGCTCCTCAGCCTTGTCAAAGGATCTGGGACCGAGGAAGCGCAGCCCCTCATTGAACTTCTCCGGAAGAAGTGCAACAAGACGGACCGCCGGCACAAGTTGGCAACCATTGATTGTTTTATCAAAGCTATGAATGACAAATCCGGATCTGATGATGTTTGGATAGCGGGTTGGCATAAGATCATTGCGGACCTTACCCGCGTTGAGGTCTCACTTGATGAACTCTACGGATTGATCATTCAAGCCACCGTGGTACCGCCCTCTGGCGTTGACCCCCAGAACTTCTAATATGCAGTTGGTCAAAGCCTCAACAATTCCGTTACCCCTCCCACCTTCACTGAGGTCTCTACTGTAATTCAGGCGTGCTCCAACAAACTCCGGACCCGTACTGCCTTACCCGCTGGAACTCTCCCATCGGATGTTGAAATGTCCGTTCAGGCCATACGCCACCAACCAAACACCAAGTATGTGCCCCCGGTGAGGAGACCCACGACTACCACAGAAAATTGTCCAGCCGCCCAAACTAAGCTGTCAATAGACAAGGCATCACAGTTCAAAGGCAGATTACCAAACGACACGCTTCTTTGCAAGTTTGGTTACTCCTGCCACTACTGCGGCAAGTCAGGGCATTGGTATGCCAATTGCAACGATTTTTGGGATCACGTGAGGATTGGCGTAATTCCCTTGCCGCCAAGCAATCACGCCGACAGAGGCTCACAATACGTGCCACCAGCGAGACCCCAAAATCTCCCACCCATTGGAGCTCAAGTTTGTCAAATCAATGTTGAAGCAATCTCAGAAGGTCAAATTCTATTAGACTCCGGCTTGACTGCACACGTGAGTGGCAAGTCCAAATTTTTTGAAATTACCAATTGGCTCAAAGTACCAATTCATCTGACAATGGCTGTTCCGACAAATTCTGCAATTGTTCAATATGTTGGTAGGCTGACAATGCTGACCAGTGCGGGTGCCCTCCGGCTGAATGATGTCTTCTTCTGTGAGGGAGTGAGGGGGACAATCTTGTTGACTGGACGGCTAGCGCAGGACGGCTGGAGGCTCAATCACCGGGGCACCAGCCTGTTGATTACTAGTCCTGACGGACATGAATACCCTACTGTTTTTTGTAATTACTGCTGGACTATTCCACCTTCATGCAATCAATCTTGCTTAGCCATCACCCAAAAGCCCTCGCTGGACCCGTATACTTGGCACCTGAGACTTGGGCATGCGTCTGAACATGTTGTCAAGACGTTCCTGGAGTTCCACTTTGGAAAACAGACTAGGGGTACATGGAAGTCCTATTTTTGTAAGCAATGCGCGTTGTCCAAGTCTGTCAATTGGAAGTCCCTTGGCGCCAGTTCTGGTTTACCGCGCCATGCGCCCCTGCAGCTCTGTGTGACAGATGTAATTGGCCCATTTGAGAATGACCTGAATGGAGCCAGGTTCTGGCTGACATTCAGGGATCACGCCACAACTTACACGTTTGGCGCGGCGTTGAAGGCTAGGAGCGAGGTCCCCGCAAAAATATTGAGCTGGATCGAACACCTTCGGAATGTTACGGGCGCGGTACCAACATACATCCGGTCCAATAATGCGGCTGAATACACCCATGCTCTAAGAACCAAGCTGGAGGCCTTGGGAGTTTGCCTAGCGGCCATTCCGCCTTATCAGCCTGAACAGAATGGAGAGGCTGAAAGAGTCAATAGGACAATCGGTGATGCTGCGCGTACAATGCTCAACAAAAGCGGGATGGCAAATCAATACTGGAGTTATGCTTACCATGCGGCCACCCACATTCATAACCGTATACCAAATTCTTGGACCAATGGTGTCTCTCCACTTAAGGCACTATTTGGTCTTGAATGCAATGCAAATGCTCTTTACCCTTTTGGGGCGCGTGCCATAGTCCATATTCCTAAGGAAAAGCGGCTCAACAAATTAGAAGAGCGTGGACAACATTGCTGTCTCCTTGCGTATCCCGTTGCTGGTGCCAGCTGGCTATTCTGGTCACCAGGCGAGCGGCGGGTTGTACACTCATCCTCCGCCGTCTTTCCCAATTTTCAGAACCTGCAACTTAAATCCAAACTGGACAGGGCCAGCATTGATTTTATGCTGAATCAGTTGGAACTGCACCTTGGGCAGGAGAAGACCAATGAGATTGCTGAAGCTGAACGCACATTCATTCAATCAATGCCTGCCAAGACTGACCACCACCTGCCGCGGTCGTTGCCGGAGGCGCTGCGGGGTGAGTTTGGGAAAGAGTGGCTAGCCTTGGCTACTTACAAGGTTGATAAGTTTGACAAACTCAATGTCTGGGAGCCGGTCAAACACCATCCTGGCATGAAGGTCCTCGGCATGCGCTGGGTGCTAGAGAATAAACTTGACAAGAATGGCTGCCTTCTCAAGCGGCGTTCGCAACTTGTAGTAAAAGGCTTCAATCAGAGGATGGGACAAGATGTCCATGAGACTTATGCACCTACTGCAAGCCTGAATATTTTGCAACTCTTAATCTCTCTTGCAATCAATCTGGATCTACCAATGGTGTCGTTTGATGTTAGCTCCGCTTACCTGTATAGTCCAATTAGCAAATAACTATACTGCCAACCTCCGACTGAGGTGAGGCCCGAGTGGAAAGGATTGGTCATGAGATTGAAAAAGGCTGTCTATGGTACCAAACAGGCGGCGCGATGTTGGTGGAAGTTCTTTGACGGCATCATGTTGGGCATTCGCTTCGTAGCGCAGGAACTGGAACCGTCACTCTACTTAATGAAGAGAGGGAAGGACTTTGCGGTGGTATGGATGCATGTGGATGATGGATTTGTTATTGCGTCATCTAATGATTTACTTGTCCTTCTTCGTGAAGGCATGGAACAATAGGTCAAACTCAAGTGGCAGCCAACACCAACAAAAATTGTTGGCATTGGTCTTACGAGGTTGACGGATTCCCTATTGCTCACCCAACAGGTTCTGGCCGACCAGATTATCAAGGATTACCATTGTGAAGCTCACCCTAAAAGGAGCCCTTTGCCAGAGGGGCCCCTCATTCTGAATGATGGCAAGCAATTCAAGCACTTCATAGGTTCCTTGATGTACCTTGCAGCTGCAAAGAGGCCTGATTTGTCATATCCGGTCAACCTTCTATCCCGATACACCAGCTCACCTTCTGCGACTCATTGGCAGGCCCTTGATTGGCTCATAGGCTATCTTAAACAATCAATCTCTGTTGCCTTAGTCTTTAAGAAAGGTACACCAGGGATGGAGTTATGGAGCGATGCAAGCTGGGGCGGCAAACATGAACGTTCCACCTCCGGACATGTTATAAAGTATTTTGGCAATTCTGTTGCCTGGGGATCCAGAAGGCAGGGTGTTGTCGCGCTGTCGACGTGTGCCGCTGAGTACATTGCCCTGTTGGACGGCACGCAACAACTTGCCTACCTTGCCAATGTGCTATTGAGTCTCCAGCAGCCAAAGTTATCTATTTTTTGCAATAACGAGTCTGCAATTCTAATCGCCAGCAACAATGCATCCAAAAAGAGGACCAAATACCTTAACCAAGCCTTTGACTTCGTGAATGACTTCATCCGCCAACATGATGTTGACCTCCGCTGGACAAGTACCCACACGCAACAGGCCGATTTATTGACTAAAAGATTGGGTCCTAACAAGATTAGTCCATTGCTAACCAATCTACGCCTGGAGACCCTACAATTTCCAAAACGTGTGGGGGGGGTGTAAAGGTATGTATATACACATTTTGCAAATTGCATGAAACCATAACCACAACTAGACACATATCATAGATTATAGACATAATCTATGCATTATGCTAGTAAACCAAAATTGTCATGTATATAATCCAGTAAACCCGCTTACCAAAGGGGCCTTCTCCTCATCAGAGTTTGGTCCATCTTTGGCAGCGGGTGAAGCTTAAAGCGTGGCGTTCTTGATCTGGGCAGGTTAGTAATTTCTCATCAGAGTTTGGTCCATCTTTGGCAGCGGGTGAAGCTTAAAGTGTGGTGTTCTTGATCTGGGCAGATCTTATGAACACAACACCATCCAACGCCCAATCCCAACTCGTGAGCCAGAACTCAGGGTGCTTATCGGGTCGGGCCCATGCCTTTTAGGTAAACCCAAAACCGGCCTGTTTTGTTTTGGGCTCGGACGGGCCGGGTAAAATCAGACGTTTGTTGGGATCAAGCCTGGCCCAAGCCCGAATTAGCGGGCTTGTTTCGGGTTTGGGCTAGTTAACGGGCTCCCGTGTTTTTTTTACTTGAAAGCCAATGAGTATGCTTTCACATAGCTGAATGCAATTTTGTAAAAAAGAGAAACACCTTCTAATCATAAAAATTTGGAGGTATGAAAGAGAACAATGGTTTTTGAATGAAGAAGAGCCAAGAAAAGATGATAATATTCAATTTTTCATCCAATCTTGAGTACAAATCAGGGCTTCAAGCGCCTATGCAGCTAATTTGGTTCTGAAGTCATCCAGAACATGACCACTGGTAGAGAATGCCTAAAAAAGTAATAATAAAAATAAATATCACACATAAGTTAATAAGAGAAGGAGATGAATTCTTACTGATTCTGATGCAACAGAGGTCATTGGAACCATCAACATTGTCTTTGCTAAACAGCCTAATTCTGGAAATCAGCATGAATTTTCTTTCCACCAGTTGAGTAAGTTGAGTTCAGAATTGCTTTCTGGTATGAAAATCAAAGGTTCATAAAGGTATAAGTCCAATTCAGCCAGAGGAGTATTTGATTGAGATTGTGTATTTCCTTCTGAAAACTTGCAGAAACCATCTGATTTGGAATTTCTAAAGGATTTTTCAACATTTCTACTAGGATTAAAGAGTTTTTTTTTCAATTGATGGTTTGGGAGAAGAAGAATCAAGCAATAAAAATATTGTTCTTCTGGGATCTTGTTTGTAATTATGTACTGATTCAATAGTCATACTCCTTGACATAGTGTATTCTATTTATTTGAATTAGCGGGGATCAAAAACAATTGCAAGATCTAGAAGTTTGTTCATGGTGGACCAGTACTGGCAAAACTTAGTCATCATTTGCTGAAATATTGAGGTAATATGGTCATTTCCAACTTCTTGAGATGAAACTTCCATATGATATTCTATGTCTTTCAAAGTAAGAAAATATAAGTTGGAAGTTGGATATTTTGTACCAGAAATTTCATTGGTTGCTTGTTTAAAAATTTCAAAGAACTCATTCATAACTCCAATTCCAAGCCATTAGGACTCAGAAGGGCAGTCTAAAAATTGTGGGTTTGAGATCTGATGATGCTGAAATGCTGATTTGTATGGGAATGCAGAAGAGATCCTTTCATAGTTTTAGTTCCATTGTGTTGGGACATCAATAGTAGGTTCCTTCAGTTTTTTTTGGGGAGAGGCCAACAATATCCATGGAACGCTCAAAATGATGTTTTCTTGATTTGAAAACTCAGACAAACTTGATGCTGGATCTGGTTTTGTTGATAGCATCAAAATAAACATTCAAACTATCTTTGACAATAAGGTTGAGGATATTAGCTGCACATTGGACATGAAGAAAATTTCCACCTAACTCAAATTCATTGTTTGGATGTTGAAGAAGCAGATTGAGTAATCTATTCATTGCACTATCATTAGATATAGCATTATCAGTAGTAAAAAATGAGCATTTATCCATCAAATTCCAATCATGAAGGGTCTGGGCTAATTTTTCACTGATTGAAATTCCGGTATGTGGGACTGGAAGTTTTTTGAATGTCAAAATATTCTTGTTGAGTTGCCAATTATTATCTATAAAGTGAACTGTTACCACCATGTAGCCATCATTTTGAGGTGATGTCCACAAATATTTTGTAAGTGCAATTTTTTCTAATTTCTCCAACTTGGTATGGATTGTGTCCTTGAGGAAAGTATGTAACTCCATCACATCACTTCTTACAGTGTTTTGACTGATTGGTTGAAAAAATGGTTGTGATTGTCTTGAAAAATCTCCAAATCCTTCATGCTTGGCCATCATGAATGGATATTCATGCTTAACAATCATCTGCACCATTGCCAATCTTGCCATCTTTTGGTAAAACTTCAATGCCAAAAACTTCCCTTTTTCAGGATCCAATAGTGTTGGTATTAATGGTCCACATGCATCACCTACTTGTGAACATCTCTCAGCATGAAGATGGAGGTGAGATGTTCCCAATTGTCCTGTACCTGATAGAGAATCCTTTAAATATTTGCAGATTTCCCAAATTTCCTTACCTGAAATTTCAAGAGTTCTTTGATTAGAACAATTGAAACAGGAATTCCTTGAGAAAAACTCATACTTACCTGTTTCTTTCCGCTCAAAGAATCCCCAGACATTGCTGCTGGTTTTCCTTTTTTTACTTGATGGTTGATCATCAAGGATTGCAACATTTTCCTCCTTTTTGGTAATCAAAGGAAGTGTAGTTTAGTTTGATGTGGTGAAGACACAACTTGGCTGATTGAATGCAGAGGAGGGGTCAATATCTCAAACCAATGGACGCAACAACACCACTCTTTTTGCCGTGCTCCCTTATATATCATTAAGCCCCTATGGCTACCCAAGACACACTGACTCACTTGAAAGCCTTTGTTTCACCCATCTGGAGGCAGTTGGGCCACTGCTCCACTCCCCACATACCATGAAAAACCATTCAACAGGTTTTACTTCTTTTAATTCAACAAGCCAAGCCTCAAAACCCCCCTCCATATCTGGTTTGGTGCCTGTGAAGCAGCCTGAATCCAACCAAAAAAGCCTTCTGGGCTTCTCAAAAATTTGGTTTTCTTCCTAGGGGTTAGCCCAAACCCAACCTCCAACCCAACGGGTACAGGCCAGCTCATGGGTGGCCCAGCCTCATAAGCACCCTGAGCCAGAACTCACCATTTGGGGGTGGGCCATGATTGATCCCAAAGGACCACCGTCCGCACCATCATCCTGTTGGGAATTGGGTGCACCATGGTTCCTTGGATGCATTGCTGTCACCCAAAGGTTGAAATTGACCTGGAGAAGGATACTTACCTTCTCTGTGTCCCCTAGCTATGACACCTCACCAATGTCCCATACCAAGTCACTACACATCCCACCACCCAGTCACCAAAACCTCCAAATATCCCCTTCTCCTCCTTTCTTGCCAAACAAAGGTGACTAGAACCTTCTAAAAACCCGCTTTCCACTTGGACATGTGGCCCTTATTTGCCCCCCTGACCCACCCAGAATAGTGGCAACCACAATCACCAAAATGCAAGTTGAGAACAATACACTTCTACCTCAAAACACCCCCCCCCCAAATGCTGGTGGTACTAGTGGTTTGGCACTATTTGTTACTTGTTTGATTGCAGACACAGGGAATTATATTGACAATGGTGACTTATTAATCAATAAGACCATGTTTGAGCTTATCCAGATTTTAATCTTCACTGAAAAAGATGGCTCAGAGGTAGAAAAGCAGAAAGATGGTCAAATGCAGGCAATGGCGGATCAGATGGAGAACATTATGGCAATGCATCAGGCAAACTCACCCACCGGTGCCCATCAGCTACCTATCATACCTCCACCCAGGTCAACCTATGCAGACAGGGCCGCAACAAATACTCCAATGAACAGACCCACCACCCTGCGGCCAGCAACAGAAGATTTGTGGCTGTTGAGGCCAGCGCGAGTGGTTATACACTCTAATCCACAAAAAAACCAAATAAAAAAGCTTCCCAAGGTCCTTTTTTTCCAAAGGGCAAATTATGTGTTAGCAAGATGAGTGCATCTTTCCAAGACAAGCTAGTCACAGTCATGCGCAATCTTGTTATCAACTCCATTGATGTTGTTTCATACACCAAGAATAACATTCACAAAAAGTGGTTGATGGATAAAATGCACCTTTGGTCCAAACAGGTACATCCCAACTTAGAGACTAGGCCTAGCACATGACATCCTGGAGGATTTTGACCCCATGTCCAAGTCCAGCAAGTCAAAAAAAGCCATCAAAATCATTTAAACAAGGAGGAACTAATTTCCATAAAGTGGTTATCTGAAAAAATTCACAAAGACAAAAAAGCAGGATCCATTGTTTTATCTTTTTCCAGTATGCTTCAAGTGCCATAGAATGGGAGAATTTGGCAAATGGTGCAGAAAAATACCCAGAGGTGGCAGATGCAATGAACAAAATATGACAAAAGACTGCCCCATAGGCTCTGATGAAATGAAAGAATGTGTCCAATGCAAGGAAGTAGTTTGCAACAAGGAGAAGGAAATTGATGATATGCACCACTCAGTATTTATTTTCCTTTGCCCCTTCAATTTATCATGGATCCAAGCTAAGAAACCCCATCTCATTTCTGGTCAATTTTGAATACAACTAACTGCAACTTGCACACTGAAATCCCTCCTTATACTCATACATTCAGATCTGGAACTGATGAACTGGTCAAACACCTGAAAATAATGAAACCAGATCTGCCAGATGATTCATTTTTCTTCCTCCAACTTGACTGCCACATTTCCAAGGAAATTACCCTAACTCTTCTACACCATTCCCCCATTGCAACCATCTTACTTCCCAAAGAACCATGGATGAATATATACACCCTCCTCCCCCCAGCTCATGTGAACTGGCACATTTTCACAAGCTACAATCATGACCCAGTAAATTGGAGGGACCAACACAAATGTTGTTTATATGCCCACAAATCATTAAAGCCTGAGTCCCTCACTCAGCTTCCTGGAAACACAAAGCACCTATTAGGCTTACAGATTCAGGAAAAGGACAAGTGGATAATTAGGCTTATAAATTTCTTCAATTCTCACAGTAAAAATGAGGGTATAATGGACCTCTCTCATTGGCTGCCTAAAAACTAGGACAGGGGAACTCCCATGTGCATATTCATGGATTCCAATCTTCATCACTGCAGTTGGAACTCAATCTGGTATCAATCCTCACACCAAGAAGCCAAAAAACTGATAGGCCTATGTGTAAAATTTGGTTTTTTTCTGGCCTCACCCTATCATGTACAAAATTTCTACAAAACCAAAGGAAAAGGCACCACAATCAACCTAATATGGTTTTACTAGAAATCTTCTGCAATCCTCCACCAGGTCTGTGTCTCAGAGGGAAATTATGGCTTGGATCATCAAGCCTTGAGGGGAATCCTGAGCCTGAAGGGCTATCACTGCAAACTATTCTGGGAAAGACTTAGACTTCAAAAAAATATGCCAGAACTTTAAATTCATGTCCAAACACATACAAATTTTCCTGTTAAACAAGTCCACAAAAAAGTGGATCAATTCCAGAATACTTGTTTAATGGGTATTTTGTCCTTGTTTTATTGAAAACAGGCCTTTTTCTGTTGAAAACTGAACTCATGATTTCAAGAAAATCATGCCTGTTAACCAGGGTGCAAAGAGCAGTGGTCAACAGGATTGGCCACAAGGTCTTCCACCATACCAATCTTTCATCTACCACAAAATATTGTCCCAATAAATTTCTGTTTTTTTTTGTTCTCATTTTAATAAATCAAAGCTTATTTACCCTAATGCAAACAGCTACAACAATCAATTTTTTTTTTGGTCAAAAAACACAGTGGCAGCTTGACTTGTCCTGTGGACTTCCTACCCTTGTTGATTGGACTTGAGAAATTGACAAGGGGCATTCAATCCCTTGTTTAAAGGCCTTATCCTGTTGGTGACTGGCTTTGAATTAATTGAACAGGGTTCTTTATTGGTTGTAATGTGTCCTTCCTCAATTGAAAACTGGACAGGGTTGTCTGGTCCATTGGAATTTTTGACTGGGAAAGGTAGTACCTTTTGATGGTTGTGTGAATGAAAATGCTGCTATTTTCACTGTTTCCTTTTAAGATACACAATTCAAATTTGGAAAATGGGTCAGGGATGATGAGTTCCAAGTCAAGACGTGGTGGAATCCTGAATTCCTGAACCCTATCTTAAAGACAAGAAATCAAGAAAAACAACCATTTATCCATGCTAGAATTGGAGAGGCCATCAAATTCTACCAGGAATGGAATTATTACTTCTGCCTTTCTGCCAGAGATCCTATTCCAAGTAAAAAAGTCCACAAAAAAAGTGGATAAAATGAAGTGGAATGGTTTCCTAGGTTTTGCAGCCCTGTTCCCTTGAAGACAGGCCTTGTTCTGTTGAAAAATGAAATAATGATTTCAAGGAAATCATGCCTGTTGACCAGGGTGCACAGGCAAGTGGTCAACAGGCTTGGCCATTATGTCTGACACCATATAATCTTCAATCTACCACACAATATCTTCCCAAAAAAATCTTATTTTTTTGCTTTCATTGCAGTCAATTAAAGTTTATTTACCCTATTACAGATAGAAAAATCCATACAGGGTAACTGTTTTTGTTGGTCAAAAATCATAGTGGCAGATTCAATTTCCCTGTGGACTTCCTATGCTGCTTGAGTGGACTTGGGCAATTGTCAAAGGGCCTTAAATACCTTGTTGAAAGGCCTTATCCAGTTTATTCTTGAAAACAGGTCTTGATTGGTTGTTATGGGTCCTTCCTCACTTGAAAACTGGACAGGGCTCACTTTCCACTGGAATTGTTTACTGTTAAGAGTAGTATGAAGATTACTGAGTGAAGCACATATCTTGAAAAAGCTGATCAAATTGTTTCTTTTCAGGCTTTAAGGCATATCAAAACAGACCCTAGTGGGAATTTCCTGCTTCCCAAGAGAGAAGGTGGATTTTTTCCTACTGAAAAAGCAGAGCAAGCACATTTTTTATTTAGGGGAATATCAATCACCCCAACTGAGATTTACCTGTCCAACATACACCATGAAAAAAAAGGCTGCACCTTCCAGTAGGTGTAGCACCATGGATTGTGAGAAAAAAATGTTTGAATTTGTTGATTTTATGGATTCAAGCATAAAACTTATTCCTGAATTTTCTCATAAGATTCATGCACCAAATTTATGTAATGCATAAATTGAATTGAAAATAATTACCTGGCAGGAAGGATTGGGAATTTATGCAGTTATTTCTAATTACATAGATTGTTTTTACAACTTTTAAGAAATTAGGTTCAGGGGAGTGTGAGATGGGCGGTAATTATAGTTTTTTTCAAAATTCAAAATTTTTTGATATCAATCTTATTGAGCAAAGATAAATCAAGTGATTGAATATTGACCAATGTTTAGGCTTTTTGATTTTTCACAGAACCATCCTAGGATATGCATGCACTTGAAAATTGTCTGTGTTTCTTGAAAAAATTTGTATTTCCTGATGAGGATGCATTTTGTGGGCTTTGCAAAAATAATATTTCTAATTTTTTATTCAATAAAAGAGTATTTTTGAAACCCCCAATTTTTTTTTTCCAGAATTTTTGAAGCAGTATAACCCCCTCAGAGTTTTTTCCAAAAAATTAAAAACAAAAGATATCATGCACAAATTTTTGAGGCCGATTTTAAGAATTTCCCATCAAAGCTTTTTTTAAATAAGGAATTTTACCAAGGAAGCCAACAGATGGTTTAAACAGAATTTTGAGTATGTTGGGGGTCTCTGTGTCCCCTAAGAATTTAATTTAATTTGTGTAATGTTAAATTAGCAACTCTTTGAGTCCTTTAAACAACTCAAATGGGCTGTGTGGCACGCTACACAACTCAAATGGGCCGTGTGGCATGCTAAACAACTCAAATGGGCCGTGTGGCATGCTATACAACTCAAATGGGCCGTGTGGCATGCTACAAAACTCAAATGGGCCGTTTGGAATGCTACACTGCTCAAATGGGCCATGTGGCATACTAAAAAGCCCATTTGAGTTGTTTAGCGTTCCACATGTCCCATTTGAGTTGTGTGGCACGCTAAACAACTAAAATCAAGTTGTGTACCCTCCACATGACTTGAATGCAGTTGTGTAGCCCCCACATCATGGTTCAGTTTTGTGTGTCACCATGCACAACTACATTCAAGTTGTGTGGGGCTGTACATAACTAAAATATAGTTGTGTTTTTTTCCACACAACTAAAGGAATTGCAGGCTTAAAAAAAGAAAACTAAAATCAACTAAATAAAAAAAAGGGTACAGAAATCAACCAAAAAATCACAGAATGTTGATTTTTTGGTTCAAAGAAAACAAAAATGTAAAATATAAAATATAAAATAAAATAAAAATGAAGAAATACTTGAATAACCCTGAGGGGTTTTATACCCCCATACACAGGTCTAAATGGTTGTGTACAGGGGTACAAAAATCAAAAATGCCCATTATGGGGGGTATATGACCACCCAGGGGTTGCCCGTTTTTGGAACAACCCTTTGGAGTACTTTATGGGCCCCAACGCATCAAGGGGCCCCACACAACTCCCACAGGTTGTTTGGGGCCCTACACAACTCCCGCAGGTTGTATGGGGCCCTACACAACTCCCACAGGACTGGAGTCCTGAATTTATCATCACCCATTAAATTTATAAGAAAAAAAGAGGAAGGCACATCCTTGATAATTTTATTTTAACATTTCCTGAATGTTTTTCCACATCTGAAGCATTAGGCATATGTACAGAATTTGAATGAACCCTACAGTATAAATTGGACATTTTCTAGGGGCCATTTTGCACCAGGAGAGTTTGTATGTATGATGTCTTTTGAAATTTTGTATAAAGGTCAAGGTTTTCAAATAAAAAATTCAATTTGTGGTGATTATTCAGACTTTGTAGTGAAAATATATATATTTCAAAGTATTAACCAATCTTAAAAATCAATTTTATCTCAGTGGAGCAATTTAGGTGAAAGATCCAATTTGTTTTGATTCAGACCATCTTTTCAGATAAGTCAAAATAATAAAATGACTTGAAGTTACTCAAGGATCTTTAATATATTTTTTTCTGGCTTGCATAATTTTTAGGATGAATGAGAGAATGAATTATAAAATCACAAAAAAAGAACCAGAAAATGATAATAAAATGGCCTCTTGAAAATGAGGTAAAAGTTAATTTTAATAATTATGGTAATGGTTTGAATTTCTTTGAAGTTTCAGGAAGAAAAATTTGGAACTTCTTTTAAAAATATCTTCTTTTTATGATTGGAAACTTCTGTTTCTATACTGATTTTTCTACTTAAAAACTAGCTCATCTCCACTACAAACCATTTTTGTGAAGAATCTTGAGACAGTCAATTTTTGGATAGTGCAGTGGTATGCAATCCTCTATAGTCAGCAAGAGCCAGAAATTTGAAAAGGAAGAGCTCAATTTTGTTCCAGTGGCCTTCACCCTCCACCTTGTTTACATTCACAAAACCGGTTTATGTAAAACCCCCAGACAAGATTTGACATGAATTCCTCTGCTGCCCATCAAATTTTGAAAAATAATTGCAAATTTTAATGCCCCCCCAATTTTTTAACAAAATTCAACCTGCTAGGCTCTCACCAAAGTTCATTTCAAAATTCCAACACAAATTTGAAAAATAAATGGATAATAGGGTTTATTGGAGTTAGCAAAGCTGCAATCAGAAACCCACCTTTTTTTGGTCAAACCCGCGATTTTAATGGCAGGTTTCTGAAATACACATACCCCTTAACTGGTGTATTTCAAATTGCAGTTTTCAAAAGAAAAGGTCAGATCTTAACCACCAAACCCACAATTTATGCAAAATACATCAATCAAATGCAAAACACCCCATCCACACATCAAAAACTCATCAAAAATAAATCACTTGTACCATCCCAATCCTTTATCATTTACAAATTTAAAAGGTTTTTACAGCTGTAACTGGGCTTGGTTGGGAGACCAAGAAAAATTTCTCAAAAAGAGGGGGAGGATCATGATGAGAATGAAATCCCAATCTACTCACACCTAGACTCTCTTGAATCCTAACCATTTAAAATGACCTGGTGGTAGATATCTATCCTCTAGACTCAATGCTTGATCCATTGTTGATCAATTGCTCCTCAAGATGCTCAGCTAAAGGGTGTGAGGGCAGAAGATATGGGGCTGCTTGAATGGTGTTTCACTTAATTTTGCAACCATGCACACACACAAAAAAAATATAGGTAGAGATTTAATTTTTTTTTTTAAAAAAAAAACAGATCAATCTGCCAATTTTACATTGTTATCAATTTCTGAGGGTCTAGAAAAGAAGAAGGGAGAGGGGAACTCAAAAATAAGAAAAAGAAAAAGGTTTCAAGATAGGAGTTAGTTTGAACAATAGAAAGAAGAAGATGAACAACTGTCAATGAGCAAAGCAGGAAGGATCAATTGACCTCACTAATAATAATCATGATCAAAATTCAGAGGGGTTAGATCCATGGGAGTGATAAAACAAGAGGTAAATTAATTGATCATTAAAAGGATCAAATCTAACCTATATATATTTATTTATATAAAGATAAAGAATCAACAATAGCTTTCATCCAAACTAACAACTGACCAAAAGGTTTTCTGGTACCTTTTTTATTCTCAAGTCAATTAATTGATTAAATCTGCATAATTTAGGCTACCATGAAAACCATTGCTCCTCCTCCTCCATTGAGGGGTGGAGGGAGACTTAGAAATTGAAGAGGTTTTGAAGAAGTGTTGACTGTAGTTCTAAGACTGCTGGTTGGCTGAGAGACTAGATTATTTGGATTGATTTGTGTTTTTTTCATTGTCAAACCCCTGGAACCAAATGATTCCTTATCAAAAATTTTCCAAAAGAAGTTTTCCAGGCTGAACTTTGTGGCCAGTGTAATACCCTGCATACCAGGATGTTGGGGGGTTTTCAGGTTTGTTGACATTGATGGCTGATGGCTTAGGTGGTGATTATGATGCATAGCCAAGGATGAGTATGAGTTAGAACTTGATGCTAACAGAGATGTGATTGAGTTGGTAATCTTCTTCTGATTTGTAACTGAATCTGATTGCACTCATCTCCAATACTGCTTCCCTGGAATAAATGCACTTTTTACCAAACACTGCCCCCCCAAAAAAATCCCACAGTTATTTAACTTGTTAAGTAATATTTTGAGTTCATACTCACAAGCCAATTGGAATAGATATAATTGATCCAAGGGTGATTGGAGCTCTAACAATCTGAAATGAATCCTATAGGGTGCCAGGGATTTTAAAAGTCTCATAAAGAGCTTGGTGATCAAATTATAATCCTTGGATGAGAATTTAACCCCCAGGGTTGGATAGTTATTTATGAGATGGAACCAATTGTGATCTGTGTATTTCAGATAGGCATGATGAGGTTGGTGGTCCTGGAATTCAGTAATTGTTGATGCCAACTGATTCTTCAACAGCTTCTGGGAGGTGAATTTGGAGATGGCTGCCAAGAAAGTTTCTGATGGTGGAAAATTTTCTGCCTTTGAAGGGAGATGAGGAAAGGTTTCAGACCTTGAGAAAGTGTAGAGACTCCTTTGGGATTGGGTAAATTTTAGAAAATAGCTTTCTGTAATTCACTTAAGGGGGAATTTAGTAATACAACTATTGATATGATATAAAAGTACTTAGGGTGGTTTTGAATTTCCTGTCCCTCTGATTACAATAGTAAGTCCCAAAAAAATAAAAGAGGACATATTTTTGGCTGATTTTTAGATAGAGTTACTACTATATTGGTCTCTATCAGACCTAGGATGAATATTTTCAAGCTTGGTAAGGAAGAAGTGGTGGAAAAGATGGGTGAATTTGGATTTTAAAAGCTGAGCAAGGGAAGAATCTTCTATCTTGTCTTATCCTTTATATAATTTATCTTGTTTTATTGGTTACTGATGGATATTTGTTTGATGTTACAGGTGATAAATAAGGTCAAAATGTTTAAGCCTAAACCTGGTAAGTACTGATGGTGGTGAAGGTAGATAATGATATTATTTATGGATGATGATGATTGAAGAAGAAGAAGATGATGATGATGAAGGTAGGTGATGGTGATGATGGGTGATGATGATGGTCAGGGTAGGTGATGGTGATTATTGGTGATGAAAATGATGGATGATGTATGATGATGCTAAAGGTAGGTGATGATGATGATGGAAATGATGGATGATGATGATGGATGATGGATAATGATGATGGTCAAAATATGGGGTAATTGGTTGTGATGGTCAGGGTAGGTAATGGTGATGGTAAAAGCTATGGGGTAATGGTTGATGATGGTGATGAAGGATGATGGTCAAAGTTATGGGTTAATTTTTGATGATGGTGGTGATGGGTGATGGCCAAAAGTATGTGTTGAGGGTGGTAATTCATATAATGGTTTGATATTTCCTATAAGGGTTGGTTTATGTTGACTAAGGCTGATATACTTTATAAGGTTTTAACATTCCTTATAAGGGTTAGTTATTGTTGATGATGGTTAATATCCTTTTGTAAGGGTTTAATATTCCTTATAAGGGTTCAGAAGGCTTTATGAGGGTTGAGGAGGTTTTATAAGGGTTGACCACTGCAGGCTGGGTGCCTGGGGGGATGGGGGAAAATTGGCTGGAGGGAGGCCCTCTATTTATACACATCAGGGGGTGTACCACCTTTCACCAAATCTGTGATGGGCGGTTAAACTTTTTTCTGGCTGATTTTTGGTTCTGGGTTTTTGGAGTGGTTGACTTGTGGGTGGCACCGTTGAACTGCTGTGCGGGAGCATTCAATAGGTTTTCAGCCTGGTTGACTTGTTATTAAGGCTATGCTGGATGATTACATAATCCCTTCTAGTATGCATACAGTTTGGAAAGGTTGTGGGTTTTATTTATTTAATCTGTCACTTGAATGTCCTGAGAGTTTCCTTGGTATGTCCATGTTTCTTTCCCTGTTTTGTGATACCTGATTGGGATATGGGTAGGCAAGGGTTGATTTGAGCTGTATCTTCTAATCCATGAGAGATAGAGGGGCACTTTGGCCAAGTGAATATAGATTTTTTTTGGTTTGGAATCAATTTTTGAGGTCATTTTGAGCATTAGAGCTGTTACTATACTAGAAAAGTGGGTTTGATGGCTATAGGTAGGCTTTGGCCTACCAAAATGGCTTGAGAGGAATGAATAAATGGGAGTCACCAGTGTGGTGGGGTGTGGTGCCCTGTTAGATTGATGAATTTATATACTATCAGTTCCAAGAAAACTGTGCAGAGTTTTTTTGTGCATGTCTGGCCAGCAAAAATATTTAAATGGCCGGACAGCCTGGGGAGAAACCTGGATGCACAAGGGCAAACTTGGTTGCTTGATTTCTCAAGTGACAGGTTACTTTTCTGGGTTTTGCCCAAAACTGACAGAAGACCATGCAGGCCTTCACACCAGAACCCTCACCTTTGAAATCCACCTCCAAAATCAACCACAAAATTGCTCACCTCCACCTCTGGCTTATTGAAGGTTCTGTAAAATTGACACATCTTTGAAAAATTTGATCAATGGTCTCAATCTTTGAGTATTTGGGATGAGTGGTAAGGCTGAGGAAGGAAGGGGAGGACGAGGGAGAGGATGATGATGGTGAGAGGTCTGAGTCACCAAGGAGCAGATGGAATGAGGGGGCCCAATGGAAGATGAGGAGGAGGAGGAGGGATGAGAATGAAGATTGTTGGAAGATTCAAGGCAGGTTGAGTTACTCAATTCTTCCAACAAAAAAATTTTGTCTGCCAAAATTAAAAGGCGGAAAGAAAACCTGAAAATTCAGGACAAAAGCATTACAAGACTGGACAGCCTTTTTTTCTGGCAAGGAAAGGTTTTTTCATTCCAGGAAATAAATAGTAAAAAGGAGGGCATAAAAATTTAATATAGGACAATCACTTGAAACTATAGGACAAATAAAATAAATCAGAGGACAAAAACTATGAGAATTTGGACAAGAATCACAAAAAACCAGGACAGTTTTCTTAAAACTAATAGTACTATCCTGGAAAAAACCCATTTATTTTTTGGGTAAATCTGACACCCCTTTTTCAAAATAAATGGGTTTTTTAATTTTTTTTAATGGCAGATTTTGGTTGAACCCCACCATTGAAAAAATGGCAGCTTTTCTAACTCTAATATACCCTATTGGCCTCATTATAGTAATATTTTGGCTAAAATGAAGCCTTTTTGCATGCTTCCCCACCCCATGAAGGTGTGCAGCCTTTTCATGTTTGAAAGAGTTTCCTGGGGTGAAAGAACATGCCATTTGATGGTTTCTTGGCCCCCCAGAGGAATTTAAACATTAATTGAGGCCCTGACGGGCTAAATGGATGCATCCAGACCACCTATGGGGTCTACCTGGGGTAGAATTCTTGGGAAAATTGAACTATTAGCAAAAATTGAGTGGATTTAATATTTAAAATTGCAATAAATTCCAATTTCTTCCAAGGAATTCAAATCTGAGCTCAGATGTTGAAAAATAATCTAATGCTGGAAAAATGATAATAATTAATTTTTTTGCACAAAGTGGAATATTTTAAGTGGAATTTCAATAAAGTTGTACCAAAAATAAAAAAATAAAAAAATGCTACATATTCCTTTTTTATTCTGGGTATTTGAATTATTCAAAATATTTAAAAAATAACATCATCAGGTCTGTAAATAATCAAGTATAAAAAACATACTTATTTGAAATAAATTCAAGATTTGTGTTGGAATTTAAATACCTTTGTAACAAGAATAAAAAATCATAACCAAACACTACATTTATCTATTACAAAAGGAAAATTCAAATATGTTTTAATAGGGCGTATCAAAGTTAGCAAACCTACCATTAGGGTGTATCAAAGTTAGCAAACCCGCCATTTTTTTGACCAAGCCCGCCATTTTTAATGGCGGGTTTCTGAAATACACATAACCCCTAATTGGTGTATTTTGAAATGACAGGTTTCATAAAAAAGGCGGATTTCAAACATCAAACCCGCCATTAAACCCGCCATTTATGCATCATCATCAATCCACCATCCATCACATCTAAAACACCCATCCACATCAGCAAATCCATACTGGTTGCATATCCATTGCATCACACACATCTCATCTCCATTGCTTCACATCTCTATTGATTTTCACATCTCCATCTTCACACAAATCCCATCATCATCTCATCACCCCACATCACATCACCATTGTTCTCAACATGTCCAATCAAACTTCCTGCCAGCAAGTTGAAAAAACAAAAAAGCTGCCTGAACTTTTGCTAATTTTTGACTCCCATTCATACTCTGATTCAGACTCCAATTTGGAATCAACTTTGTTAGCTTTGAATTCTCTGTTGGAAAAGCAATACATGGTTCCAAGAATACACACCCTCCACAACCCTATGTATGAAAGGCAAAAGCTTCATCTCATCCCCAACTTAAGCTTCCAGCAACTATTCCAAACTTTGTTGCCTTCATTCATGAAACTTTTTGAGCTGATTGAAGACCACCACATCTTCCAGAACAATTCTTGGAATCCTCAACGCAATCCAGCCATCCAACTTGCTTTTTCTCTTTGTAGATTGGGATCAAATGGAAATGGAGAAGCAATCCAACAATTGGAAAATCTATTCTCAGTCAGTTATGGAAGCATTGACTTATACACCAAAAGAGTCATGATTGCTATCCTATCTTTCTGTTTCTCAGTCCTTTCTTGGCCAAACAAAGAAGAATGCTAGGAGATATCTCAAGTAATGGAGACTAAAGGCTTTCCTGTTTGCATTGGGTTTGTTGATGGAACCACCATCCCCTTGAGTCAAAAAAAACCTGATTCATTTATTTTCCAATGACTTCAATAACACCTTTGATCACACCACTGACCAAAGATGTTTCATCTTTTTGTGTAGATACTCCGTGGCCCTACAACTTTTTTGTGATAACAACAAGAAGTTCATATCCCTCCATGGTGGCCTTCCAGGTTCTTGTCATGATTCATACGTGTTCAATGGGATGCAAATTTCCCAACAACCCAGGAACTACTTTGAACAAGATCAATAACTTCTGGCCAATTCAGCTTATGCTAGTGGCAAATATGTGGTTCCAACATACTGAAACGTTTCATCTAACAATCAAGGAAAAAAATTTCAACTATCATCTTGCCCAATCACAAGTTTGGATTGAGCATGCCATAGGAGTCCTGAAAGGAAGATGGGCCAGCTTAAGGGAAATGCAAAACCAGCTTCAAAACCCCAAAGACATGAAGTTCCTCATCAACTGGATTATCACTTGTGTAATCCTTCATAATATTTTGGCCAAAATCAAAGATTAATGGGACAAAATATTTGAAAATGATATTCCTGACCCACCTCAAGTCATCCCTGTCTCATCTTGTCCCTCATCTTCTTCTATGAGAGAGTGGATTCTTCCTCTCACCCTTGCTAGCTTTGATGAGCAATATTTGATTTTTAAATAGGTGAAAAATAACTTCACAGTTATTTTTTTCTTTTGTTCACCCAAGTTTCCAGGCTGAGTTGGTTTTTTTTTTCTTAGTGGACTTAGACAAAATCAAAAAACACTCCCACCTCATACCCCACCACTTGCCAGCCCACCCACCTCTCCCCTCCACCTCACCGCTCCAACACTTCCACCTCAACCCACTCACACACTGGTAACCTTCCTTCCTCCTCCTCATCAAACCACCTCCTTCACCTCAGCAACCTAACCAACCTCACCAGCCTCATCAACCTCACCAAGAAACCTGCCTTACCAAGCTCCCCAAAACATCCACCATCCAACTCACCAACAGACTCAGTGAGTCCCCTTCCCTCTTTCTTTCCACTCACTAAACCACCCTTGCTGACCTCTCCTTTGAACTTCCCACAGGTCTTCTCTCTCAGCTCCACCTCATCTAACTTGCATCCCCCTCCTCATCTGGTAAGCCCCTCCCTTCTCTTTCTCCCCCCTTCCTCCTCCTCCTCCTCCTCCTGCCTTTCTTGAACAACCCCCACCAATCAATTAGGATTTGGTCAATCAATTGATTGATTTGGTTTTGATCAATCAATTAGGATTCAGTCAATCAATTGATCAATCAATGGTTTTGATTGATTGATTGAAATTCAACTGACCAATCACTTTCAAATAAATTGCTTGATCAATTCACAATCAATCAAGCAATTGATTTGCATTTGATTGTTTGATTGTTTTGCAATCAATCAAGCAATTGTTTTGCAATCAATCAAGCAATCAATTGCCAATGCCTCCTGCACCTTTTTTTTGAGATTTCTTTGGAGCTGACCTCCAGTTTTTTCTTTTATTTTTTATTTTTTTTTCTTTTTAGGTGTCTCTGGACTGCACCAAAAGCCAACAGGGTGTTTTTTGGTTTTTTCAGGTGTTCTTTGCCATGGAAGGTAGGTTTTTTTTAATTTTAATTTTTTTGATAACTTTGCTTGTTGGTGTGTTGCATGGTTCACTCATGCCAATTCTTTTTGGGAGGGATTCAGCTTCTGGTGTCCCTGGGTTCAAGTATAGGTTTGGTTTCTTTTTTTTTATTAAATCATGTTTCACCAATGATGTCTATTGGACTGAATTTTTTTTTTTTTTTTTGGAAAACATTTGACCTCTTTTGGGAACATCCAATTCTTCTCCCACCCCCCTCAAAATGTTACACAAAAAATCAAATCCCATCTTGTTCCTCACCCCAATCCAAGTATAGGATTGGGAGGGAACAAGATGGAAGGAGATGGCTTGAAAAACATACAGAGAGGTTGGAAGAGTAGGGATGCTTTCCAAAAGAGGCTTCAATCTTGGGATTCAGAAATGTCTTTGGAAGTTACTGAGGAAGGTATTAATGAAAAGGTGGTCTGGTCTGGTTGGAAACCACGTCCTTTGGATCTGTACCCTTTGATTATTGCTGAAAAGAAAAAGAAGAGTTGAAAACCCACCCAGGAAGATTTTGAGCAAGCAAAACAAACAATCAAATGGTTCAATTTCTTCAACTGTGGAAAAGTAATTGTCCTTGATCAATCTGATCACCAAGCCCTGGTTACAATAATCAAATTTGGGCCCTTGGATGAACTTTCAGATCAAGATAAAAATGACATCAACTTTGTCACCACTTTCCTTCATGGTTCAAAAAATTTTGTCAACCCAGTTGGTCCTTCAAGATCTTGGAGTGGAAAAATGTGGGCAGTTTGATGGCAAAAATTGATGCACCCTTTGGAGTTATTTGGACTTTATGTGAAGAAATCATCTGTTAGATCTTCTCCTCAAGAGTATGCTTTCCTCAACCTTAAGGCCAAAAAAGTATCCCAAATTCTAGGACAAATGTTTTGCAATTTGGCAAAACTTTCCTTTGAATCAAACTGTGATACCATGAAGGACAACAACATCCCCTCTTTCTCTTTGTTGGAATTTGGTTCCAAGCCTACACCTTTTGATTGCTCCCCACACATCACTTTCACCTTGGATTCTCTTTACAACTCTCCTCATATCTACAAAGGCAACATCTCTGGCTACTCCTTTTTACTTGTGGTTCCAACCAAGAAATCAAAGGGTCAACTTATTGAAAATACAGACAAATATCAAGTATTGGATTGCCAATTTGTTTTCCATGACCTTGGCTTTGGAATTGATTTCAAGCAAAAAGGTATAGTCAAAATGGTTTGGGCAGCTAATAAGTACAAGCACTGTACCTTTCCTGCTGTGGACACAGCAACCCATACCAGAATGGCCATGTCACTTCAAATTAATAAAACAACTAGAAACACTTTTAGGGACTTGAATATTGGCCAAATTCACTCTAGAAAAAAATATAAATAAAAACAAAAAAGATCTGTATGTTGGTGGGGTTAAGAATACTCTCAAACGTTGTAATCAAAAATGATTTTTTTGTTTTTCTTTCACCCATGCAAATATATTTACAAGCCCAGCATTTGATTTATCTGCTGTATTTCATCTACTGTTCTAATGCTACCAATGCAAGCCAAGGCTACTGATAACTTATCCTTTTTTGTGGTTGCAAGTCATTCCCTCTCCTTTTCCATTTGTGCTTGCTGTTGATCCTTCTCCTTTTCCTCTTTTTGAAACTCTAGATCAGCCTGTTTCAATTTCCACTCAGCATCCAGTTTTTGTTGATGAGCCAAACTCTTGGATTTCTAATTTTGAACATCCATGGCCAGTTGATGATCCCACTTTTGCTTTTCAAACTCAAGTTTTTTTGGATTCAATTTGTGATTTGACTTTTTTTTGAAGGGAAAAGCAATGAGCATGATTTTGAAATCAAGGATATTCAACCAATGGATTTACATGAATCTTGCTTCTCCATGATTTATCCAAATCCCAAAAACCCAGAATTTTTTCTCCTCTTTTGATGACTTTTGGGGTTGATATTGATGGAATTGGAGGTCTTTTGCTTACCCTTGGTAGAGGAGGTTTTAGCCTGAAAGTCTTCACTAGTTTTCAGAGGTGATGTGGGAGGCCCCATTGGATTGAGGTTTTGGCCATTCAGGAATGGATGAGCCTGTTTTTTTACAATCTAAATCAGTCAGGATTAACCAGACAGAAGAGAAAAGAGCTTGGTTCTTTACTTGAAACAATTTTGAGGTTAATGGAGACTGAGGAGTATCTTGTTCCGCATCAGCAAAGTTGATGAGATCTGCTAACCCAGGAAGAGAGAAATCCAAAGAAGGAGGGGAGGGATCCAAGGTATGGTTTGACACATCAATCAACACAGAAGTAGACGTGATTGGAGCTGATGTTGTTTGAATATACTCCTTGGAATTGGATGGGGGACACTCATAGGTTTCTTTGGGATCACCATTGCTAGGCTGAGCATCCCCAGCCAAGTCCTCAGTGTCAACTGAATCAGATTATTGGGCATCAAAAGCAGCAAGAGGGGTGATGTTGGCCTTCTTTCCAAAGATTTCATCCATTTGAATATAAAAAGGAAAAATGGAGTCCAACTTATCAACCACCAAGTTGATTCCCTTGGCTTTGTCAGAGTTTGTGATACCAAAGCCAGTGGAGATTGACATGGAGTGGGACTTTTTGTACTTGGCTTGATAATTCTTGAATTGCTCCCTCATCTGTTTGGATGACAGATCCAGCCTACCTTTTGTTTTGTTCTTGAGTTCATTGGCCATCAGGAGATAACCATTGACCCTAGAGGATGGAGGTTGGCCAACACGTGTGTCATTGTCTGGTTCAAAGCAGGCATCATAGTTGGAGGGAATTTTTAGCCAGCTGAACAGGATGATGTGATCAGCTCTCTTGAGCTGACTTGAGCCCTTGGAAGCTGATGGGAGAGGATTGGTTTTTTGTGGATTTCCTTGGCAATGTTTGCTTTGGTGTGTTGGACTTTTGTGTGGACTTGGGGGGGGGGGGGGAGTTTTTCTCAGGGGCCATTTGGAATGAGTAAGGGCAATAAGGTGATTAGAGGGATAAAGTGAAAAGAAATATAAATTGATGAGAGATATGAAGTGATCAGAGCAAGAAAGTGAGAAGAGCAATAAAACAATGATTGGATTCTTTGGATGAGGTTGGAGATACAAGTTCTTGTTGGAGGTAGAGTGATGAGAGAAATGAAGCAATGAGAGCAATGAAGCAATGAGAGCAATAAAGTGGTGAGTGATCATGTGATGAGGGTGATAAATTGATGAGAGTGATGATGAGAGTGATAAAGTGATGAGAGTGGTGAATCTTTTGATGATGAGGCTGGAGGTAAAAAAATTTGAAACAAGGTTGGAGGTAGAAGGAGGTGGGAAGCCAGGGGTGGATGACGTGGATAGGTGGCAGAAGCCTTTAAATACTTTATTTGAAAAAACCCACTTATTTCATGTTAACTTTGACACGTCTGATAAGAAATAAGTGGGTTTTTTTTTGATTTTTAATGGCGGGTTTGAAATGGCAGATTTGGGTTGAAACCTGCCATTAAAAAATGGCAGGTTTGGTTAACTCTGATACTCCCTAATATTTCAACAAAATCTTCAACTATTAAAGAACTAAAAACATCAAATGCAGAAAATTGGTTTGTTTGAATAAGAATCAAAATTTCCAGGGAGATTGATATACCTTACCACAAACATAAAATAAAATAGACAGATTCTATGTATAAATATAACCTTATGCTGACTAAAATAATTTCAAATATTCTCAAAAAGAACTCATTGAACAATACAATGAAAAGAATGAAATAAGAAATTGATTTCTTTGAATAAAAATTATTATTTGTGATGGAATGTAGAAATGTTTTACCAAATATACAAAATATAAAAAAATTCCACATGTAACAAATTAAGGAGAGGAATTCAAATATCATTGAAGATTAAAAAAGAAACTCCATCAAGTGCATGAATGATCAAAAAAAATGTCAAAAGTTGATTTTTTCCAATAATCAACTATTCAAATTTGATGTTTTTATTTTTTTCACACAATGAATATTTTGTTGATATTTAAAAAATAATTGAATTTTTCTTGTGGTATAGATCTATGTAGTATTTCAATATTATTTTTTATGCTTGGTACAAAGGTATTTAAATTACATCAAAAATGTAGAATTCACTTCAAATAAATATTATGTATATATTTTTTGGGCAACGTTAAATTCACAACCCATTTGAGTTGTTTACACAACTCCAATGAGCCATGTTGCATGCCCCACAACTACAATCAATTTTGTTAAAATACGTATGCACTTACGCGTGTGCTACTTATGAGTGTCATCCAAATGGGATGCAAATATGGGCCTCTGCGGCCCATTGGACACACACACGGACCATACAGGCCCATGTGGATGTCACAGATTTGGGGAAACTGGCCTCAAAACGCGTTAAATAGGCCCATTGGTACACGGGCCCTAAAGGGCCCCCTGGGGTATATGGGCAAATACAGCCAGATGGGCTTGTATGGGCATAATTGGGCCCAAGGTTTATTTTGGACATACTTGGCCAGATGGGCTGGCCCGCCAAAGTAGTCAATTCTCACATTTTGGGCTTGGGGAAGCCCATTGGGGACGCCGCCTGTGTTGCAGCCCATTTCGCAGCCCGCTTGGGGTTGCTTGTGTTCCTTGGTATGGCCCACTTGGGGCCCAATGGCCCGCACGGGGCTGTTGCGCAGCCAAGGGATCCCGCGCGGTGCAACACCATGTGGGCCCTGCTGGTTGCACCCGGCAACCAGCGCTGCGGGAGCAGAGGCCTGCATCCCCGGCTCCCTCCCCTCCCCTCACTTGCTGTTGCAAGGGGGATGGGGGCGGGCTGGCTGGGTTGAACCAGCCAGCAACCGGCCGCAATGACACGGTCGGTCAGGGCAGGGGGGACTTGATCACCCTCCTGCCCAGGGAGACAATGGGTCCGGCCGCAAGGAAAGCAAACGGACGGTGGGGGGGGGGGGTTTGACCACCCTCCCACCAGTGAAGAGTGTTGCAAGGGAGCAAAAACCAAAGGGGCACTCTCCCCCCCCCTTTACCAAGGGGGAGGAGTGACGGGCTGAGGGGACCTGACCACCCCCCAGCCCAATGACTTCTTTGAAAACAATTCCCTGGGGATATTGACCCCCAGGGCCCCTGGTGAGGGGATTTGACCGCCCCCACCAGGGATTTGAGAGAAAGAGGGGGCAGTGGCATGTCCGCTGGTTACACCCCCCCCCCCCCTAGTGAGGTTGAGACCGGACCCAGGTGAGTCCTGGGTCCCACCTGGCACATTTGAGGGGCCAGGGGCTGGCTGCATGAGGCAACCAGCCCATAAGTATGGTAATGAGGTCATCAGGGCTGGTTGTAACAGACAAACAACCAGGGGATTGAACAGCAAAGGGGCTTGTTCAGCCCCGTAACGGTGGAAACACAAGAATGGACAGGAATAGGCTGGTCGTAAGGGTTCAGGGACTGACACCATGCGGGCTGATGTAGTCCAAACCAAGTAACAAGGTCTGTAGAGCCTGTAGAGCTCTTTTGGGGCGGAAAATTTTCCTTTTGGAATGTTGTATCATGGGCTCACAAGAGGCCAATCTTTTGTACTTAAGGAGCTCTTCTCCCTGCTGTTTTCCATCATTCATTCATCATCCAATTGAATTCATCCAACATATTGCCCCATTGTGAGAGCCCCATTAGCAACTATTGACACCCAGTGTCCAGCATTTCTTTTGCTTTAAATACTGCTCATTTGCCTAAGCTAATTGCTGGCCATAATTATAACAAATTTGTGTAGCCTCAAAAGGAATTGAATGCGGTTGTTGTGGTGACCAATTTGGGACACCTCAGAAAAGGGGGAAATTTTTTAAAAAAGTTTCCATCTATTAAAAAATAAATATATATACATATATTTTTTGGTGTTATTATGGAAAAATTCTTTTTTTACCTCTTCCCAACTTCCCCTTGTCCTAGCAGTCTAAGAGGGTCCCCAGGTCTTGCGTTCAATTCCTCCTCTTTGCACTTGGCACCCAATTATTTTTGGGCAAGTGTGTGCCAACAATTCATTGCCATTTTCATCCTCATCATCATTTGATCCCATCCTCCATCTCAACATCCAAGAACCACTGCCATCATAATTGTTGGAAATGATGATGGCCATCATTTCCACTCATCCGCTTGCCATAATTGTCATTAACAACAACAGGGACCATCTTCCAGTGCGGCCCTTGAGGTCAAGCCTCAATCCCAACTTGTCACAATACCTTGCCGTTGTTGCGGCCATTTGCCAGCTTTCTGATGGTCCCCATCAATGGTCCCAATCCTTGGATAAAGCTACATCCAAGTTTGGACACCCACCAACAATCCTTCAATCCCAATCCCCCCACCATCATCATCTGTTGTGAGCCATCATTCCGTCACCCCCTCCAACAACAGCTCTTTGATCATTGTGACCACTCTTGTTTCTCCGCCCACAGTGGCAAATTTCATGGCTGCTTGAGCTCATCTGCCGCTCATCTCCACCTGCCAGGCCATTTTCTGCCTTTTTTTTAATTTTGTTTTTCCTGTTGAATTATTTATGTCATGTCATTCACTTGAAAGTCCAGATTCTTTCTAATCACTCTCATCAATCTTTCATTTGTCAAATATATATATATATATATATTTCCGCTTCATTTATTTTATCTCTTTGTAAGTAGTACACAGGGTCTCTTGCCCATAAAAGGAGGGGCTCTCCCCTGCCCTCTTCCCAATCCATCCATTAATTTATAATCATAATCTGAGTCAGTCAATAAATCCATGGGGAGTGCACCTGTCCCCCCTTTATCTGAGAATTTTGATCCAGGGTATATCCATGATTTCCCCTTGATCCTTGAGCCTCCATACTCAAATCCCTGATCCAACCCTCTGTGGCCTTATCCTTTACCACCAACCTATAGCCTTGATGGTTGAATTTTTGAGTGTGTTATACCAATCCTTGATCCCTTTTTTGACAATACTGGTCTTGATCATTTTTTGATTTTACTTATGAAATCAGTCTTGTTTGACTAAAAGGTTTTATTGAGCTTAAAACCTGGATTTTTAAACCTCACTTTATTCCCTCAAAGTTGCATTTTGCCCAGCTACTATTGATTCCCTTGAGAAGTGTTGGGTTGTTCTTGTTCAAATTTGTTATTGCTTTGCTTCTAGAGCTTCATAAGACAAATCTCTTTGTTTTGTACGGCCAACCACAGTTATCTGGTACCCTTCAAGTGCTTGATTGCAGAGAGTTGGGAAGGCTCATTAACAACCTGGAGGTTGGTTGTGATTTAGTTGATCTTTACTAATCTTTTGCTGACAACCAGAGTCATTAGCTTGTGGGTGTTTTTACTTACAACTGCCATGTTCTATTGAACTCTGAACAAACTCTAACTTATTTTGTTCAAGTCTTTTCCCGCAACATCTTGCCTCATATAGTTTTGTTCTGTTGCTACTGATTACTATAAGATCCATCCCTCCCCATTGATTCTTCATTCACAAGGTTCTGGCCCTTGATTCCAGTTACATTTAAATATTTTTATAACACTCAGGAGGGAAGCCTAAAAAGAGCTTTTCCCCTCCACAGAACTACCTGCGTCCAGAACTATTTGGATTCTTACATTTTTTACCCTCTACAAGACTCAATTGTAGTTTGTTAGCATCTAAACAACTCAAGTGTAGTTGTGTAGCCTCTACACAACTCAATTTTAGCTGTGTAGCACCCACCCAACGCTTGTAGTTGTGTGGCACAGAACACAACTACAAGCGTTTTGGGCCAAAATAAATCAATAAATAAAAGAAAAAACTGAAATAAACTGTGTCATTCATGCACTATCCTTGGTGTTTTGTTGTTCCAGCGCTTGGATTTGCTGGTACAATACTGCCCATTCAAAGAAAAAATTGGTGTTTGGAAACTGACTTTCAATTATATTGATGTGCATCTTCCACTTGGCGGGAATTAATGGTGGGTAGCTTTATTTCAGGGTTTCAACCCACTTTCTTTACATTTGGTAAGCAAAATAATTAACTTTATTGCTGGTAGGTATTAAATGACTATTGCTCTCCCAAGTGAACTTTTTGCATCTTCTATTGTTGTGGAATATTGAAAGTCCCTGGTGAACAAGGCCATTTGGGTCACCCTAGTGATCAACAATTCACTCAAACCAGGAAATTGTGAATGGCAGGAGCACAACTAACTGAAGATATCCCTGCCTTAATTTCATTGTTCTGGGCTGCGCAAATAAACTTCTTTGGGTTCAGATGGTATGGAGAGATTTGCCAAATGATGTTTTCTTCTCCATCAAAAGTATTTCCTGGGATAAAAATCAACATCTTCAATGGCAATGTAGACTGCATTAGAATTTGGTAAAAACCAGAATTCCTTAATTTATCTTTCCCTTCAAACATCCCAGAGGATAATCCAAGTTAACACCACTGCTTTTTGAAAATGACAATAATCAATAAATAGAGTAGCTCATGTTGCACTCATTCTTGTCAGTATCATCATAGACTTAGGTGTGCACATTTATAAACTCATCATAAAAACCTATCTACCGGACATCACTGACCTGGCTGCTCATAAAAACCCTTTTGAGTTTTGTATGGGCCCCCATGGGTCAAATGGGCCGTTTAGGGCCCCACCCCACTCCCACACAACTTGGGGCTGTGAATATATAATCACCCATATTTTTTTAAATATTTTTTATAATTATTTTTTAGAATTATTTATGGAATGGATGATATTTTTGTTTGAATATTTGAAATTATTTTTATTTTTGGAATTAAATAGGTATATTCAGCATTTCAGATGGATTTTTATGTTTTAGACAAAGGTATTTATATTCCACTGGATATATCTGGAATTTTGCAGGAAAAGTGATGTTTTATCATTTTTTTTATTTTTTCTAAATTGGAAAAAGTCTTTCTTCAAATCTGAGTTCAGTTTTGAATTACTCAAATAGAATTTTTTCATTTTTAAATATT